>CM053587.1:339934240-339961740 GCA_028646515.1 Pseudochirops corinnae | reverse complement strand
CTTCCATTCACATGCTGCAGGCCACAACTCCCCTCCACCTCCTTGCAGACAGTCTGGGGCCAAACAGTGTTGCTGTCTCGGTGGTGCTTGGGCAGACACAGAGCCTGTCCCTAGGCCCACATCTGAAGCTGGTCCAACAGAACACAGGCTTTGGGAGGGCAGAAACGGCTTCACGTGTATTTCTAGCAGCGTGTGTGGCACAGATGTTTACTGACTGACTGATTTCCAACTAGATAGGACAAATAAAACTCTTGGATGGTATAGTCTGTGGACACTGTGGTGTGGCATCAGAAGAGAATATCAGGAAGATAAATGGTTCCACCTCAGGTGAAAACTTTGCCCAGTCCTGCTTAGCACCCAGGGCCCCAGTGGCCCTGGCCAAGACTTCCAACAATCCTGTCTTGACAGCAAGCCTCGCACATGACTGGCTGCCTCCAACAGCTGAGCCCATCCAAACACCCTGCCTAAGCTCCCTGGGGTGGGAGGCAAGGGGCATTCCTATTTCAAGCCCAAGACATGTAGTCATTTTTATCTGTTTTTAACCTAAGGTGTAGGAGAGCCAAGTGGGGCATCTATCAGAATCACAGGATGGCAGGACTGCAAAGGGCCTCAGAACCCAGAACCATGGGGCTCACAGCCTGACAATTCCTACAACACAGAACTGTGGGTGTCAGAGCCAGAAGGGTCTAAAAGACCCTCTAACCCAGCTTGGCCTCAGTCTGGATGGAGACTAAAGCTCAGAAGTTGGGGGGGGGGCCTGTGCTGCGGTCTGGTGAGAAGGGAGTGGGGCCTGGGTCACTTCGAGAAAGAGCTTTCACTGGAGTAAGCCACAGGTCACACTCTGACCCCAAGGAAGGGCTTCCTGAGCTGCAGAGAAATCAGGGTGTGGAGCCATATAAGAGGCAAAGGAGAGGAACCACCCTCACCGATGTATGCATGGCTCCTTTCTCTGTGAAAAAGAGGGACTTGTGTCTGGTGCCCCACCCACCTCTAATATGCTAGTATTCTAAGTAAGGACCTGAAGGAAATCTGGAAAGACAGCCGATAGAACCAGCCCTATCCCACTATCCCTGGGGCAATGACATTGACAGAGAAAAGCTAGAGCCTGGAAGGGGCACTGAGCATGCTGGGCATGGACTGGGAACCAGGAACCTACCCCAAGGGAGATCAAAAGTCTGTGCCCACGTGCCTGAGCTAAGGTTGAAGTGGCCTTCTCTCTTCTTAGCAGAGAGGTGGGAGAGTCAGATGCAGAGGGAAGAATTCATTGTCACTCATGGCTAATGGGTTGCTTTGACTCTGTCTTATAGATGGATGGATGGAAAGACAGACAGGATAGATGGATGGATAGATGGATGGATGGATGGATAGATGGATATACAAATCAATATATTAAACAATATATTGATTATATATAGTCAAATTAATATATATTAAACAAATATATATGCACATATTAAACAAAAGAGTTTCATTGACAGGAAGGGATCATTGAAGAGTGATAATGGGGAAAAAAGCAGATAAAATTTTGAATTCTAAGGTTTAGAGGTGGAAGATACTTTAGAGGTCACTGAGTTCAAGACCCTGATTTTATAGATGAGCAAACTGAGGCTAAGATATTTACCCAGAATCTCATGACCAAGATGCTCATGTTGTAAGTATCTGGGACAAAAAGATTTGCAGTCAGGTCTCCAAGATGCCAAGTCTAGAGTTCCATGCCCAGGTTCCCTGGTTGCCTTTGAAAATTCCCAGACCCAAGAGAAAACTGTTACAATGGAGGGAAAGAGCCGGAAGGTGAAAGGAAATGGGACAACCTTATTGTCATTGAATTTGGCTTAAGGCGGGAATAACATACACACTCAATTGAGTATCTTACCCTACAGGAAAGTGGGGGGAAGGGGGTGGAGGGTAGTTAGAAGCAATCACTTTTGAAAAGGGACAGGGTCAAAGTAGAAAATAGAATAAGTGGTGGGTGGGATAGGATGGAGGGAAATACAGTTAGTCTTTCACAACATGACTATCATGGAAACATTTTGCATAACTACACATGTACAATCTATACTGAATTGCTTATATTCCCAGTGGGGGCAGGTGAGGAGGGAAGAAGGGAAAGACTCTAGAAATCAAAGTATTAAAAACAAATGTTAAAAAATTGTTTTTTACATGCAACTGGGAAATAAGATATACAGGCACTGGGGTATATTCATCTTGCCCTACTAGAAAGTTACAGGGAATACAGGGGAGGATATAAGAGAGAACAGATTGGGGGAAGGGGTATTCAGTAGGCTCGCTATCTTGGGGCAGGGGTAGGGGAAAGACGGGGAGAAAATCTGTAACTCAAAATCTTGTGGAAAAGAATGTTGAAAACTAAAAATAAATTTAAAAAACAATTCCCAGACTGTGGTTCCTCCCATTGCTTCTAATGCTTCTATACAACATGACTAATGTGAAAATATGCTTAATAAGAATGTATACATAGAGCCTATATTGAACTGCAAGCCATCTTGGGGAGAGGGGAGAGGAAGGAAGTGAAGAAAATGTAAACTTAGGGAATAAATGTTGAAAACTAAAAATAAACAAAATTTTAAAATAAAATAATAATAAAGAAATAAAGATTCCCAGACCTCACTACAGAGCCACAGCCAGAGGAAAACTGGGAGGAACGAAATGTCAGGGCCCGAAGTGACACTGGAGAGCCTTACTGTGTTTCTTAAATGGACAACTCTCTCATTTTATAAGGTCATACACCTAAGAGGGGCCAAACTGGGATTCAAACTCAGGTCTCCTGCCTCCCCGGCCAGACCATTTCTCTCTGCTGCCAAGATCACCTGAGCCACAGCCAACACCCATCATGGAATACAAGCAGTGAGTGGCCTCAGGGTGAACGGAAGGGGAATTCACGGACTGCTTGTGCCTGGGCCTGTATGATGTATCCTGGGACAAACTCTCTACCTCTGTTTTTCATCTGTAAAAATGGATTAATAGGGGCAACTAGGTGGTGCAGTAAATAAAGGATCGGCCCTGGAGTCAGGAGGACCCGAGTTCAAATCTGACCTCAAACACTTGACACACTTATTCACTGTGTGACCTTGGGCAAGTCACCTAACCCCACTTGCCTTGCCCTCCCCCCTGAGAAAAAAAATGGAATAATAATGTACCTTCCAGAGGCTACTTTGGGAACATAAAACACATCCAATTAAGTCCCTTGAAAGAATGCCTGCCTGCCTCCCCTCTCGGCCTAAATCTTAAGTCATTCTTTTGTGGCCGGGTCAAGGCCTGCTTCCTTCCGGAAGCCCTCCCAGACTACATCAGCCCAGACTGAGCTCACCTCTCTCTGACGGTCTGTAACACATGGTTTGATAAGGGATTCTCTTCAATATATTCATTTATTAGACTATCATGTAATACAACATTAAATTTATTATATCTTGAATACTAAGCTTTCCTGTCTCTGACAGTTTTATTGCCTGTAACACGTGGCTTGATAAGGAATTCTCTTAAATATATTAACTTACTAAACACTACAACATTAAATTTATTATATCTTATTAATACTGAGCTCTCCTACCTCTTATAGTCTATAACACATGGCCTGATAAGGAATTCTCTTAAATATATTAATTTATTATGTAATATGGTATTCAATAGGTTACTTACTATAAGTATTAATACTGAGTTGTACTACCTCTAACAGACTCACTCTCTGTGACAACCCATCTTGATAAGGAATTCCTAAATGGATTAATTTTTCCCCTTTCCAAGCTGGCAGCAGGGTTTCTCTCAGATACTTCTCCCCAATTCCCCAGAGCACTGACTCCAAGGAATTCCCCCAAAACCAGGTCCCCCAACACTCCCGGCACAGTCAGTGTCATCATCAGCCCAGAGCTGATTCTTCACAGGCACTGGTGGAATGGTCCCCCTGTGCCCTTCTGCCACTGCTGTCACCTTCTGGAGACATCCCTACTCCTGCTGCTGCTACCTCTGGTGTCTCCTACCTGGGTACAGCAAGCATTTGGCTGCTTGAGAGTGTCTCTCCTAGAGAAAAGTCACTAGGACCCTATGAATTTAACTTCCTCAATGCAGTGGAAACCTAACCCCCCAAAGAAGAATCTATTCAAAAACTCTGGGTGTTGGTTAGGTGCCCCAAGAAGAAGGCTACAGACCCCCAGGGATCCAAAGAACAAACCTCCCCAGGAGAAAAGGGGGGCTGGGGAAAATCAGGGGCAAAGAAGACAGAAAAACCTGCTTTCATAATGAAACCTTGCCTCACTCTTTTTAGTACATGACTTTCTTCTGTATTATTTCAGAGGAGAACCAAGATTGCTCCCACGCTGCTTTTTCCAGAGAGCCTCTGCTAAGTAGGGGCCCATGGAACACCAGGTTTTAGGGAACATACTTTGGGAAACACTGCCCCGGGTAAGAATGTCAAAGGCCCCTTCCTGCTCTCAGACTCTAAGGAAAACACAAGTGCCAAGCACATGTCAAGGAGGAAGTTGGATCACTTGTGAAATTAAGAGCTGTTTTAATTTCATAAGCCAAGGGCAGAAAATAGCTTGAACTGAGTCCTGACAGTCTAAAACCTCAAGGGTGACAACGGGGCCCCTCTCAACTAAGCCACACTCCCATTTGCAGATCATATCCTCCTAAAGCAAACCCCAAATCTGCCCATGGAAGACCTTTAGTACATGACTTTCTTATGTATTATTTCAGAGGAGAACAAACACTGTTCGCACACCACTTTTTCCAGAGAGCCTCTGCTAACTAACGGCCCATGGAACACCAGGTTCTGGGGAACACACTTTCAGAAACACTGCCCCGGGTAAGGCTGTCAAAGCCCCCTTTCAGCTCTCAGACTTTAAGGAAAATAGTCTTTACAGTGGATGTGTGGCCCCTCACAGCCTCCCATGAGCCTCAGGGTGGCATGAAGGTGACCCTCAAGGCCTGATCCCAAAGCGCCCTGCCTGTACCGGGTTGGGGATGGGGCTGCTTGTGGAGCGCCCGCAGCTAACCCAGGAGGTCAGTGGTGCCCGTGTGGGCAGGTACACCACCATCCATCCGCCTGACCTCTAAGTAATGAAAGCTAGAGCAACCCCTGGCCATAAATAGATAACATAACCAGTCCAAGTCCCATTTACCCACTATTTTCCTCACAACAGGTGAATGTCCCATGCAGTTTTTCAAGGCGGGCTTGTGTCCAGCCAGGTTCTGTCCTCTGGGTGGTCCACTTACTTCAAAGCCTGCACTCTCTCCACAAAACCCCCAAAGCAGTCACATCTGGCCAGTCTCACACAGGGATGCACCAGACCCCACCTCCCTTCCAGGGCAAGGTCATTTCTGGATCCTGCCCACTCCTGCAGCCCTGGACCAGGGGGTGCCCACACAGGCAGGCAGGGGGCCCAGGTCAGGGGTCCGGGGCTGGAGCTAGAACAGCCCGGGGTCTGCCCTAATGGGAAAAGGCAAAAGCGAACATGGAGGGGGAATGAAGCATCCGTCTCACTTACTTGCCTTGGAAGCCCAGGAAACATTTCTTGCACTGTGCAGGGCTCATGCCTACGCTAGTCCTGCTGTCACTGGGAGCGACTCCCCGCGCTCCCAGCACAGCCATCGGTACCAGGTAGATGCCCCGGCCCCAGGGAGGAGGGACGGGAAGCAGTGAACCAGCATCTGGGGCCGCGGCTTCCAGACAACATCCAAGGGAAAGCGGCGCTCCCCTTCAAAAGTCCATTACTCGCCTGCCCGGGGAAAACTGTCTCCTCCTCCTCCTCCTCTTCCTCTCATCTCTCCAGGCACCGAAATCTACTGAGACTTGAGCCGGCCTCCCCTGCCATTCTGCAACAGGACCTGCCTCTAAGTTTCCAGGGCAAGGCTCCATGGGCCTCCATTTCTTTCTGCTCCCCTCCCCCCACCCCAGCTTCTTCCCATTCTGGAGGCAGCGGCAAGGGGCTCATTAGCAGCCCCAAGTGGTGCCCGTTAGAAATTCTCCGGACGTGACCCAGGGCAGACCGAAAGCAGCCACAACTCCGATGAACCGAGCCTCCCAGAGTCCCAGAAAAGACTGGCTCCTAAAAAGGGATCAGAGGAAACTGACAACGGGTCTTGGTTCCCCCAGGGGCAAGAGGCCAAGGAGCCCAAGGGAGGGGGCTGCTGCCCAAGAACAGACATGTCGGCATGACTCCCACAAAGAAGGGCCAGACTAAGCAGGGACTTCCACTGGGGAACATCTCCCCCAGCACCTGCACCTAGGAAGCATCTGAGAAATGATGGCCAAATGGGCAACCTCTAACTCAAAGGTCAGTGGTGCAAGTATCATTGCCTCTATTTGACAGAGAAGGAAACTGAGGCAAAGGTTCAGGGAGGCGATGTGAACCAGTGTTGTTTTAGTCACGCCCCACTCTGTGTGGCCCCATTTGGGGTTTTCTTGGCAGAGATACTGGAGTGGTTTGTCATTCCTTCTCCAGCTCATTCTACAGATGAGGAAACTGAGGCAAACAGGGTTAAGGGTCTTGCCCAGGGTCACACAGCTAGTAAGCATCTGAGGCCTCAGGTCTCCCTGACTCCAGGCCCTTGTGCTACCCAAGCACAAAATACCACTATACATCAATATATAACAATTCTGTTTCAGGAAAAGATTTGACACTGGGCAAGACCCTCAGTGTACAGATAAGAAAATTCAACTCACTAATACAAGCAGATATCCTGCAATGGGAAGGATTAGAGCCCTCATCTCTAAGGCCCCCTTACAAGAGGAGGGGACCTTAGTGGCCCAAGAGGCCAGCCCCCCATCTCACCAGTAAAGAAACAGAGACTCAGAGGGGCTGAAGTAACTTGGGAGGGACACACAGCTTTGTGAATGTCAGGGAGAATTTGAACTCAGGTCTTCCTGATTATTACGCTTCCTTCATATGCCAAAGTTGAATGAGAAGGTCAAACGCCTCCGTGACACCTCTCCAAATTCTTCCTCGCTATATGGAAGTGATCTTTCTCAAATCTGACCTTTATTTACCCTTCAAGTCCTTATAGTCTTGTTTCATTTTCATTAAATACATATAATACATATGTATCTATATGGAAAACTAAGTCTATATCTATGTATCTCTTTGTATGTCTACATATGTATAGGGACATATATACACATATATGTACATCAGTACGTGTTTTACCTCCAGAGGGCACTCAAACCCAGGGAGGAACCAAGTCCTTATCTATACATCTATCCACTTGATAGGGGAAGCTAGGTGGTAATGAAGCTGGTGTCAGAAAGACTCCTCTTCCTGAGTTCAAATACAGCCTCAGATACTTCCTAGCTGTGTGAACCTGGGCATTCTAATTTTTTGTTTTTAAAATTTTTTCCACAATTGTTAATCAGATACTTTTCAGCATCCCAATTTCACCAACTACTGAAGGAAACAGAACAGCCATGAAAGCAGAAGGCAGCTCGGATGCTGGAGGAGGGAAGAATCAAAGCCGCGATTAAGTAACTAGCCTTGGACTTCCTATTGGCCAGTTAGTTATTGGGATGCATCAAAGTGTAGATCAGTTTACAAAGTTCAATGATGGATTTTTATGAACTTGCAACCAGGGGACCCGAGTTCAAGTCCTGAATCAGATGGTCCCAGGCTGTGAGAAACCTGGACAATGAGTCACCCTCTCCGAACCTCAGTCTCCTCATCTGTGGAATGGGCAGGCACCACCTCACCCACCGGTCTGTGGAGTAGAAAGTGCCAGCAAACCTTAAAGTGCGCTATCACTGGCCACCATTATCTCCGTTGTCATTACTGTTATTATTACTCTACACAGCCACAATTCCATCATCAGTGAATGTCAGATACTCAGGTACCATTAGGGACCTTTTTCCCCTCTTTGCCATCTTTTTTGCCCCTGATCCAACAGATAGGGAAGAGAGGGCTGCTAACAAATTGCTCCCCTTGGGGCCATCCAGTCAGATCCCTACATCTTCCCTCTGGGGGTCAAAGATAAGCTGACTCTCATGCTTCAAGGTAGGATGGAGGTTAGAAATAAGAAATCATAGCAATGTACTTGACCCTTCAAAGAGAAGGTATCTAAGATCAAGCAAAGGGCTTTGCTCCTTCTAGGTCTTCTCAGAAGTGGAAATGAAGGTTCGGAAGTCTTAGAACCAGGGCTCCTGACTCCCCAGTCCCTTATTCCTTCCATCAAACCTTTTAAATAGCTCAGGACTATTCCCAAAACAAAGTCTGCGTGGGTGCCAAGTGTTTGGATTCCTTGTGAACGGTTAGCATTTTGCTACAATTTTGGTTTCACATTACTGGCCGAAAACATCCAAGTGCCCTTATCAACTGGCTAAATTCAGCTTGATACCATGGGGGGGGGGGGGGAAATATAGGTCAACAACAATGGGCACATTAAAAACAGAAAAAGAAACAAGGAAATTAATTGAGAATTGTTAGGGCAGAAAGACTAGCCTGGGAATCAGGAGTCTAGTTCAGTCCCAGGCCCGCTACAGGACAGCGCTGGGATCTCGGGCCAGTGCCGGCCCCAAGTCTGGAGGATGCAGTTTCCTCTGCTGCACCAGATGGCTGAACCCTCACGGGTCTTTCAGTATGGAACCAAGTGGGGGAATGGCACCAACCATTGCTTTGCGATGGGAAAGAGAGAGATGGCCAGAATGGAAGGTGGGAATGGCTACTGTAAAAACCACACAAGGTCAGAGAAGGAAAACCGTCTCAAGAGAGCAGGGAGGGGCTCCAGGTTCATCGAGGCCAGGGGTTCTCCACTTTTTGGTCCCTTTTTTGGGGCAGCTAGGTGGTGCAGTGGACAGAGCACCCACCCTGGAGGCAGAAAGACCTGAGTTCAAATCCAACCTCAAATACTTACTAGGTATGTGACTCTGAGCAAGTTAACTGCCTCAAAAAAAATTATGAAGGATCCTCCCCCAAAGGGAGAGTTGCTTACATGGATTATATCTATTGATATTCTTCATTATTAGAAATTAAAATGTTAATGTTATTATGAAAGTAGTTTTGGCTTCTTGAACCCTCTGAAACTGTTTTGGGGACAAGGGTCTCTGGATCACACACTGAGAGCTGACAGTCTAGTCCAATGGTCACAACCTGACTCCTGGGATCAACAAAGTTATGGGATTAATTCTCTCTCATTACAATAAGATGGCTGATCAAAGGATACAGGGAGTCAGGAAGACCTGAGTTCAAATCTGACCTCAGACACTTACTAGCTGTGTGACCCTGGGCAAGTCACTTCACCCTGTCTGCCTCAGTTTCCTCATCTGTAAAATGAGCT
The DNA here is from genome assembly GCA_028646515.1 of Pseudochirops corinnae. Classification (NCBI taxonomy): domain Eukaryota; kingdom Metazoa; phylum Chordata; class Mammalia; order Diprotodontia; family Pseudocheiridae; genus Pseudochirops; species Pseudochirops corinnae. The sequence goes on along the minus strand of CM053587.1, from coordinate 339,952,467 downwards.
GGAGAAAGAAACGGCGAACCACTCCAAGAAAACCCCCAATAGGGTCATGAAGAGTCAGTCACAACAGAATAACAACACAAGGATGTATCAAATGAGATAATATATGTGAAGCACTTTAGAAACTTTAAAGAGATATATTAATATATTATTATTATTATGACATAACCAAACATATCTCCTGTGGCTTAAATAAGTAATTTGTTTTACAAATATATATTTTATTATTTTTAAATGTAAAATTTCAAATTATTTTCAAATGTATGTATTTTTCAAATGCTGTTGTGATGAATAAAATAACAATTTCTTCTAAAAGTTCATGATGCCTTTTTGCCCCTGATATTCTTTAGGAGTGGTTATTCATAGGGTAACTACAATCCTGTGGGAGTCTTCCCATCTGGACTCCCCAGAACCCCTGATGTCATCCAAGCCCCTGGGTGAGGAAAGCAAGGCCCAACAGGATGCAGGGTCACATGGCCCACGGGCACACGGCACTCAGGCCCAGAGCCCGGTCAAGCAGCCAGCTTCCCAGGTTCCTGCTCTGCTATGTAAGTTCAGATTATGGTCTCACTCAGAATTCTCTTTGGCTGACTTGGCCAAAGAAGGAGGAAGAATCCCAACAGGGAAGATGATGGAAAGATGGCGGGCCAGGTTAAACAAACAGTCCAGTGTGGGACCTCTCTTCTTTCTACACTGGACAGTCAGTCAACAAGAGTGTAAGAAGGGCTACCTCTGGGTCAAGCACTGGGCCCTGAAGGTGAGTAAGGAGTGCTGCCCTCATGCAGAAGGTGCCTCTAAGGAGCCTCCAGTGGATATGTCCCCATCACTTCCCTGCTGCAGAACGCTCTTACCTCAATGCATCAAACAAGGAGCTAAGAATTTAGAAGGGGAAAAATCAAGAAAGAAAGCCTGTGCTTGGTACTTATCCCATTGATAAGGGTCCTCCTCCCCTCCTCCAGCAGAGGACAGCTGTCCATTAAAGGCCCAGGGTCCAGCAGCTGGGAGCTGAGGCCACTTAGGGCAAGGACATTCAGGACACGAGGTCCATTTCTGATTCTCCAGGAAGCTCTCTAAGGCCCATGGCAAAGGGAAAATCTTTAGACTCGATGGCAGTTTAGCTGTGGGACTTTGAATAAGCACCTACCCACTCTGGGCATGAGTTTTCTCCTTTGGAAATGGACTAGACTTGTCTCTGATTTTAAATCTCTAAGCAAGTTGCTTATGTGTTGTCTATGGACACGGGAAAGACAGAATGATTTCCCCCAACAGCAGATTCAGAAGAAAAGTAGGAATTTGGCAGATCCCAGCAAGTCCTCATCAGGTTAGGAAAAAAAGAGGGTTGTGGGAGATGACAGGAGGCGGAGCTCTGCCACTATCTACCTAGGTGACCTTGGGCCTCAGTTATCTCCCCTGCAAAATGGGCATGATAATGCTTACTTGGCCAGTGCCATGTAAACGTAATCTACCCACAGGATTATCTCAACTGCTCTGGCTGAACAGGAAAAGTTCTAACTGTCAGGATCCCTGAAAAGCAAGGAAATGGGAAGGGTGGTAGGCCAGGAGCTAAGAAATCTGGGTTGGAATGGAAGCAGATCAGGATTAGAGACAAAGAGTGAGATCTGGAGCCCAGGGTTCTGAGTTTGAATCCTCCTGAGGCCACTGAAATTTCTAGGAGATTTTACTTTTCTCTTGGGTCCTCGGTTCCCTTACCTGTAAAATGAAGTGGTGGGACTACATGATTGCTAAGGGCCCTTGCAACATGATTCAACAATCGTTCCTCCCTCCCAAGGCCTCTTATGGTTCCAAGAAATTCAAAGACTGTTAGGTCTTATTCACCTGGGACAGCATTTAGTGCAACTCTCTCATCCTAAAGAAAGACTGAGGACCAAGGAGGCAAAAGCATGGCTTACAGGTGGCAAGGCTGGGATCCGAACCCAGGCCTCCTGGCTTGAGCAATTCATGGAGTCAGCATGGGACAATGGAAAACATGCAGAACCTCAAGCCACGAGACCCGAGTTCAAATCCTGACTCTGTCCTCTCCTACCTGTTGGACCTCAGGCCTCAGGCTCTTTCTCTGGAAAAGGAGGGACATAAGGCCTTTCCACCTGAAATTTGGGCCCATGATGCCTTGGTTCCTTGAAAGTCAGACTATATTTGTCTGCCTACAAGGGGCCCCAGAGGCCAGGACTTGAATCCCTCACCTTACAGAGAAGGAAACTGTGACTCAGACAAGGTTTGCAGCCTGCCCCTAGTCACAGAGGTAAGTGGCTGGATTTGAACCCAGATCCAACCCCTCTCAATCTACCTGCTGCTCCATGGCAGTCCAAGCCCAGCTCTTCCCACCCAACCACCGGCCCCTCTCCATAACCTTCACTGCTGATGTAAACAGACTGACCTTCAGGTAGTGGTGCCAAGTCACCTCATCTCGAGCTGTTAGTGACTATGTGTATGCTTGCTGGGGCAGGGCTGGCACCCATCCAGTGCGTTCTACAAGGAAGAGCTCGGAAGTCCAGCCAGGGACTGGCCCTGGCTGGAGACCAGGGGTCAAGCAGGACAAGAGGCCAGAATGCAATGTTCTCTTTCTCTTCAAGATGGGCTCGGATTGGCTGGCTTAGTGTGGTGTGACAGAAGCCAGCGGCCACCTAGGCTTGGGTTCCAGCTCCAGGCACCAGTGGGGTGGAGAGGAGGCTCATCCTGTCTGGGCCTCAGTTTCCACATTAATAAAATGGGGGTGCTAATATCTCCCAGAGTCATGAGATAAGATAATGCAGGTAGCACACATGACATTCATGTAAAGCACTTTTATTATCTATGAGGAACAGATAATAGTGAAGCGAGCACTTATCTGGATCTCTTTAGATTCCTGACCCTGAGAGGTAGGTGCACTTATTATCTCCATTTTACAGATGAGGAAACTGAGGAAGGCAGGGGTGAAGTGACTTGACCTGGGTCACACAGTAAGAGCCTAGGGCAGGATTTGAACTCAGGTCTTCCCAACTCCCAGTCCAAGGCCTCACTGCCTCACTATTTGCTTTAAGCTGTAACTACAAGAGACCAAGCTGGTATCTCTTGATCTGTACAAAGTGAGAGACAGCCCATCCCCAGCATGCCCCAGGGCATGGAGACGTCTGGACACCACCCTTCTCTCCAGGAGTTCTTAACCTACAAGCTGTGAACACTGCCATTGGTCGAGGGGGGTCCTAAGGTTCCACCAGAGTGCCATAGGGATCCCCACAATCTATGCTAATACCCCAATTAGTTTAAGTCATCTGCCTTCCTCCAAAAACAGCTGGAGTTGGTAAACAGACAACAGGGGTTCTGGGAGAGGTATTCTTGGGGATGAGGAAGACTCGAATACGGGATTTGAAACCAGGGACTGGGGCTAAGGGTAAAGGGGCACCAGGTGGGCCAAGAGGGGCACAGGGAAGCAAGGCAGGAGGACACAAAATGCATCCAGCAGCACTCCTCTCCTGCTGACCCTGACCTGAGCCTGGAGACTGTCACTGTACAGACACCAAATGTCAGGGCTAGAAGGGAAGCCAGCAGCTGGCGAGCTCAGCAGATTCACGGGCAGGAGCCGAGATCACCAAGTGGTCAGGCAGCCTTCCCTCAGAGTCCAACACGGCAAACTCACTCCCTTGTGAGGCAACGCCTTCTATTTCTGGACAATCCTAATTTTAGATTTTTGTTGTTGAGACAGAGGTTAAGTGACTTGCCCAGGGTAACACAGCTAGTAAGTGTCTGAGACCAGATTTGAACTCAGGTCCTCCCGACTCTAGGGCTGGTGTTCTATCTGGACAACTCTAACGATTAGAAAGTCCAACAGAAAACTTTTCTCTCTGCAGATTCCCCTCCATGTTCCTGGTTATGCCCTCTAGGACAAAATGATCAAAGGTGATGCTTCTTTCACATATTTCTCCCTAAGTCTTCTTATCTCCAGGTCCCCAACGCTTTTGGGTCATGCTCCAGGACCCGCCCCATCTTGGCCATCCTCCTCTAGGTACACGTCATTTCCCAACACTCGTCCTAAACTGTGGCTCGCCTACCTAAGGGACTGTGACGTTGGAAAGCCCTTTCCAAAACGGAGCCCATCGGTCATTCAGAAAGCATTAGGATACCAGAGGTCATAGGGCTAATACCCCTCATTTTATGGAGGAGGGAACTGAGGCTCGGAGATGGGAAGGGACCTGTAAGAGTCAAAATCCTGGGGTCCCGAGCCAATCCAATGTTCCTGCCCATACATCAGGCCAGCAGCTCTCTCTCCAAGGGGGGTCCTAAACAAAGCCAGTTCCATGGTTCACAATGAACACAACAATCTGTCACTCCAATACTGACCCAGAAGGAGCTGATGGCCTCCTTTTTTAATAAAGAAGAGGCTGCCACCATCCTTCTCGGTTCCTTGGCTATGGACCAGGCAGAGCTGTCCTTAGTTCTGCCCTCCTCCCGGGCAGGAAATGGACCCAGACCTCCCTTTCAAACAGGGACCCCCAGAGTAATCTGTGCCGGCCCAACTCCCATCAAGGCCCAGAGCACAAGGGCAAGGTGACCAGATGGACCCTCAACTGGGCAACTCGGCCCTAGCCCATCTCCCTGACAGCAGGCAGAAAGAAAGGGGCAACGTGAAGGCTTCTCGTTGAGCACCAAGCCCTGCCTGGTGGTACTGCCCCACTACAAAACCTCCATGTCCTCACTTTCATCACCCATAATCATTCAGCTACCACCCTGTGCTATGCCTGGGCACGACCCTCGTCTCTACAACTAGACTATGAGCTCCACATGGGGAGGAACTCAATCTTCTATTTCCTTTACACTCCCCTCCCTGTCCCCCAAAGGTCTCACAGTGCTGTAGGTATACGGTAAGTACTCAATATTTGCTCATTCATTAACTGAGAAAGGGCAAGTCAACTGGATACTGTTCCCGTGAGAGACTGGCCTCAGCAAGCATATTTGAGAAAGGATATTTTACCTCATGGTTGGGACAGACATTTCAGACTCAGTCATGGACCGGATGGAGGCCGAGTCAAAGGATAAGGAGCCAAAACTTGACCGGCTGCTCTTCCGGGAAGAAGCTTTGAACAATCCATCAGGGGTTTCATCATCAGAAGAGACATCATCAAAAGAGCCCAAGATGAAATTGGTCATCAGCTGTTTTTTGATCTGGGCCTGCTTCTGGTCTTCCTTGGAAGATCGGACTCGGTTTCCCTGAGAACCCAAAAGTGAGGAGGGCGACTCTACATTCCCTGGCCCTTCCAGACCATCGGCCTGAGGCTCGGCGCAGGCTGAGGTAGTGTCTAAGGGCAGAGGTTGGCATGGCTTCGTGTGCAGTGGTGGGCGAGATGCCAGTCGCTTGGGGCCATCAGCAGGGCCTTCGACGCACGTTGGAGCGTCCGGTTTCAGACTTGTTGGAGGTGACTGATTGTCTACATTTTGGTGGACTGGTTCCCCTTTGCTGACACGGGATGAAAAAGGCTCTAGGCGCTGGGTTTTGGTTTCAGACTTACTCTTGGTAACAGACTTGGCATCCGCCATGATACTCCAAACTAACCATAAAAAAATCAGGTACGAGAACAGCAGGACCAGCAGAACCATTCACGGACTCTGTAAGGAGCAGGAAGAGAATGATTTGATACAGTTAGGAAAGAAAAAGAAGATTTTCTTAGAAACTGAAAGGGAGCACAAAGTGGGAAGTGCCCTAGGCTTGAAATCACAAGACCAGGGTTCGAACCTTGGCTTGGCTCCTATCAGCCATGTGGTCCTGCACATTCTTGGAGCACTGGTTTCTTCCTCTGTGAATGAGAGATCACAGCTCACACTTACAGGGGCTTTAAGGGCTACCCAGGGCATTCACAGAGCTAGGAAGTGTCAGGCAGGATCTGAACTCAGCTTCCTGAGTTGACTCCTACATAACATGCTCTTTGTAGAAAAATTATCCAGTAACAGTAACAGCTGCCACCTGGCCATGTGAGAGCCAACTTCCAGGCAATGGGGATTACAAGCTGAAAAGCAATAGAGATGAAGGAAAAGAAGACCCCAGGGGGCCTGGGGCCTGGCTCCAGGGCCCACCTACAACGCCAGTTAACCCTGTGACTTTTTATATCACATTTTCACGATGACTGAGATAAAGCTGTCGGTGGCACAGTTAAAGGAATGTACCGACAAAACCAAGCTGGGGCAGACAGGGAAGGTTGGTTGGGGAGGAGGAAATGCCACAGGGGCCTCTGGAGTCCAAGGACGACTTTTTGGGGATGTGAAGATCCTAGGAAGACAGAGCTAAGTCCTGAGGAGATAGTGTGGTCTGGACCCCTCATTTATGGATGAGAAAATGGAGCCTCAAACCATTAACTCATCTGCCAAATCACATAAGAAGACACAGACCAAAAGTTAAAAACCAAATTGTTCGATTTCAAATTCTGAGTTCTTTCTATACTGTACTGTGGGTCTGACTAACCAATTCAGAGTCTGTTAATAACTCTCTTCATTCTATTGTGAGTGACTCTTCCTGACCCTGTTTGGGGTTTTCTTGGCAAAGACAGTGGAGTGATTTTCCATTTCCTTTTCCAGCTCATTTTACAGATGAGGAAACTGAGGCAAACAGGGTGAAGTGACTTGCCCAGGGTTGGAACTCGGGTCCTCCTGACTCCAGGCACCAACTAGCTGCCCAATATAACTACACAAGCCACTGAATACATGTGGGGTCTAAGGCTCTATCTTTTTAAACTTTGCATAGTATAGTATGAGTATATTTCCTCCTGATAGGTAAAATCATTTCCATTCCAGCTCAAAAATTTTATTGCATAGAATCACAGATTTGGAGATAAAAGGTCTAGTCTAAGCCCCTGATGTGACAGATAAGGAAACAGACATGGAGACATGAAATGACCTTGTCAGGGACAAACGGTTACTGGAAGGTCAAAGGTGACATCTGACCATACATTTGGTGATTTCAAGTCCAGCATTTCATCAGTCAAACCATACTGCCCTTCTACCAGTGTCTCATAAATTAAGGCAGGAGCACCAAGGCTGCATGATTGAGTCAGGAAGACCTGAGTTCAAATTTGACCTAAGATGCTTACTATCTGTGTGACCCTGGACAAGTCACTTAACTCCAATTGCCTAAAAAAAGAACAAAAAAGGTAATCCAGCACTAATGTTAACCACCACGTGCCTTAGTTTTACCATTTGGGAAACAGAGGGAGAGTAACACCATAGGACCATTACGAAATACAGCAAAAGTTCTAACCCTGAAGAATGCACATTTAAAGACAAAGCCTAGAAATCATTCTTTCCCAGAGTGAGAGTCACCTGCATTTCCATCCTCCTTCCTTAACCTAGTTGGTGAAAAACCCAGAACTTAGAGGATCATAAAATTCACAAAATTGAGATCCTGTAGGCCCTCAAGTGCAGCCCTTTGTCTGAATCCACACTGCACAGAACAAATCCCCTTAATAAAAGGATTTGTTCTGTGAAACTTGGACTCTGTCAAAAGGCCACAACCGGGGACCTAGAAAGCCACATCTGGCCGCAGTTTACCCACCCCTCGATCTGGTCACACCCATAGCTGAAAGGAAAAAATAAGACAAAAACCTACAACATCCTGGAGAGCTGCTCATCTTATTTCTGATGAAATACCTCCAGGAATGGGCAACTCACTACTTACTCAGGCGTGCCATTCCAGTTTAAAATAGCTCTGATTCGTAAGAAGTTCCTCCTTAGACTGAGTCAAAATTTGCCTCTTGGTAACTCTCTGCATGTCCCCCAAATGATCCTAGATTTCTCCTCTGGGGCAGAACAAATCTAATCCCAACTTGGGGTTCACTGTATCACATCTGTCATTCCCACACAGTATTAAATGAAGTCAGATAGTAAACGGCTCATGACTTTGGAACAGAGCAAGGTCAGTCTACATTAGTGGTTAGTGACAAGTGATGTAAAATCTGTCTGCCCACCAAGCTTTCCACCCGCCCCCAGAGGCTTCAGTGCCTTTCTTCTAGACCTAAATTCCCAGCGTGAGCTCAGGTCCTCTGGGGCTTGACAAGGACTAATGTCTGCCTGCTGCTGAGGAAGGCTGGGAAGATCCTGGGTTTGGCCTCAGTTTTGGAGGTATGAGGGACCTTGGAGGCTGTCTAGTCCTGAGAAAGGATCCTATATCAGCCCTAAGCTTTACAGCTTTCACCCTCTATCTCTGGTTCTGCCCTCTGGGGCCAGTAGAACAAATATAGGCCTGCTCCCACATACATGACCGACAGTCCAGTTCCTAAAGATTGCCACCAGGATCCCACTAAGTCTTTTCTTCTCCCTGTTAGAAAAGCCAGTTTCTTCCTATGATGCCCGTAGGCTCATCAATGTCCTGGCTATCACGCAGTGCCCAGGACTGAGTCATCTGGTAGTCTCAGTGTGTTCGGACAAGGGCAGATGATGAAGGGACTCTTATCATCTCACTAGGTAATCGAGTCAAAGGCAGCGAGGTTGGTCTGGCACAAGCCGTTCCTGAGGAAGCCAGGCTGGTTTCTTGTTATCATTGCTTTCTTCTGTGGGCATTCCATAACCACGCATGAGAAAAGTGAGATCACAGCCAGGGAGTGATGGCGGCCCTCGGCCCTCAGCCCTCAGCTCAGTTCTCAGGATCTGCTAAGCTGCCATTTTAGACACCTGAAATGGCCTCGAGAGCCTGAGGGGGAAGAGAGGGGGAAGGGAGGCAAGGATCTAGAAGGCCTCCGGCACATTTGTGCCTGTCCCAGAGAGGGCAAGGAGTGGGAGGGCAAGCTGGGTCAGGGAGGCAGTGCCAAGTTGGGCACCCAGAGGCAAAGCATCTGAGGAAAGGACCCATGAGATGGGTCCTAGTCCAGCCCTTTCATTTAGTTAAAGAAACTGAGTCTCAGAATGCCCCCACTGAGGTCTTCATTACAAGCTAGGGGGTCAAGCTCCCCACATGGTCCTTGCCCTTTCGATTTACAGAGCAGCAATGAACAGGGATGAAGGATGGCCAAGCTAAGAGGTCAGAATGGTGGAGGCTCAAGTCCTCCCCGTGGCAAACATTCACCAATGTCCCATAATCTCTCCTGCCTCCTTGAGTGCAGGGGCTGTCTTTTGACCTTTCTCTGTATCCCTAGCACTTAGTATGGTGCCTGATATACAGCAGGTGCTTAATAAATGCTTACTGACTCTTTCTTTAGGCATATAAGCTTCATAATACACACACGTCCAGGGTGGCTAGGTGGCTCAGTGAATAGAGCACCAGCTCTGGAGTCAGGAGGACCTGAGTTCAAATTCAACCTGAAACACTTAACACTTACTAGCTGTATGACCTTGGGTGAGTCACTTAACCCCAACTGCCTTGCCTTCCCCCTCCAAAAAAAATCAAAAAAATTAAATAGAATTTAAAAAAATACACACATCCCTCTGTGCAACTAATGAGGAATAATAGGTGTTTCAGGGACCCCAATGACCAGAGTCCCTGGAGGGCAGTCTGGAATGAATTCTCAGGCTCAAGCATTCTGAGTCAAGTTGATAAAAGTTTATTGTTACACTATACAGCAGGCAGAAGATCTTAGGATCCCCTGCAACCTTAAAGGAGTCATAGGTATATGTTTATAGAATAATCCATAGTATAATCAGTGCCAATTATGCTAGTTAGGTGAGTAAGGGTGGGATTAGGGAGGAGTTAAGGAGTGATCAGTGCTTAAAGGGACATGCATTTTTAACATCAACTGCACAGGTCTATTGCCCATAATTCACTGGGAAATAGCCCAAGGAGGGGCTATATGGAGGTGTGTTTTTAGGCTTGAAACGTCACTAAGTTAACTAAGGGTCAGGGCTGACTGAGAAGTGTCCGGTCTGTTACCCATCAATGTCCTGTTTGACAAGATGGATGTTGGGAGTATACATGTGTCCCAAGCTAACAAGGGATGCAGGATGTGTATAATGAGCTAAGGAGTATACACATGGCTGAGTCTACAATATATGTGATAGACAGATACCCATATACAGCTGCCTCAGCCAGTACACAGTTGGGTCAAACCACTAAATTCTACAGGTGCAGCTGACCACTGTAACAGGAAGAGAGATAAGTATTGTGTTAGGGCACGCTGCCCTTGAGCTAGGGAGAAACCGCCTGAGACAGTGTTTGGGGCTAGGGAGACTTGAGGCTGGGGAGAAATGTGATTTTACAAACTGGGGTTCAAGCACAGGCACCTGAGTATCCTATCACAACCCCGGAGGGAATTCTCTGAGCCCATAAAAGCATGGGTCTGCATAACGGGATGCAGGATGGAGACCCTATAAAAGCCTGAGTCAACGTCTTTTCTGTACCTGACATCTTCCAAGTCATAAGAATGAACACACAAAGAACGACAATTCTGTCACAAAAAGTCTTACAAGGAGAACACGGGGTCAAGACTAGTTCTATGTTGGCCTCATTGGAAGAATTCAGGCTTTGGGCTGGAGATGCCAAACAGATCTGACTCCAAAGGGAAGGACAGGGGTGGGGAACCTGTCCTTAGGTCCGTAAGTCATTAAGTGAAGCCGTTTGACTGAATCCAAATTTTACAGAGGCCTTAGGGCCACAAATGGCCTTCTAGGGTGGCAGGTTTCCCACCCTGGGGAAGGACCATACCTTGCTCGAGATCTCCAGAGCATCTATCTGGTCAGCCCTCTCCTCAGCATCCCCCTCTCTACCCTGATTATTCTTGGCTCCCCCCCCTCCCTGCCCCATTCCCATGGGCATTGTTTCTCTCTGTCTCTGAAATCTCAGGGCAGAGAAGAGCATCTTAGTCCAAGGAAGCATTTTATAAACAGCAGATCCATGAGAAGCGTGGTCCTGGTCCTTCTGTCCTCAAGAAACTCCTGATACATTCGTCCTGTCCTGTTTCCTTTCTCCAAATGTACTCACCCAGACAAAAATGGCTTGGCAGGAAAGGAGCCTCAGTGTCCACCCAACACCACGGGATGAGAAAGAGACCTTTTACCAGGTCAGGGGCCAGGAGGACAGCTCGAAGAGGAGCAACAGCCTCTCCCCCAGTTCTGTCCAATGAGGCCGACGCAGAACGAGTCTCGACCCTGTGTTCTCCTTGTAAGACTTTTTGTGACAGAATTGTCGTTCTTTGTGTGTTCATTGGATTACATATCAGGAAAAACAGGGAAACCCCAAGAGGGGGAAACCTGGGTACTCATCCCTGGCTCTTCACTAATTCTTTGGGACTATGGCCAAGTCACCTGACTTCCCTGTCTCTGGACAAGAGGCTTGGTGACCATGTAAGAACCCACCACCAGACCTATGTAATTCTGCAAGAATCTCTGCTTTAACAGGGGCAGACTGAAATATGGAGCAAATTCCAAAGCCAGTGACTTTCCCTACCTCACCCTTGAGGTCCGAGAAGCTACAGCATCTTGAGTCAACACTCCAGGTAATCCAGCGGCATCAGAATGAAAGGCAAATTGTCCTCTCAAGAAAGCCTCTCCTGGGGGTGGTGAGGTGGCGCAGTGAATAAAGCACTGGCCCTGGAGTCAGGAGGACCTGAGTTCAAATCCAGCCTCAGACACTTAACACTTAGCTGTGTGACCTTGGGCAAGTCACTTAACCCCAACTGCCCAGCCTTCCCCCCTCCAAAAAGCAAAAAAAGAAAAAAAAAACCTTTTCAGCCCATACTTTTGTCCTTCACTGACCCAAAAACATTGGACCAGGGGGAACTATTTTTTTTAATTGCAAAATGAACCTTGGCAACAGCTGCCAGGTACAAGGGTCATGATTTCTCATAGACGTGGGGAGCACAAGCCAATATAATATTCAGAGAAAAGAGATGAGGAAGGGGAGTGATCTGGGCTTAAATTTCTAATGTTACCAGATAGATACTTCCAAAGACTTAGGGGTGGATGGAGGGAATCCATGTTAACTTAAGACCGTCAGTCTTACGAATGTCAATAATAATTCTAATTTCAGCATTTTTCTCAAAGGATGCCTCCTCCCCCTGTATAATAATTGTCATTTATAGGTCATTTTAAGGCTCACAAAGTACAAGAAGGAAAAGAACAGGGAGCACAAATGTCTCATCCCAGGTCACAGAGACTGACCTTGCATCTGGAACCGAGGACTTCCGGTCTGGGGCCAGCCACCCTTCTATGCCTCTGGCCCGTCTCTCCCCATAGAACAAGGAAGCTCAGAAACGCCACACAAACACTTACCAACACAGGCACCTCTTACACCACTCACACCATCCTGGCACTGGCATTCCCAGGCTCAAGGCAGCCAGTCCACAATCACCACCTTTCTACAGGGAGCCTTGCCTCTGCATCAGGCCACGGCTATGTGGGAGGGATCTGGGTTACAGCATGCTTGGTAAGGGATTGTGAAATATAGCCAGCTTCCATTGAGTAGAACTGTCTTCATGAGGCTTTTGAGAAAGTCCTTGCTCCAGTCCTGGCCTCCCCCAAGGCCAGATGTCCCAGCTAGAGGGCTTGCAGGCCCAAGGTGGAAACACCTGCTTTCCTACCTAAGACTTGCCACATCCTTGTACCTTAGGCCTACTTAATTCACGTATGCCCATCAGCCTCTTGCCTAAGGCTTCTCATCTTTCGTGTCTTAAACTTTCCCAGATAAGAAAGATAGGTCACTGATGAGCAGGGCAACCCCCAGCCCAAAATGGATGGGGAAGGAGTGCCCTATCCCATGCCCCCTGGCCAGCAGACAGGGCAACTACAGTTGGCAAATTCAGAGGCACACACAGTTCTGACCCCCTCATCTGGGCTCCTTTACCCAGAGAGGCAAAGCACTCAGACAGCTCAGAAAAACCACCTGCGGGCCCCAGGCTCGGCAGGCACCAATTTAGAGACCCAGAAGAGACGTCAGAGGGACCCTTGGGGGAGAGTTAAGAGGGACATCACAGGTCATTCAGCTCATCCCCTTCCTTTCTCCCAGATGAGAAAACAGACCCAAAGAGACAATGATTTATCCAGAGTCATAAAACTTTCAAGTAACAGGGCTGGGATTCACACCCAAACCCAGGGCTCTTTCCATCACACAAATGAATGATTTTTTTTTTATTAAGCACTTACCTATGTGCTAGGAGGGGCAAAGAAACGGGAACAGCATTTATAAGTGAACACTGTACTTATCACTTTTTACAAATGTAATCTTGCCTGGTCCTCACAACCCTGGAGATCAGTGCTATTATTACCCCACTTGACAGGTGAAGGAACTGAGACAGGCAGAGGGTGACTCCGCCAGGATCACTCTGCTAACGTCCTAAGTCTAATTTGAACTCAGCTCTCCCTGACACCAGGCCCAGCGCTCTGCCCAAATAGCAATAATAAGCATTTCCTCCAGCGGTTCTTAAACCTCTTCTTGCGTACTGGACCCTGCTGGCATTATGGTGAAGCTGACCAGTCTCAGAGTAATGTCCAGTGCATTCATTTTAAAGACAAGGAGACTGAGACCTGTAATGGGGCAGGGACTTGAACAAGGTCACACAGAGCATCAGAGGCAGAGTCAGGACAGAAGCCCATCTCTTTGCTTTGGAACCTTTGGACTTTCTGGGCCGAGAATGTTTGTCAGTCACCCCTGCCTTTGAGGCGCTCATCATCTGAGGCCTCCCCCTGGGCACCGAGAATTCATCTCCCGCCAAGTCCTCAATAAAAGAGGAAGCAGGGACTGAAGTCTGAATTTCATGCTCCCCGGTGCAGGCACCAGTAACGGCCTCTATTCTCTTCCCCCTCCAAACTATATTTCTCATGCTTCCAAAATATCTCTTGTATGCATGGCTGTGGCTAGGGGGCACCACAGTGAATACAGTGCCTGGCTTGGAGTCACAAAACCTGAGTTCAAATCCAGCCTCAGACACATCCTAGCTGTGTGACCCTGGGCAAGTCACTTCACCCTGTCTACCTCAGTTTCCTCATCTGTAAAATAAGCTGAAGAAGGAAATGGCAAATCACTCCTGTACCTGTGCCAAGAAAACCCCAAATGGGGTCACCCACAACTGAAATGACCCCGTAACGACAACAACAAATGATTGGATGTGGTCAGGCCACTCTTTGTTCCCAAACTTTTCAAATTCTGCCTGCTATTTAAGGCTGTCCACAATCTGGCACCAACTTAATCTCGCCTTACTCCCCTCACTCACAAGCTTGACGAATTGGAACATTTTCTTATTAGACAAGGAGATCTAACACTCTCCCACCACCGGGACTTTGCCAATGATGCTAATAAAAGGTTTGCAAAGTGTTGCACTGAAAGTATCCCCATCTTCCAGATGAGGAACTGAGGCTCAGAGAGGACCCCCTGTCAGTACTCACACATACCCCTCCATCCGGACTTCACAAGCTTTTCTTTTTCACTGATACACTTGGAATTTTTTTTGGTCTGGACTTGTAGTTTCATCGATAAGGAAATCACTCCAACCCGATACCTCTAAAAGGGACAATCCTGCTACTTGTGAAGAGGAAAAGGGGAGAAGACCTTTACTGGAAAGCCCAATGACTTGTCTGTGGTCATATAGCTTTGTATGTGTCAGAGGAAGGATATGAACTCAGGTCCTCCTGATTCCAGGGCCTGGCCTTTCCAGGTTACGCTATGATGCCACAAGGATGTCTTAGTCTCCGCTATTTCCCTGCTAAGCCACAAACCTTATAGGGCAGGGGCTTTGTCTCACCTGAAGTGGGTGTCTCCGTGAGGGCCTAGGGCAGGGTTTTGTATGGGCAGGTAAAGTATAATGCATTAGTGAATGAAATACCAGGGAAGGGGTACACCCCACCCAAAGCAAGGGACAACTGTCACTCATCAGGGACAACCGAACCAATCTGTGAGCACTCTCTCTGTCTGTCTCTCTCATCTCTGTCTCTCTTTCTCAACTCTCTGTCTCTCTGTCTCCTCTCTCTCTCATCTCTCTATCTCTCCCTCTCTCTCTCTTTCTCTCTCTTTCTCTCTCCCTCTCCCTCAATCCCTCTCTCTCTCTCTGTCTCTCTCATCTCTCTGTCTCTGTCTCTCTCCCTCTCTCTCTTCCTTTCTCTCTGTGTCATCTCTCTCTCTCTACCTTTCTCTGTCTGTCTATCTGTCTCTCTCTCATCTTTGTCTCTCTTTTTTCCTTCCAAGCTCTCCTCCCTTCCTGGACTCTTAAAAACTCTTAAAATATGCTAATTTGCATCACGGCTATTAGTATCGGTGGTCGATCTCCCCCACTAAGCAGGAGGCACCTTTGGAATGGGTGGCCAAACCCTCCATTTTAAAGAGGAAAAGAAATTTGCCCAAGGTATTCCAAAATCTCAGGATGGAAGAGATCCTGGAGGCATCTGAATCTGGGGCTAGAAGCCAGGCCTCCTTGCTGGATGGTCAACGCTCAAGCAGGGGCTGCCTCTTAGCCTCCACAGGCTCCTCAGTGCCTTGTACTCTATTAGCACTTAATTTGAGCCTCCTACAGGGCACCAGTTGGGTCCAGCCCCTTCTAACCCCAAAGAATAAGGTGTAGACACCAAATGCTTCCTACTCAAATTTTTCCTTCAGCAAATGGACAAAAAATGAACTTACATGGTTACCATTGGTTCTGCTCCTGTCCTAGGCCAACCCCAGAGGGATCTATGACAGGCAGCCCTGGGCAGGATTCCAATTCTTCAGCTACTGGGCCAGCCAGGGGTGGCGGGATAGAAGGGAAAAGGGGGAAGTATTTCAAGGGTTAACCTCCACGTCTGCCTCTCCTGGGGCGCTAGGCCAAGTTCATTCCAATGTCTAACTCTCTTCCTGGAGGCACATACAAAACCATCTTTATGAAAGGTTGTATTCTTGGAAAGGCTCCCTACCCTGCCACACTTACAACAACTCTAGAGTGGGGAGAAGAGAACCAATGAGGAAAGGAAGTTCTTGGTAAGCCAGGTAGCTTCCTGAGAAGAATGTCCTACAAGGCAATTCCTGGAGATCCCAAAGCAGACAGAGTAACTGTTTATCCAAATGTGCTTGTGTTAAAATCTCAATTGTGTCCATTACCAAGAAATGAAATATGACAAAGGAATAATGGGCTTCTTCTAGGGGGTAAGGCATTGGGGAGGCCTGAGGTTCTACTGTTCAATTCCATTTTTCCACATAAGGATGATTCTGTTCTATGCACTGGTTCTTAATCAAACTATGAAATTATTACTAGCCTTTCTGAGGAAAGAAGTAAATCTTGGTGAGAGAAAATAATTTTTAAATTATCCTTTTGCTAGGATTTTGTTTAATTTTTTTTTCTTCAATATAAATTAGATTGGACTATGGTCTTCTTTCTCTGCTTTATTCCTCCCTGGTTTGGGTATCAAGACCAAATTTATTTCACAAAAGTAAATTTCTCTTTTTAAAAATTTTTTTATTTTGTTTTTAGATGGAGGAAGGTAGGGCAATTGGGGTTAAGTGACTTGCCCAAGGTCACATGGCTAGTTTTGTGTTTAGTGTCTGAGGCCAAATTCAAACTCAGGTCCTCCTGACTCCAAGGCTGGTGCCCTATTCACTGCGCCACCTAGCTGCCCCTAAAAGTAAATTTCTCAATTATTAATTTTTGCATATATTCCTCTTGAAATGGTTGATAAAATTAATTTATAAACCAATCTGGACCAGTGGGTTCCCCTGCCACCAAATCATTTTCAGCTTGTTGAATTTCACTTTCTGAGACTGGGTTGTTTAATTGAGATGGTTACTTCTTGTTTTGTTAATCTAGTACTTTATAATTTTGTAGGAATTTATTTATTTTCTACAAACAAATCTTGGTAAACAGTTTTCTTTTCGACCCTGGGAGATCAGAGTGCCAGTGAACATCATAATTTATGAAGTAAAAAAAAACCATTTTAAGTGGAGAATTAACCATGATCTCCCAGGGTGGGGTAAGGCAGAAATTAAAATAGTTTTTGCTCAAAAAATCATCTTAGATTTAGGGCTGAAATTGATCTTTAGAAACCACGTGGCCTGATCTTTCTATTTGGCCCTAAAGAAAGTGACTTGTTCAAAGTCATCTAGGGTCAGAGTCACAACCAGACCAGAGATTTGCGAATTCTTGGCACAATGTTCTTTCTCCTATCCTACCAGCAGCATCAGGCTCAAAAACAGGTTAAGCAAAAACAGACATTTCTGGGGACGATAAAACAAGAAGAAGTAAAAAGGTTTGATAATTTAAAAAACAAAAATAATTTTTAAAAAGGAGCAAGTTGGGGGGTGGAGCCAAGATGGCGGCTTAGGAGCAGCAAGGCTCGGCAGCTCCCACACAGCCACCTCAAAATACCCATAAAATATGACTCTAAACAAATTTTAGAGATCTAAAATGCCCACAGATATACCTCCCGCTGAAGACAGCTGGGCTAGGAGGGACCATCTCAGTGCTGGGAGCTGAAACCATACCAACCTGAAATGGCGGCTTGGCCCTGGGGGCGGCCTGACAAGCTGAGCCAAGCTGCAGCTGGAGCTTTGGGAGAGCAGATCTGCGGCAGCTGTGGCAGTATCCAGAATTATCAAGCCACAAGAAAAAAAGGACTAAGGGAAAGGTCAGTGGAACTCGGCTAAAATTGGGAGAGATAAACAAGTCCAGCCAAACTGCCTCCAGGGCAAGGAAGTGGCAGAAGCAGAGGCCCTGCAGCCGCCTCCACATTGCTGCTTTAGAGCTCCCGGCCTGCAGACTGCAGGAGGGCCAAGCGATCGTTCAGAGGCCAAGTGCTCTTGCGATGATCGGCCGGGATCCAGATTGTGGTCTTGGGTGGTGGTCTTGGGGTGTGTTTTCAGTGAGTCAGAGCTGGTGGAGGCTGCAGCAGCCTCCTAAAAGCCCCAGCAGCTGGGAAAACCCCGGCAGCTGGGAAAACCCCAGCGATTTGGGACAGCACTTTCCCCTCTGGAAGCAGAGTTCCACAGAGCTAAAAAATCATTGACTGGCCAACCATGAGCAGACAAAGGAAGCAAAGTAAGAACAGCAACCAAACTCTAGATTCCTTCTTTGGGGAAAAGAAGGATCAAAGCAGGGAACGGGAGGAAAACAACAGAGTCAGAACTCCTGCACCAAAAGCTTCCAAGAAACATGAAGATTGCCTAAAGCTAGAGATCAGCTTAAGAAGGATTTTGAAAACCAAATGAGAGAAATGGAGGAAAAATTGGGAGGAGAAATAAGAATGATGCAAGAAAATCATGAAAAGAGAGTCAACAACCTGACTGAAGAAATTAACACCTTAAAAAATAGATTAACTCAAATGGCAAAAGAGGCCCAAAAAGCCAGTGAGGAGAAGAATGCCTTAAAAAG
>CM053587.1:339750390-339933740 GCA_028646515.1 Pseudochirops corinnae | reverse complement strand
TGGGGGGGAGGGTTGATGGAAGTACATGTCTGTAGAGGGACAGGGACAGGGTAGAGAGTAGAATGGGGGGGCCAGATAGGAAGGAGGCACATATAATCAGTCTCTCACAATATGCCCACTGTGGAGAGGTTCTGTGTAATTTCACATGTTCAGCCTGTATTTGATGGCTTGTCCTTCCAGTGGGGGTGGGTGACAAGGGAGGAAGAGAAAGAATCTAGAATTTAAAGTTCTATAATCAAATGCTAAAAATATATATGTGTATATATGTATACAATTATTATTATTATTAATAATAATTAATAATTAATAATAATAATAAAACTGGAACTTGACATACACAGGCACTGCGGTAGGGAGATCCATCCTGCCCTATCAGAAAGTCAGAGGGGCGATGGGGGAGGACACAGGAGAGAACAGATTGGGGGAGGGGTCATACAATGGGGTCGCTGGTTTGGGGTGGTGGGCGGGGGAAAGATGGGGAGAAAATGTGTAACTCAGAATCTCATGGAAATGAATGATATAAACTAAAATAAATAAAAGTTTTTAAAAATCAGTTTTATGGGAATCATTAAAGAAAAATTCAACAAGAAAAAAAGGAACAAGTTGGATTAAAACTGGATCAAGATGGAGTTGGGGCAATTACAGATGCAGCTCATTAAGAGACATAACTAACATTCTGCACGCTACTTTCACGTGAAGAGGTAAAATCAAGCTTTAAAAAAGAGATTTATTTAGATTCTTTGGAGTGTAGTGACTGGAGTATTCTCTGGGGTTGAATCCTGCCTCAGGTGAGAAGTGGCCATGTGACTCTGGGCAAGTTGGCCTCAGTTTCCTCATCTGTAAAATGAGCATAAAATGGACATCCACCTCACTGGGATGTTGTGAGAAGCAAATGGATAATATATGTCAAAGCACCCTGCAAAACTTAAAATTGCTAGGCAAATTATTCTTTATGATAATTCTATTATTATCATTCTGATTTTTTAAATGACTAAGTTGAGGTTAAGAGATATAAAAGTTTTCAGAAGAAAAAAAAAAGCTGGTTAGGCAGAGTATCCTGCAATCTACGCTTGGTATTTTTTTAATATATACTTCAATGACTCTGTGACATTATCACTGAAGACTGAAACCCTCAGTAGCTCTTCCTCCTCCCAAAGAGCCTCCAGAGAGGATGTTCCCAGCACATGGGAGGTTTCTTGAAAGTCCATTACCATGTCTGTTCTTGCATCACAGAACAAAGATCAACTCACATCTGAAGTACCAACAGTTCAGTTACCATCTATAAATGGCCTAAAAACAATGTGATCCTTAGTCCATTTTCTTTCCACCATCACTATGGAGGCTGATGCTGAAGAGAGCCTAGGGCTGTACACGGATGAGAATCATTTTTATGTTTTTTCTTCATGGTTTGACATGGCTAATTAATCCATTACCAGTAACGAGCCTCTAGGTATACAGGATGGTGCTCAGACACCATAGGACCCATACAAGGCTACAACCTAAGCATGGCTTTATTTCTCTAATGAGCAGAGCTCAAGTAAGGACCCAGTACTTAGAGCAGAACCATCCTTACATGAAAATACTGAGTCACTGGTTGAACCACAGAAAGCAAGACTTGGGCAATTCCCACTAACTTGTGAAAGGCAGAATTCCTTAATGACAAGTCATCCACTCAGGTGCCATCTCCCATGGCCACCACCTTAGTAACCTCAGGCCATGGTTTACCTAGACTCATGACGAACTCCTGATGGGTCTTCCTGCCTTAACACTCTTCCTTTTCCAATCCAATACCACTCAGCTGACAAAGTGATTTGCCCAAAGTGCAAATCAGATCCTACCCAATATACCCAGGGGGCTCTCTCTTACCTAGAGGATGAAATCAACTCCAATGCTTTGCTTCCAGCACAACCTGAGCCCACCCCACCTCTCCAACCTCAAGACCACAGCACAGCATGGTCTGTATTCTACACACACATCACCCTCTCCAAGGTTAACGTATGTTACCAAGAGGTAAAAGGTACAGGGGAGAAGACATCTGTCTGAAACCCACTCAGATATTTACTCCCTGAGTTACCTCGAGCAACCTGCTTAACCAATCTGACCTTCAGTTTCCTCATCTGTAAAACGGGGGATAATAGCGGCACTTCCTTTCTCAGGTTGTCGGGAAGCTTAGATGAGATAAAGCACTTTGCAAAACCAACTTGTACAGACCTAGATAGGCGTGTACCTGTTGTCTCCCCAACCCCACTAGAATGTAAGCTGCCTAAAAACAGGGTCTATTTTCCCTCTTGTCTTTGTTTTCCTGATCCTCTGTACAAAGCCAGCACACAGTAGGCACTTAATATTTGATGACTGACTGACGGACCGTTTCTTATACACAGCGCAGTGGAAAGGGCTCAGGATTGGCAGGAAGACTTGAGAACTTGGATGAATGCAATGATATCAAAATCCAAAAAGGGAAGATGGAACTCACTGCTCGCCTCCTGATAGAGAGGGATAACGGACTTAACATGCAGAGGGAGAAGATGGTTTTGGCCAAGATTAATATGGGAATGTGTTTTGCCAATCTACGGATTGAGGATTTTTTGTGTGTGTGTTCTTAATTTGCTCAAGGAAGGGAAAGAAGAGAGTCATGGGAGAGAGACATAATTTTTTAAATGCTTGTTACCTGAAAAAATAATAATAATAAACTTTTTTGTAATAAAAAACAATTTGGGTGCAGCAGATAGAGCACTAGGCTTAGAGTCAGGAAGATCTGAATTCAAATCCAGCCTTAGATACACTTACTAGCTGTGTGACCCTGGGCAAGTCACTTGACCCTGTTGGCCTCAGTTTCCTTATCTATCAAATGAGCTGGAGAGGGAAATGGCAAAGCACTCTAGTATCTTTGCCAAGAAAACCCCCAATGGGGTCATGAAGAGTGGGACCAGACTTAAAAATGAATGAGGAGAATCCTGCTTCTATGATCCCTTGCTTCTGGAAGTGTCTGTGCCCTGGCTACATCCTGTGCCTGAAACGGCCTCCCTCCCTCCTCACTGCCCATCTCTCAAAAGTCCCCATTCCCTTCAGACTCTAGTTCAGGGGTGCTGAACCTTCCACCTCGAAGCCACTTGTGGCCCTCTAGGTCCTCAAGTGCAGCCCTCTGACTGAATCCACACTTCCCAGACCAAATCCCTTTAATAAAAGGATTTGTTCAGTAAAACTTGGGTGCAGTCAAAAGGCTGCACCTGAGGACCTAGAAGGCCACAAGTGGCCTAGAGGCCGTAGGTTCCCCACTCCTGATCTAGTATTTCCTTGCCCCCATTCAATCCCCTCACCTCCCACATGTTTGCATAGACATTGCATATAACTATCTATGTACCTGCATATGTCTTTGCTATCAGAATGTAAGCTCCTGGAGGGCAGGGACTCCTGCCTCCCTTTCTGTATCCCTAATACTGTTCCTGGCAGGTAGAAGATCCTTAATAAATGCTTGTTGATGGATTGAGGTAGTCACACCAGAAAGAGAATAAAGAAACTTCATTTCAGAGAAATATGTCATCTAAAGATGATAAAACATTTGGAACCTACTTAGCACTGGAGGGCTGGGCCGTTATAACTGTCCATGCCAAACATACAGCCTTGTATACGATGTTTGTCAAGAAGAAGGAATGAATGAAATTATATTATATTATAAATATCCATTATGTCTGTGCTCCCTCTTTGGTGAAACCAGCCTAAATCTGACCTGACGGGGCATGGAGAGGGGGATAATATGGTTCTGCTACTTACTATCACAGTGCAATCTTGAACAAGACCTGCCCTCATCTATAAATGAGGGGATGGGCTTTCTAAGGTCTTTTCCAACTCTGAACCTCAGAATCTACCTCAAGATAGGAGAGTGAGAGGGAACGGAAGGGGGCAGCCCAATTCTGGGCTTTGCTCCTTTCTGTGGGTTCCTAGAGTGTCAGCCTTTGACATGAGGTCAAGTCACACCAACACCTATTAACAAGGTGACCCCGGGGAAGTCCCGTGACCTTCAGAAGCCATTTCCTCATGTGTAAGATGGAGGTATCGCTTGTAATAGCCACACCTCATCTGGTCCTTGTGGTGCTTAGTTAGGAAAGACTATGTAAAGCATTAATTTGGCAAACCTTAATGTGCTAGGGAAGGTCACTGGAACCTGTCTGGCCAAGTCAAGAAACATTTACTAAGCCCCTGCTGTGGCGTTGCAGGTACAAAGAAAGGTAAAAAAGCTGGTCTCTGCTCTCCGGGAGCTGCCAACCAATGTTAGCCTTCAAAAGTTCCTTTTCAAAGACAAATAAACAGAAAAACCCACAGATGATTCCCAGAATGTTTTTTGGGGGGAGAGGGGGCATTATTTTTGTAGGAATACATGAAATATTCCTTTTTCAGTAAATTTTCAGTAAATTTATAGATAGAAATAGAAATTATAAATAGAAATTCACTATACTGAGGAGGAGACGTGGAAAAATGGCGGCCTGGTCCAAGGAAGGGCTCCTTTACAAATCACCCCAAGGCTGGCTTATGCTCTCCTGCCCACCAGTCTATGGAGTTCTTCCTTCGAAAAGGCACTTTTGAAGGCTACCATTGGATAAGTTAGATGAGAGGGTGGGCTGACTCCCAAGTGGGGCCTGGATCAGCTCCAGAAATATTCTCAAAAGCCGGTGGGACTCGGTAAGGGGCCCACAGAGGAAGACCACAGTCAGAAAACCATTCATAGTAAACGCAGATGGGAGAGGTCTGGTGGGGCCTGCCTCTGCCCCTGGAATATCATTCCTAGCATTGTCTTAATTTTGTTCTATTTCACTGTGTTCCGCTGTCTGTCCGATAGTCCATAAATTAGCCATTTACTGACCAAAATCATTTGCTCTACAATATGAATGACTCCAACTGACAGTCCTTCCCTCTAATGCCTCATGAAAGCTCTGGGAGCCCGGATTTGGAAGAGGAGGATTTATTGATTTAAATGATGGCACAGACATCACCTAGTCTGCCTCCTTTATTTTATAGAGGAGGAACGGAGGTCCAGAAAGCAAAAGTGACTTGTCCAGGCAGGCCTGGTGTGGCCAGAATTCAAACTCAGGTCCTCAGAGGCTAAGTCTCACCCTCTTTCCTCTGCACCACGTGAATTTTGACTGGCACTAAATGAAGTTTAGCTGGCATTTTAACATTGAGCAACAGGAAGGCAAGGCTGACCTGAATGGACGATACGGGGGCGTGGGGACTCGGGGGTTGAATGGGACAAGGAGATAAGAGAGGGGGAAGGGAGGCAGGCAGATGCCAAAGATCAGTACCACCTCCAATTTCAAAATGTTGCCCAGGGCTGCCCCTGTACCCAGGAAAAGGGGAAGGGACTCCCAGCTTCCTTCTCCTCCTCCCTTGGCACCACAGAGCCCAGAGCAGCCAGGAAGGAGAGCTCATGGGGAAGCTGGGGGAAGCCAAGACCGGAGCCTGGCTATACATCTTCATGAATCAAAAGTGATTTGTGGCCTGACCTGTGGAATATCCTGCCATCCCTAGTTTTAAATAGCCAAAGGGATGGAGGTCTAATCCCTCTTATGACATCCAAGGAGAAGCTCAAACAGAGATTAAATCCATATCCCATATGTGTCATAAGAGCAAAGATTTAGAGCCACCACGGGTCCTAGAAGGCACCTATCTAAACCAGCCCTTTCCTTTCATACATGAGAAAACTGAAGCCCAGGGTCAGCCATGTGGGATCCTAACTCCCAATACTGAGTTCTTTCTTCCCCATATCACTATCCTGAAAGAAAGGCAGAGTCAACCCTCCCCCCAGTCACACCCCTGAACTCAGGGGAGCAAGCAATCATCTCACCATAAACACAACTGTTTTGACAAGCCTGTCCAGGGACAAGTTGCCTTTCTCAGCAGTTAGCTTGCAAAGCTCTGGATGGGCCTGGGGGAAACCTGTACTTCCAAACAGGGCCAGGGTCAGTAAGGAAGTTGCACCGGGCTGGCGGGCTGCACGGGATCCCAGTGGAAGTGACTGATGTTTTTTTTAAAAATCCCATGGGCTGGATTCGTTTGGAGAAGCTTATGACATTCCCTGGACTTGAAGCAGAATGTTTACATCCCAGAAGTACCCTCAAAGACTTTGTGGGACTCGGCAAGCAGCCCATAAAGGGAGAACACAGTCAGGTAACTATTTATAGTCAGTGGCAGAAGGGCCAGCTGACTCAGTGGGACCGCTGAAAAGCTTTCAAGACAAACTTTTTTATCAGACACAACAGGATTCAACTTTCCCCTGGAAATCGCAGCTTGAACGAAACCGAATGTTTCTGCCAAGATCAACGGCACTCACCTTCCATTAACTGTGACTCAGCCTTTCTAATCAGCAATGGGAAGTTGGGGGGTCGACTGACTTACCATGGGGTGTCTTGGCTGATGACAGTCGGCTTGCCCATGTCCTGCTCCTAGCGTCAGGGCTTGGCTCAGCAGGGAGCACAGTGACTGTCTAAGAAGGCACTTTGCAAATGTCACTTTCTGATTAAAGGGCCCCTGCTATGTAAAAATACCCCGGGAGCACTTAACCATTCAAGGTCTGAGTGGCAGGCATCCAGAAACCCCAGAGGGGCACCCAGCGTCCAGCACTGGGCACGCCTGGTCCTTCTAGCAAATGAGCAAAAAGCCAGCATGGTTGGGCAGGGGCATGTCAGTGGGGTCTGTTTAATTCTTGGCCAGCTTTTACTGCAAAGATAAAAGGGAAATGTAACTAGAGAGCCCCTCAGCACACAGGACACTAGCTGTTCTCTGGAAGCAAACAGATCTTAGCCCTCCAGAGACAGCCACTGGAGGGGGAAGGATAGACATTTGATTCCTGGTTCTGCCCAGGGTGGCTTACAGTGGCATGATTTCACGGAGTCCAGGCTTCCATGGGTTAAGGCTTCCAAGTATCCCCAAATCACCTGACTCTTTAATCATTATGCAAGTCCCTTTTTGGACTTTTTCCTCTAGGACTTACACGTGTTTAGGAAAGGGGAAAAACCAAACGAGCCCCTGACCACTGGGAGCCCTCTCCTTTTAAGGCACAGCCTGGGCTAGAGCTGGAGTTGTTAAAAGAAACCAGTGATGGCAGAGAGTAATCAAATCATTCCCAGGGAGGGAGAGGACAGTTATGTGGGACAAAGGTCACCTCTAATCACGAGCCAGCCTTAGACTCTGAGTCCCCTGAAGGACACAAGCCTTTCTTTATTGCCAGCTAGGAACCACAGACCCAAAGGGGAGGAGACAGCAGGCTTCTTTGGTGCAGTCGTTCCAGATCAACAGGCATACAATGTTTCCTGGGAAAAGCAGCAAGCCACCAAGGACATCGGGGGAAACCACCTGTCCAAACCAGGTGCTTGTTTACTTGTTTATGTCTCTTCAAACAGCTGAATCTCATAAGATCATAAAATGTTGGGGTGGCAGGGAACTTCAAAACCATCTATTCTAACCCCCTGGTTTTACTGCTGAGGAAACTGAGGCCCAAGGGCATTCAATGACAAAAGAGCCCAGCCCAAGGCAGCTAAGATCAGATACTCACTGGCTGTGTGACCCTGGGCAAGTGACTTAGCCCCGTTTGCATCAGTTTCTCATCTGTAAAATCAACTGGAAAGGAAAGCACAAAACTCCTCCAGTATCTTTGTCAAGAAAACCCCAAATGGGTCCCAAAGGGTGGGACATGACTGAAATGACTCAACAACAGCAAAAATCTAACACCAAACCAAGTGTTCTTTCTACCACACCAAGACACCTCTTCTAACTACAAATCCTCCTCTGTCCCTGCCCTCCCCCAAGAGTTGAGAGGTCTCATAGTTGACCTAGAGGTCCCCTAGTTGAGGTGCCCTTCATTTCACTTAAGAGGAAACCAAAGTCCACAGAAGTAGCAGATTTGCCACAGGTCCTACAGGCAACCCCAGTCCATGGACACCAACTCTGCAATTCCTTAATTTGGTCCTAATCTCTTGTCAATCAACCTTGCAACCCCCAAACCTGTTCCAGATCTTCACTGTGACCTCTGATCCTCTCAGATCTTGCCCAGGCAATCATCTCTACACTAACTGCTCTCTCCTCCTTCCTCCATCTTGGCGAACCAACACCGGAGTCCCTTGTGTCCTATGGAAGGCTTTGTCCTCTGAAGCCTCAGCCTGGGGTCACCCCAAAATTCACATTTTCACTCCTACCCAGGTACCCTAAAGAAGTTAGAGATCCCAAAGAATCTCAATTAGGCCCTTGCTACAGCAAGGCATCCTTTGACAGGTCCCTAATTGACCGGCTCACCCACGAAGGCTCTTCTAAACTGTCTATCCCTCCTCAAACCTCCCACAACTTGCTCTCTCTCTCTCCTGACCTTCTTGGCTGAGAACCTTCCCTTCCCTCCTGCTCCCATCTCCTCCACTCTTGCAGAAGAAGTGGCCCTTCTCCTCCTGGATAAGATAAACCCTTGTATAACCACAGACTCCAATTTCTTTCTTCTCACTTCCTGACTCTGAAGACCATTGTCCAACTTCATCATTCACCTGGAATTGATCTGTCCAAAGTGACTGAGCATCTCATCACTGCCAAAATGAATGGCTTCTTCTCCATCGTCATCCTTGACCTATCAATAGCTTTAGATGCCGTCAATCCCCCCACTTCTCCTGGATACTCCCTCCTCTCCTGGTTCTGTCTACCTGTCAGACTTCACCTTGACCTTTGTGGATCTTTACTGAGGTCACATGCCCTAACTGTGGGTGTCCCCCAAGGCTCGATCAGGGGCCCTCTTCTTCTTATACATTATCTCATGTGATGATTCATTCCCATGGATTTAATTACCATCCTGATACACATGATTCTCAGCTCTATTTGTCCATTCCTAACCTCTCCTGATACCCACTCTTGAATATCCAGCTACTTAACTAGATATGTCAGAACTGATAGATGGTGCAGTGGATAGAGCGGGGAGGCCTCAGGAGAACCTGAGTTCAAATCACTTACTAACTGTGTGACCCTGAGTAAGTCACTTCACCCTGTTTGCCTCAGTTTACTCATCGGTAAAATGAGCTGGAAAAGGAAATGGCAAACCTCTCTAGTCTCTCTGCCAAGAAAACCCCAAAAGGGATCAAGAAGAGTGAGCATGATTGAAATGACTCAACAACAACTGGACATGTCACCCCCTTCCTCACCCCCCTCACGGAATAAACTCCAGAGGTTTCCTAATTATTATATCCAGGGGCAAATATAAAATCCTCTTGGTGGATTTTGAAGTCCTTCATACCCACCTCTCTCCCCTGACCTTACTGGTCTTCTTACACCTTACTACACTGTTACACCCCTCCCCACCCCCACAGGTACCCACAGCCCACTCACTGAATCTCCCACCACCAGACATTTGCACTGGCTGTGCCCCATGGCTGGAACTCTTTCCCTCCAGACTTCCTTTAAGTCTCAGCCAAAATCCCACCTTCTTCAAGAAATTTTTTCCCCCTGAAGTCCCCTTAATGTTCCACCCTCCCCTCTCAGATTATCTCCAATTTATCCCTCATACTGTACCTCTTATTTTGCTGTGACCTGGCCCCTGGAGAGCTGCAGCTGGGTTTTGGTGGGTTTTGTATTCCAAGCACTTAGCACACTATAGGGGCTTAATAAATGCTTCTTGCCTTGCTTAAGCTCTCTGTCTCCATGTTTCAGCCGTCCATTCGCTCAATTAAGCACTAGGTTCCCCAGAAAACACTAAATGAACTATCCAGTAGAACTAACTGTGCTGGACGCGGGTTAGGGTTAGTTTCCTTTTAAGGCACAGCCTGGGCTAGGCTCCATCAATCGACAAGCGCTCATTAAACGCTTACTGTATGTCAGGTGCTGGGGCCTATGTGAGAAAGTGCCTAATTTGGGTGACCTTCCAGGTGGTTTAGGATCAAGGTATCACAGCCTTAGAAAGGGAAGAGGGCCTTCTTGGTCCCCAAATCATATCCCCTCATCTAGGTGAGGAGACTAGAACCCCAGAAGGTTGAGTGACTTCCAAGTGTAAGACGGAGGCTGCCCTTGACTCCAAGACTACCGGCCTCTCTGGCTTTGCCTTAAAATGGGGGGGGGGGGGGGGCAGCGGCTGGAGCACCAGGCCTGGATGACCCCGAGTTCAAATCGGAACCCTGACACTTCCTAGCTGTGTGACCCTTCAGCCCGGCCTGCTTCAGCTTCCTCCTCTGTAAAATGGGGCTTACAATATGAGCGCCTCCCTCGAAGGCTGCTGGGAGGATCAGAAGAGACCATCGTTCAGCGCTCCTCACAGTGCCCCGCACACAGTAGGTGCTGTATCAAGGGTAGCGATACTAAGTATCGAGGAAGCCCGAGCTCCCGTCCGCTGCAGACCTGCTCCGGTCCCCAGTGCTTGGCGCCTGGGTCAGTGCTGATCCTCGCGCCCCCAAGCCTCCCCCCCCCCCCCAGGGCAGCCCGGGGTGGGGGGCGGGGGGAAGGTGGACCCGCCTCCCTCCCCGGGAGCAGTGACCTCGGGTGGGCTCGGGACTGAGCCCCCGCCCCTTCCAGGCGTCCCCAGGCACGGGGGCGGGGGGACACCGCGGGAGCGCCCCCCAACGTCCCCTAAGCGCCGGGATATTTACAGACGGGTGAGCGCCAGAGGGGAAGGTCCATCGAGGGGCCGCACCCCCCGGCATACCTCCACCCCGGCTTACCGAGGCATGGTGGAGGAGGGGCGTCTCCCCATGGGGGGGGCGGGAGGAGAGGGGTGAGGAGAGGGCGGGGAGGAAGGAGGAAGGGGCGCGGCAGCCCCGCGAGGCCGGCCCTTCCGGCTTCTCGGCCTACAATGGTTGCCATGGCGCCCCCGCCCCGAGGCTCCCCGAAGGCACCGCTCTAGCTCCCAAACCTTCGCTGGCTCCCTAGTGCGCAGAGAACAGTGCAGACCTCTTCCACCCTCTGACCCCGAGGGCTAGCCCTCACCCAGGTATGTTCCGAGGGCTGGCACCCTCCGCCAGGCCAGCAGTCAGAAGAAACCTAGTGCAATGCCCGACGCTTAGCCCTGGGGGTCCAATGAATGAAGTCTGCTCTCCAGGAGTTGAGTCTAAAGGGGGAAGACAGCAGCCACGGGGCAGTTGCAGGTGGTCCTTAGGGGGCCGGGGTGGGTGGAGGGGGGCTGCTCTGGCGGTCGAAACACCTCCGATGGCAATGGAGCGCAGCGGGTGGGGGCCAGGAAAGCTGCCGGCACCCCACAAACCAAAGCACCCCCCTCCTCTGACCTCCCTGACCGCTACCTCCCTCCCACCAGTCTTGTTCGGGTCTGCTGACCCCCCCCAATGGCCGGTGCGGGGGCTCCCTTCCCCGACACCCCGGTGGTAGAGCAGGGCTTCCCCCACGGGGCATCTCTACCAGGCCAAACCCTATCTTCTGCCAGGGCTGGATGGGCTCAGCGGGCTCCCGAAGCTTTCCCGAGACGCCCGGCCAAGGTGTGGACACAGGTGCTTTTCTGCCGGTTTCCACGATACTGAACGTGCCCTGCACCTGCATCCAGTGGCAGGGAACCCTCGCCACCCGATCCAGCAGCCTCCCCGAGCCCCTAGGCTCTGTAAAGGCCAGCTCCAGCCGGTGCCTCGTTCCTTCCCCTTAGATGTCTGCCCCTATTGGAACCTAAGCTCCCACAGGGCACTCGGGGGCCATCTCTTTGGCTTACGTTTGTACCCCCAGCTCCTGGCAGTGTCTGGGTCCTAGAGCAAGTACCTAATAAATGCCTGCGGCCTTTTTTTCTAGCGTCGGGCCCACTCACCCCCTTAGGGGCCTAACATCATCAGCCATATGCTCTGAGATCCTTTGCAAATCTGGGGCGGTCAGGTTGCAAATCTCGGTCACGTGTGTACAAGAGTTATCTGTGGGGAGACTTCACCTCCTTGGGGTTGTCTCAAGGCTCTATCCCCAAACCATAGAACCTCAGGTCGTTGGGGGAATACATCCACAGGCATTTAATAAACAGGAGGTTGAGTCCCAAAGAAAACATCCCAGGGGGCTTTGGCCTGAAGCCCCCTGCTTATGGCAAACAGCACCACCTCAGGAGTCAGACAGATTAAATCAGCTTTTATTACCAAAATCAGCCAACAGCACCCACAGCAGCATAAGCCAGGGCTGGCCTTAACAAAATATCCAGTTAATGGATGATTTATACACATGTACACCCCAACAAAAATTAAAAACTAAAAAAGTCTGCTTGGACAAGTGATAAAAAATATAAAACTACAGCCAAACCTTTTCATATTACAAAAATGTAAAACTGATTTTATAGTCCATAAAAATGAAGTCTCACATAATCAGCCCTAGTTTGAAAAAGTCCCAACTGCGAGACAAGCTTATAAAAATGCAACTTTTTCCACGAAAGAAAAAAAAATTCTACTACCCTCTTCTCCCCGAGCTCCTCACCCCCAAATGACAGGCATGACTGAATCACAGTGAGGGTTCCAGCCAAGGCTGGGCTCCCAGAACGCTAAGGCACCAGGTTTGTTACAGAGGAAGATCAGTGCATTCCAGGGCTGTCCCAAGAACTTACCTTACTGTTACCTCAAGGGAGGAAGGGACTAGGGGAAGAAAATAAAATTAACTTCTTCACCAACTTGTGGTGGGTATTTTTAAATGCTCTGTAGCAAACATCTCAAACGTGGCATCTTCGTTAAAAGAAGGAAAACCAAAAAACCGCACAGAACCCCTTCTCTTCTGGGAGTGCTCCCAGCAAACACCATCCTGCCCATCATTCAGTATAAGCAGGAGGCTCCTCCCTCTTTACCTGTGGAGTCCCTCACCACCAGGGAGCTAAAAAAAACCCAAACCTCTGGAATCATGTGTCCACCTCTCTCTCCTACTCGCTTCAGCCTCCAGATGTAATTTTTCCCCTGCTGACTCCTCTGGAGCTTAAATGAAAGTTTCAGTGCTACAGAATGTTTTCCTTTCTGATCACAGTGAATTAAAAGCATCTTAATAAAATGACAAGCCATCCTATGATGACCCAGGCTGACCAGGCAGACTCCCCATACAGGCAGAACTATCAAATACAAACTAGCCTTTTTTGGCCACGTAGATAAAAAGGTGCATTATTTTTTCATAAACCACAAAGGTGCCCTAACATCTGTTTCCTGAGACTTTGCCTTCTATGAATCCCCCACCCCAGGCCCCCAGCAAAGAGCTTTTCACAGCCAAGGACAGATCCTGCCCCAGCTCCACATCAACTGCTTCAGAGCGCTTTCCAATCAATCGGTTTCTTGCCAGACTTCTTTAGCAACTCATTGGTCTTGGAGAAATGCCTGCATCCGAAGAACCCTCTGTGGACAGAGAGCGGAGAGGGGTGGGCAGTCTGCAGGACATGGTGGCGCTTCTGTAGGAGACAAAGCAGAACAGGAGACTTGACCTCATATTTTGGAGCCAGGGACTGGGGCCGCCCTGACAGCCACAGCTGCCCTGCCCTCAACAACCAGTCAGTCTTCACAGGGGGAAATCAGGGCAATTAGACCTTAAAGATCCGATAGGTTCCCATACAGTTCAGGGAAATGAAACAGTTTGTCCCAAATTGCCAACTTAATATGATTACTGCTCTGGTTTTCAATACTTGTGAGACGCTTACATGATCCTCTAAACATGATCCTAGTGAAATGCGGGTTATCACACACAGACACTCTCTCTCCATTTTATAGAAGACACTGAGGCTTGAATGTGAAATGACCTGGACAGACAGAAGCCCCCTAGGCTGGCACTGGATTTTGTGAAGAACCCCCTTCTGTAAGAGAAATGCTATGAGCCAAAGCATTTTACAGTAAAAAAGATACAGTTTCTCCAATGGCGTCCCAGCAGCTGTGAATAGAGCTTTCAAATGTTTCTGAAACCAGAACCCTAAGGCAGGGAGGTTAGAGGTGAAGCCCTGGGAGTAACACCTGGCAGCCAGAAAGTGCCAACAAGCTGTAAGTCTCTGCTTTCAAGATCCTGAGGGAGCAGAAAGACAAGAGTTCAAAGTGGCAGAACACCCAGCTGCAGATACACTTCCTGCCCGGAACAGGACACACCCAAACTGAGATCTTGGACCCTACTTAAAGGGAACCACAAGCAGAGTCCTAGCCTCTGACCTGCTATTTTTGTCACCTATAAAATGGAATTTTGAAGTGTTTTCTTTTTAAAATGCACTATGAAATCTCTCAGGTCCCTTCCAGGTCTTTGGGTCTGGTAGTGATTTCAAGTGCTTTGTCATTCTTTTTATGGAATGTTAGAAATAAAAAAACATCAATGAACTGGCTGCTAAGGTCTGATGGATATCTAGCTAAGTAAAGAGTGCCCAAGAGTTCGATTTCTAGCCTGAGGCTTCTATTAGCCAAAGGTAGTAAAAGTTAACATGCATGTTTAATGCTAAAGAGAAATTTTATGCTTCTGATTGGAAGATCTCTTCTGGCTCAAAGTCACCCGAGAGGTTTTCATTTCTAAAATCCTTAGGGTGATAAAATAATAGAAATCACCACCAGATCATTCTACTTAGAAAACACCTGAGGGATTATCCAAATCGAAGACAATCTTTAAAATCCATTTAGAAAATTAAAATACAGGGCCGCTAGGGGGCGTGGTGAATAGAGCACCAGCCCTAGAGTCAGGAAGACATGAGTTCAAATCCAGCTTCAGACACTCAACTTACTAGCTGTGAGACCTTGGGCAAGTCACTTAACCTCAACTGCCCTGCCTTCCCCCTCCAAAAAAAGACAAAAAACAAAACAATAACAAAAAAAAAGGGAACATGGCAGGTTAAAGAGAAGTCTAAAGTCTCCAAAAAGAGCCAAGGCCTGGATTTGGGCGACAAGTTCCAGGTGGAACATGTGAAGTCTCTTGGCCCAGGACCATGTCTGCAGACTCTGTGTTTGGGACTCTGGGGGAGGCCATGCAGCTGCTTACTTCCTAGGCAAACAGCACCTGCGATGGATTGCTGGGGAGCCCTAATGAGTAAGGACGCCCTAAACTCTAACACTGATGCAACAAGAAATCGGACACAGCCTCTGGATGGCATTTTAAAGTGTCCTGGGCTCCTCCCACTGGCACAAGGGGCAGAGACAGAAGCAGAGCAGGACATACCCTGTCGATGGAGAGACCTTTCTTCTGAGCATAAGCCCCCCAGAGCATGAAGACAAGGCCATTCAAGTTCTTATTCAGCCAAGACACAACAGCGTCGGTGAACTGCTCCCAGCCTCTCTCCTTATGGGAGTTGGCCTGGTGGGCTCGCACGGTGAGCACAGCGTTGAGAAGGAGAACACCTGTGCACAAGCACCAAAGAAATCCATTAGCAGTAGCCCCAGGAGCTGCCTTCAAGCCCAGCCTGAGAGAACAGACTCCCCAGTCTTTCAGGCATGGGGTCCCCAGGGCCAGGAACCCGGGGACTGAAAGGGGAGGAGGAGGAAGTGGGGCAGAATGGGAGAAGAGGAGGGGCAGGGGAGAGGGAAGAGGGAAGAACCCTTAGTAGATGCCTGGTGATCTAGTGAAAGGTAATTGGGTATTTACAGATGTGTTAGGCAAGAGAAAACCACTGACAGGGTGAAGTGCATTCATTAGTAACAGTCAATCCAATCTCAGACGGTTTGAGCTCACAGGGGTCTTAGGGACTAGGAGCCTAGCCTCATTTTAGATGAGAAAAACCATAGTTTGTTGAGAGAAGACAGGCTGCAGCCTGAGACCAGTCAGCCAAAGCCGAGACGAGGCCAGCCTTTGATGTCTTCTCAGTGATCTTGAGCTTTCGGAGGCTCCGATGTACAGAACTACCATCAGGATAGAAAAAAGTTTCCTCTCCCCCCTCCCTGTAAGCCAGCTGCTTACCCTGTCTGGCCCATCCAGACAAATCTCCGTGACCGGGATGGGCAAAGCCCTCAATGTCTGTGGACAGCTCTGTATAAATATTTTCCAAGCTGAAAACAAGATGAACAAAATGCTTTAGCATCTGTGAAGCTTCAAAAACTACGAACAGAAGACACCTAAAAAAGATAAAAAATGAGAAGCGACCCTGGCTCTGGGGTGGGATGAGCCACACCCTCACCACCTGCATGGGGAGGATGGGGGTGGGGAGGTGGGGGGGTGCCGGTCACTTCTCCTGGGACTCCAGATTCCTCACCAGGTAAATGACAGGCGTGACCAGAGTCTCAGAGTTCCCTTCTAGCCCCCTGCCCACGATCCTGGCCTCAGCGAGGCTGGAGGACAGTGAGGAAACACGGCCCAGCAATGCTGCTGGAGGTGGATTTCATCATCCAGCCACGGATGAGGAAAGAGAACAATGGTGCGTTCTCCTCCTCAGGAGGTTGCAGCATGAAAGACAAATAAAACCCCATTCAGAGAGCTGCTACAAAACAGTGCCAACGTTGGGAAATGAGGTGCCCTGCCGCATTCCATGTTCCAACTTTTCATAACCCAACACTCACAGCACATGGTAACAGTGCAAAGAACGCTGGTGTGGGGGAGACAAGGGCAGGGTTCAGATCCTGCCTCAGGCCTGTGCTGTGACAGGATGCAAACCCTCAGTTTCTCTGCCTGTAAAATGCAGGAGAGGCCCGTGGGAGCTTCCATCTAGCCCTTACTCCCAAGAGCAGCCTTTTCCTAGACTGATTCCGCCCATTCGTTGGTAACAATAGGATTTACCCAGTCCTTACTCTCCCACAAATCTCAGCTTGAGAAGGGGTCTCAGAGGGCACCTAGCCCATCTGAGACTCAACCAAAAGTTCTGGCCACCGAACAGCCCCAACCAGCTGAAATGTAACTGGGAAATGTTTGACGAAATGAAAAAAATACAACAGAGTGTTAATTTGTGGTTTTCCAAGTCAACATGTGCCCTGCAGGAATGGAGCCATCCTTGGTGAAAGGCCCCCAAGGACACTGCCTCAATAGGAAATCCTTCCATGGAGAACTCTAATGAGCGGGTTTTCCTTGACATTCAGCCTAAATTTGACTCTTCACAACTTGTCTAAGAGAGCCAGTTCCTTTCAGCTCCCAGTCCCCACCAAGAATCTCTGGATCTTCTCCAATAAACATCCCCGGCAGTCACAGGACGTTGGGGTGGCACAGCCCTGTCATGCTACTCCAGAGAGACCCTTCCCAGGAAAGAGGGGCCACTCAGAAATGAACTCCTTTCCAGATGTGGATACAGTAAGCCGTGGCCACACAAGCCAGGACTGAGACTGTTAGCTCCTCCTTTGGAGGTATCACATACATCCTGCTTACTATAATGGTGCCCACTTGTGCACTAGACATTAGCTACCATCTTATGGCATCTCTCCCTAGTTGGCAGAAACACAGCCTAGGCACCAACATGTGCCCAAAAGATTCCTGTCTTTGACTCCTTTTCTGTTTCATTTCATTCTACAATAAGGTCTCCAGTATGGCTAGTGACATATAAAATAGGCCCAGAAGCAGTCCTAGTTTAATTTTCTGTCAGACAGAGAAAGGAATCATACCTGGGAGGGGGTGGAACAGGCCTCTGAACACTGAAGCAGAGTCCGTGAGCTTGGTTGGGTCCGTGATACGGGTCCTGTCCCAAGATGACCACTTTGACCTGTGCATGCCCAAGTTTGCCAGAAATGAATGAATGACTGATATGATTTTTGTAGAAAGAAACAATGCATAGACAAGGCAACTTCAGGATATCTTCCAAATTTAATTATATATATCTGCAGAACTCCTCTGTGCTAACTTCTTCCCCCTAAACAATCCCCCCTTTGTTGTTCAGATTCAAAGCATCCTGGAAATGACTGACCCAGAATTACCTTCTTTTGTGCAAATACGCTTCTCCCTCCTTTGGAAGCCCAGCATACATAACTTTGGAACAAGACAGGAATTTCAACATATATAAAACACACGGGGAAGGACATATATACACGTATGACATATAAAGTAGCACCATCTGCTGATCAGAAATGGGAAAGAGGCATCCAATTGCTGCCTGATTTCTCCTTCCTCTAGCTTGAGAAAGCATCAGTTTGGAGAAGACAGAAAAATAATCTTAAATGAAAGGACCCCAGTGTCCACACAACACTCCTTTTATGATATGAATGGGCAAAAGGTTCTCCAGGGAAAGGCTACGGCAGGCAGAACGCAAATTAGCCAAATCCGAAGATTTCTCACCGAAATTCTTTTCACTCATGAGCCACCAGTGCCCCTGACAAAGGGCAAGAAAAAAGGCCTCTTGGCGAGGAGGCCCTTCCTTTAAGACAGATAATGGCAGTTTTCTGCTTACACAAAAACCTGTGTTTACAAAGATTCACCATTTTTTCAGGTTTTGATAGACAACAACCCCTTATTGAGCAACTCGCAGAAAAAGGATTAAACGAGGCACCAAAGGAAAAACGTGCATAGGTGTTAGTCACCAAAAACCTACTCAGTCCTAATGCAGAACCAGGCCTAAACCACCTCTGAAGGTCACTTGAAGACCATCCAGTCCTTCACTTTACAACTGAGCCAACTGGGACAGAGACTGTGTCTTGTCCAGTAAGGGCCAACTCAACTAGCATTTATTAAGAGCTTACGATGTTATTGTAGCTCCAAAGTTATTGGAGATACCAAAAAATTTACAACCTTAAAAAAGTTTTAAAAACAAAGGAACTCCAAGCTCAAGTAAAGTATACAATCAAAAGTGAGATCTGAACCCCAGTCTTAATAAGATCCCAGGGGCTCACAAAAAAATTTCTTGGGCTTCAGTTTCTAATAATGGTCTATATCATCTCCCAGAGGGCTGCTGGGAGGCTAAATGAAAAGTGTATCAAGGTATATAATTGCAAGGTCCTATTCCAGTTTTCTGCCTTTTCATATCTTAACTTCTATTTGTTGAAAAATCAGCCACCTGAATAACCTACCCTTGAGAAAGTCAAACTGTTTTACTGAGTTTTGTTTATCTACAATCAAATTATTGCTTCTGTTTAAACTGCATCTTTATAAACTTATTTAAAAAACTGGACCTCTAATTGGTGTAATAAATTCTCAATGAGGAAATTTCCTTTACCAGTGCAGATCCACAGCCTGCTCTACTGCCAACTTTCTGGGAAAACACATGTATGAAAAAGAAACTTTTAAATACAAAGTAATTTGGGGGGGGGGGGGGGCGGGGCGGATAGGTTGTTGGCAGTAGGAACTGGAGGTGAGTGGTCTCACCTCACAGAGGAGAAGCCTGAGCTGAATTCTGAATAAAACTAGACTCCATGAGCCACAGATGATCAGGGAGTTCTTTCTAGGCACAGAACGCAGGTCAAAGCCTGCTGCCTATCCACTTCCCCTCCGGGCCTTTAATCTCACTCATGACCAACCTTCTACTTACATCTCTAATTTCACACAGCTGTGTCCAAGTGAAGACTTGGTCGGCAGGTGGGTAGATGGTATGACGTTTCCGTTCTTCTGCGACAAATCCCATTAGCTAATTTTGATTTGTTCAAAAAACAGGAAAAAAAAATCAAGGTTAAGAGCATTTTGACCATGATTCTCCTGTTAAGAACTCCTCCAACTTCAAAGATGAAGCATCTTTTAAAGCAGTTTTGGGAACATAATTTTTAAAATCCCACTATAGTATTTGCAAATCCTCATAATTTAGCAAAAACCTGACTTATTCAAAGGGGTGGGTCATAATGGTCCCAACCAGATGAAATGGTTGTTAATTAGACATTCTGACCACTGCCTGGACAAGCCCCTTTTCTAGGAGCTGCTACTGGAGGCTGCTCTTTCCAGCAGGTCTAACTTCCAAAGTAAAGGTTTTGGGGTACAATTATAACAGCTGTAAAAACGCCGCGGCATCTCTCTACAAGGCACAGCTTCACATCTGCTCCTCTGCCACGGGCACTGTGCTGAGGCTGGCGACGCAGAATGAAGCCCAGGTCTGTGCCTGCCCTGCTGGGGTTCACCAGCTAACGGGGTACAGGTCGGCGAGGGGGGGTGAGGGGGGCCTGCAGGCCCGGCCCCGCCTCCCTTACCTGGATGAAATAAGGCTTGCCGAACTCGGCGCTGAGCTGCCGCTTCCAGCTCTCCCCGAAGTCCGCGGGGACGTTGCGGGAGGCGAGCCGGAGCAGGGCGGCCGCCTTGTTCTTCTGGATCCGGTCCAACTGCTCGGGGCTCAGGGGAGACGAGGGGGTGCCGGGCTCCTCTTTGGGCCGGCTCTTCTTGGCCGGGCTGACCTGTGGGACGTCCCCAAAGAGGCGGGCGATGAGGCTTTGGTTAAAAAGCCCGAGGCGCTGAGGCAGCAGGCCGAGGCCCAACCAGCCCGAGCCCACGAGGGGCGGGGGAAGGACTCTCATTGCCCCGCCCTCACCTCCCGCGGTGCTCTCAGGCCGGCTTCACGAACGGGGCTTTGCGGAGCCAACCGGCCCGAGCCTGCGAGAGACCGGCCGAGAACCCCCTCCACGCCCGGGAGACACCAGCACCGAAGCGGGGCAGAGTGGCTGGGGCGGGGGGCAGGGGAACAGCAGCGGGAGGAAAGCGCATGCGCTCGCCTGGCCCCGCCCACGCGGCGGGACCACAGATCTACACACCTCCCCCCACGTGGCCGTTTCGCGGCAAAAAAAGGACGCGGAACGCTCGAGCCCCGCCCTTCCCCTCCGGATTGGAGGCCGAGCCCAGCCATGCGGCGGCGAGCGGAGTTCCAATTGGCCCGCCACCCTTAGCCTCCTTCCCATTGGCTGTCCGCGGAGCCGCGCGCCAAAGTAAAGGTCCCGGGCCGCTCGGTTATGGCTCTGGGTCCGGGGCGCGCGCTCGCTCCCTCTAGGCCGGTCCCGTAGTGAGAATTACCCCCACTCTATCCCCGGGACACGCACGCTCGCGCGACCCCCTCCGGTAAACCCTCCTTACTCACCGAGTCATTCTCGCTCTTCACCACCACCGCCTCCGTGCCGGGCTCCGCTGGCGTCTCGGTGTCCGAGCGCCGCTTCCTGGG
Organism: Pseudochirops corinnae; assembly: GCA_028646515.1. Lineage (NCBI taxonomy): Eukaryota > Metazoa > Chordata > Mammalia > Diprotodontia > Pseudocheiridae > Pseudochirops > Pseudochirops corinnae. The sequence goes on along the minus strand of CM053587.1, from coordinate 339,912,847 downwards.
GGCGCTAGGGGAGAAGAAGGAGTGGAGGGTCTTCTGCCCTATCATGTCGGCGGACGAGGCGGCAACAACAGTAGCAAGGAGCGCGGCCCCACCACTCCACCCCCCCTACCCCCGACTGACCAGCTCTTCTTCTTGGCGCCAAGCGCCTTACGCATGCGCCGGATTACCTTTGTGGGGTGGGTGGGGAGGGTGGGATGAGGGGCGCATGCGTAGGACGTCTTACCTTTTTGTTGGGGGAGGGAGGAGGTGTCCGGAGGTCTCCGACGCGCGCGCACTAGGGATTACTAGAGAGCCTCACGTGACGGACGCTGACCTGGGAGGCAACTCCGGGAGCAGGTGGGCCGGAGGGGGGAGGGGCTGGAGCCCTGCGGTGAGGTGAGAGTCCGGCCTCGGACATCAAACCCGCAGGGTGACCTCTGGGCCTCAGTTTCTCTCGCTGTAAAATGGAGGGGTGAGCCCCGTGGACCCCATCTCTAGACCTAGAAGGGACTCCTGGGATCATTAAATAGTCCCTTGACTTTTTACAGCGAGGGAAACTGAGGACGTTTAGTAACTTGCCCAGATCGGACGGGGAGCAGGATGGTCGTGAACCCGGGTTCAGTTCAGACCACCCACCGACATTTATTAAGCGCCTGCTGTGTGCTAGGCACAGCGCTAAACTGAGGATGCAAAGAGGGACCACAGCCCCTGCCCTCGGGCAGCTTACAGTCCAAAGGAAGAGAGCACAGGGGAACAAATGGATCCCAAGCGAGCCACGTACAGAACGAGAAAGACACAGTTAAGATTAAGAAGGTTTGAGAAAATTGGTCAGTTACCGTTAATTAAGGACCTACTATGTGCCGGGGATACAAAAGGAGACCGCAGCCCCTGCCCTCGGGGAGCTTACAGTCCAAAGGAAGAGAGCACAGGGGAACAAATGGATCCCAAGCGAGCCTCCTACAGAATGAGATAATTAACTGGGGGAAGGCATTAAAATTAAGAGGGTTAGAGGAAGCATAGGGGATAGAAAAGAAAAGCCAAAGGCAGTCCCTGCCCTCAGGGAGCTTACTTTCCAGAAGTTCTCTCTGACCCAGCACCATTTCCCAGGGACGCTCCCAGATGTTCCTTCTACTCTAAATGTCCTATTTTAAGGTCCGTCATTAGGGCGTCTCTGACACTGATTCTGAGGTTCCTTCTTGCTGACATTCTCTTTCTAAGGCCCCCCCTAGCTCCTGTGGGGTCAGTAAGGTAAGGGTCCTAGCGGAGAGCTGGACTTCCTTGTGAGAGACATCTCTCTTCCAATCTCTCAGGGAACCTAAGAGAAGACCAATGGAGAATCACTTCCTTCTTTCTTATGGTCGGATGGAGGTTAATGAACCATCCTCCCTAGATCAGAGACTGTTCTTCAGTCTCCCTTAAGGCAGGGTCTGGCTCTGTTCTGTTTGTCCCCACTTCAGCCTAATTAAATCCTGGCAGTTTCTCCCATGGGTTAGCCTTGAGAACACTCTCCAGGAATCCCTGGGGCTCCTCCCACGAATCTGGAGCGGCTAGCTGAATTGGAAGTGAATTCTTTGCCATTTCCCCCAAGGCTTTCGTCTTATCTAGACTATATTTCAGTTTGTTCACCTTCTTTATTTCCCCAAGAAAGGCCTTTTTATCCGTGCCCCAACTCTCTGAGAGGCTTTTCCCAGAAGTCTGGCCGGGAGAGGGCATTTTAAATTTATTATTTATATAGAATTTATTTAATTTATTATTATTTTTCAGTTTTACTAAAAAAGATTTTTTTTTAATTAACTTTTATTTTTAGTTTGCAACATTCATTTCCACAAGATTTTGAGTTACAAATTTTCTCCCCGTCTTTTCCCTACCCACCACCCCAAAACAGCCATCCCATTGTATAACCCCTCCCTCTATCTGCTCTCTCCTATATCCTCCTCCATACCCACTCTAACTTTCCTGTAGGGCAAGATGGATCTCCCTACCCTAGTGCCTGTGTATCTTATTTCCCAGTTGCATGTAAATAATAATAATTATTATTATACATGTATATATATATATATATATATTTTTTTTTTTTTTTTTTTTTTTTTAAAGGCTTTAAATGTGTTTCCACACTCCCAACGTCGAGGCTGGCCACTGTAGCAATCACAATTCTGAACTTTCGGCCTCGTTTGCTTTACATTGTATTCACAGTGGAGATTGTTCTGCTTCTCTGCAGATCTTGTCCTAGGTTTCTCTGAATACGCTCTTAACTTTCCCATGGCACCATTCATTCCAGTGGATGGGACCCCTCTCCCCTTTCCTTTGTGGTCTTTGCTACGGTTAGTATTTTGGGAAAAGTCTCATTTTAAAGAATTGCCTAGGGTATGGAGAGCTCAGTGACTTGTCCAAGGTCACACCTCTCAAACCCTGGACTTTCTGACTCTAGGGCAGTTCTCTGTGATTCACTAGATCCCTTAGGGGAAAATGGTTTCTTTAAAATGAGTTTTCCAGGTCTACGGTTTTACTTTGAAGGAATGCAAAGACAAAAGGCAATTCTAATTTGGGGAGAAGAACACACTCAGGGGAAGTCTGGAGGAATTTGAACGTTTTACTTGGCACTTGTACCCTCCTAGAGGCTTTCTCTTTCCCCTCAAACTCCCCTCTTTTTCTAACTCTCCTGTTACTGCGGAGCATACTGAAGAGGGAGAAGGGGTGTGGGATTTCTAATGAAATCCATTCTAGGTTCGTTGTCAGAAAAAGAATTTACTGGACTCAGCTGTCCTTTGGTAGAGTCATAAAAGTTTATTGTTTCACTGAGTCAAGGGCTGCAAGCTGAAAGGGATTTAAGGCAGAGTTACGCTTTTCAGCCAAGCGGGCAGGAGGGAGATAGAAAAAGACCTGCAAGGTGCTGGGGGATAGAGGTGTCATTTCAAAGGCATAAAACTGTCAGTCAGAGGCTTATTATACTAACTAGGTGGGAAAAGGTGGGATTAGGGAGGAGTCTGGGAGTGCTTAAGTGCTTAAAGGGCCATACATTTTTGATACCAACTGTGCAGGCGAATTACCCATAATGCATCAAGAAATTCCGTGGGGTTGGGGAGGAAGAGGTGTGATTTTTGCCTTGACATGTCACTAGGTAACTTTTGGTCAAGGATGAATGACATAGGTCCAACATAGCTGCTGGGAGTATAGGCTTGATTGTTTCAGGAGGTGCCAAGTCTGGAAGCTAGACTGATTAGAGACCATCTCAGGGGGGAGTTGTCTCCTTGATAAAGTTGCTCAAGGTTTCTAAAGCGCAGCTGGCCTAAGAACAAAGGCGTTATGTATTTCTCTAAGAATACTGCAGTGATTGATTCATGGGAAACTATCTAGCAGACTTTGGGAAAAGACTGAGGCTGAGGGCAGGGGGAGAAGCGGAGTGAATGCCTTTATGGCTGAAGGAAAGTGTGACTTTTACAGCTTAATGGTACAGGCTTGTTACAAACTTATGTGACATACATAGTTACCCAACCACAAGGGAGATTTTTACAAACTGGGGTACAAAAGCCCCACCAAAATGATACAGAAGCACCTCATCAGTACTACCATCCCTCAGCAGCCCAAGCTCCCAAACTGGGGGTCATCCTGAATGCAGGTCTGACCCTTGTCATAGTTTGTTGTTGTTCAGTCGTTTTCAGCTGTGTCCAAGCCCCAGCGACCCCATTTGGGGGGTCTCTTGGCAGAGATACCGGAGGGGTTTGCCGTTTCCTTCTCCAGCTCATTTTACAGGTGAGGAAACTGAGGCAAACAGGGTGAAGTGACTTGCCCAGGGTCACACAGCTAAGAAGTGTCTGAGGCCGGATTTGAACTCGGGTCTTTCTGACTCTGCCCGGCACTCCATCCAATTGACACCTCCCTGCCAGGGCTGACCATATCATTCTTCTATTCAGTAAACTGGTTTCCTTTTGTCTCCTGGATGAAGAATAAAATGCTTTGTTTGGCTTTTGAAGTCCTTCACAACCAGGCCCCCTCCTCACTTTCCAGGCTTTACTCTGCAGTCCATTGACACCAGGCTGGCTGCCCTTTCCCACCAAGGACACTACAAGGTGGAGCTTTGGCCTCATAGTGTCTTTAGTGGGACACTATTCCAGTGCCTGGAATTCTCTGCAGCCGCCGCCGCCGCCGCCGCCGCCGCCTCCTCCTCCTCCTCCTCCTCCTCCTCCTCCTCCTCCTCCTCCTCCTCCTCCTCCTCCTCCTCCTCCTCCGCCCCCCTCCTCCCCCCAGGCTTCCTCCACCCTCACCAAGAGTTGTTGTCTTTTGTCCTTTGTTCTCCAAGTGGACTGTGACTTCTGGGAGGTGATGCTGAGACTTGCAAGTGAATAGGATTTGAGTGAGGCAGGGCTGTGCAGAGTCACCAGCCTCACAGTGTCCTTCAGAGCCGTAGGGTCCAGTTGATGAGGTGCCGGCTCTGGGAGCACCTTGAGCTCTCCTTGAATCTTCCCATGGAAGGCATTTGCCTGAGGCCATAGGCTTTTCTTTGTGGCTCTGCCCGAGTCTTTAGCTAGCGCTCTAGTCCAGCAATTTCCCACAATTTACCCTCCCTTTCCACCCTTGAACTGGCCTAGCCCACCTTTGTCTGTCCCCTCCAGGTAGCCTCCAGCAACTTCCCACCTGTAAACACTCATTACTGAAGTCTGACCTCATTGACTCCTCCTGAAGACCCTTCCCAAACTCCTCCTCTAGTCTACCCTTAGATTCCTCTCACAACCTGTCTGTATATGAGATCCCATCCTCCCTCCAAGTGGTGTGAGAGTGCCATAGAATGACCTATCACAGACTTACTCTGCAACAGACTTGCCCAATGCAAGCATCACAGATACCTAGGCTCCCTAATAGTCTACCCCATATGACAAATTTTTTTTTATTAATTTTAGTTTACATTATCCATTTCCACGAGATCTTGAGTTACAAATTTTCTCCCCATCTTTCCCCCACCCACCACCCCAAAACAGCCATCCCCTTGTATAACCCCTCCCCCAATCTATTCTCTCCTATGTCCTCCCCCATCTCCCCTCTGACTTTCGAGTAGGGCAGGATGGATCTCCCTACCGCAGTGCCTGTATATCTTAAGTCCCAGTTGGATGTAGTTAATAATAATAATAATAATTGTATACATATATATTTTTAGCATTTGATTATAGAACTTTAAATTCTAGATTCTTTCTCTTCCTCCCTTGTCACCCACCCCCACTAGAAGGACAAGCCATCAAATACAGGCTGTACATGTGTAATTACGTAGAACCTCTCCGCATATTGTGAGAGACTGATTACATGTCCCTCCTTCCTATCACGTCCCCTCCGCCCCCCATTCCACTCTCTACCCTGTCCCTGTCCCTCTACAGAAGTGAACACTTCCATCAACCCTCCCCCCCACCCTGCCCTCTCCTCCATATGGCAAATTTTTAAGGAACTTTCAATAAACTTAACTTTTCTTTGGCTGAGAGAAGCCTTGAGTAGAATTCATTCGGCAGGACCCAGCTTGTTGGTATTTTGGGGTCTGGAGCAGCCCTAACCCTCTTTATGGGTAACCTCATCACAGTGGCCAGAGATAGATTAGGATGCCTGGAGATGGGCCAGGATGCAGTGGGGGACCTTGGCCATAGGATATCACAGGGGAACACTGCCAGGCCTTCCCCAATCCAAGGTCATCTCTGCCAAGGTCACTCAGGGAAATCAGTGGCAGAAACTTGAGATGGGAGAACCACTAGGAGTCTTAGCAGTGGTACAAAGTGAGAGATGGTGAGTGTCCCAGCCAGGGTGATGGGCTTGCCCCACATAGGCCAGTAACTCAGAGCCATTTTTATGCATATGTGGGGAAGGCAGGAGGCTTCTAGTAACCACCCCAGGGGAGCCTGGGCAGGTGGGAAGAGATTCTTAGTCCTGGAGGGAGTGGATGAAAACAGGTCTCAGTCTGGAGCCTTTAGGCTGTAGATGGAAGAATAGGAGTCAGGAACAGTGCTTTCCAGAGGCTCTGGGTTTGACCCGGAGGTCCCCAAAACTGTTGTCTCTTCCTCCCCCCGTGAGACAGCAGGGCCTACAGGGCAGCTCACACAAGGGTTTCACATAGCAAAGTAGTTAGCACTTTTTTTAATAAAGGAGGCAGGGACAAAATGAGACAGCGTTTATGCGTGCTGGGGGGGCTGGGAAGCCCTCACACCCTCTCTTTTTGTGAGAGCCTTCAGTCTGGTCACCCTAAGTCAAATCTCTCTCCCTCCCCCCCCCCCCCAGTCCCTCCTTTCCAGCAGTGCTTCAAGGTGTGAGGGATAATTTATAGTGAAGTTTCCCCATTCTGAAAAATAAAATCTAGAATGGCTTCAGTACTCACTAGGCCTAAGGTCAAGTCACCTGACCTTCCAGCATTAGAGCAATGGAGACCCTCCCCCAGAGCCAACACAGGAGAAGATGTGACCAATAAGGTTAAGACTGTTTTCATCGGACCCCCCCATGTTTCCTGGTCCTTTGTCTCAGAGAGATTCCGGCGCTTAGGTTGTGGGACAGCCCCCCTACCAATAAGAGTGAAGGCCAGTTGGGGGGGTTGGGTTTTCTGCATTGGAAGATTATATAACCATGGGCTGCCTTCTGCCTCTCGCTCTCTCCCTGCAGACGCCATGTTGGGCAACAGCGGGCAGAGTCCTTTCTCATGAGAAAGAATAAAGACCTTTTCTGACCTGAGATTCAGACTCCGAACTCTTTCATCTCACACAGGGGGCTCTCTGTTTTGGGAGAGAGGAGAAGCCTCCTTTTCACAGGCTGTATCCTCTATGTGTAGAGCAAGGCGTTTGTTTTTTTTTAATTGACTTGTTTATTTACTTGTAGTTTACAAGATGCAGTTCTACAATCCCTTGAGTTTCAGATTTTCTCCCTTCCCCCCCATGGCGGCGTGAGATCAAGTAGAGGATCTGAAAATACTTTCACGTTGGACATTGGTCTGGTTGTATAGAAGGGTTGTAACCAATGGAGTGGACGATGGGAAAAAAGAAAGAGAACCAAACACAAAAAAGAACGATGGCATGTGGTTTGCTTCGGTCTCCATTTAAACTCTGGTCTTTCTAGATCTTTCCCTGAATGCAGACATCTCCTTCCACCCTGAGTCTTGTAGAGTTGTCTTATACCTGTGCGATGCTGAGAAGAGTCCAGTTTATCAAGGTTGGTCATCACACATACGATGTGTCTGTGATTGGGTACAAATTTCTCCTGGTTCCGTAGAGCAAGGTTTTTTAACCTGAGGTTCATGAACTTTTATTTTTTAAAAAATATTTCGATAATTGCATTTCATTTGTAATGCTATGTGTGTGTATTTTTGCCCTTTTTTTGAGGGGGGAAGGAAGGGCAATTGGGGTTAAGTGACTTGGCCAAGGTCACACAGCTAGTTTTTTGTGTTAAGTGTCTGAGGTCGCATTTGAACTCAGGTCCTCTTGACTGCACTGCGCCATCTAGCGCCCCCCCTTGTGTCTTTATTTTATGCAATAAGAAGCATGGCCGTGAGAGGGTCAGTGGCTTCACCAGACTCACAAAGATGGAGCCTGGAGGGATTTCCCATTACTTCCCTTCCCCTGGCCCTACTGGATTATTCCAGCCAGAGCTGCTGTTCTTGCCATGGACAGTTTCCATGCCTTTACTCAGGCTGTGCTTTCTGCCTAGAATGCCCTCCCTCCTCACCTCTACCTCTTAGAATTCAAAGTTTTCTTCAAGATGATGAGGTTAAGAGTTGGGAGAGCTGTTTCAGGTGTGAAAGCATTCTCTTACATGAGGGTCTCCTAGCATGAAAGCTAAGTGAGACCTCAATATTTGGAGGAGTTTTGCTTAGAGGTTTCAGAATGGTGGTGTAGTTTTAGAGGTTTCCTGGGGGCTAAAAGATTAGGGACAGGATCAGGAAGATGGAGGACAGGATAGGAGACACAAGATAAGGGGGAGAGGGGAAATTTTATGACCCAGGATGAGGGGAGACGAGGAATTCCATGGTCCTGGATAAGGGGGAAGTGTTACAGTATTTCAAGGTTGGAGGAAGAGACTTTAGGACATCTTCAGGTTAGAGAATAAACTAGGGGCTCCACAAAGTACTGGAAAAGCATCTCTTAACCCTTCGGGCATGGTCGAGGAAGCTGGCCTCCCCTTGGCCATCTCTTCTTCCACCACTGAACCAGTTCCCTCAAATTTATTTCATACTTGCTTGTCTTTGTATGAGCTGTTTTTCTCCAATAGAGTGTAAGCCCCTCATGGTATCCCAGTGCGTGATCCTTGATTCTTAATTGGGGACTGAGGGCCAGCTCAAACTGGCAGCGCTTCGCCCCTCCCTTGGGACCTCCTGGTTGGGGCTCACACACCCACTTCATCTCCCTCCTCTCAGCCTTTCTTTGCACAATCTCATCCCTTCCTCCTTGGAGTCCCTTTCTCCCCTCAAGGCTCAGGGAGGGTCTGCCTCCCCTGAATCTAACCCCCATCCCGTACTCTGTAATTATTCATCTGTGTGTGTAGCTATCATATCTCCCCAGCCCCCAAAAGGTGACCTCCTTGGACCCCAGAACCTAGCAGAATCTTTCCACCTGGTAGACCGCTCAGCACTTCCCGAATTGAGTTGTATGGCCTTGGGGAACTCAATTCACATCTTCAGTTTCTTGGTCTAAATGCCTGAGAAACAGGAGACATTTAATAAATGGTCATTGATTGATTGAGTCAGTACTCTTCCAAGTCTAAAATCCAGTGACCCCACTGGACTGGAAGTCAGGAACCCTGCCGGACTCATCCTTGCCTGGGACTACTGCCATTCACCCACTCAGCTTGCTGTTCACCTTGGGCAAGTCATTTCCATTGGGGTGGGTTAGACAGGGCTTTAGTCCTGTGGCCTGCCTTTTAAGCTCAGTTTTTTCTCAGCTGTATAGGAGCTACCAGTGACCTCTACATGTTGGTATAGCTTTGAGACCAGGTTGGCATCATTGGAAAGGGTGTAAGGGGGAGGGGAAGGGGGTTCCAGCTGTTACCTGATACCTCTGAGTCCCCTTCCCCCTCCAGATCTATGATCCTGTAGTTCTGTGAGGGCAGCAAGGTAGTTAGAATGATGATCTGGGAATCAGGAAGGCAAATCTCCCAGAGTTCAATCCAGCCTCAGACACTTACTAGTTGTGTGACCCAGGGCAAGTCACTTAAGTCTATCTGCCTCAGTTTCCTCATCTGTAAAATGAGCTGGAGAAGGAAATGGCAAAACTCTCCAGTGTCTCTGCCAAGAAAACCCCAAATGGGTTCACAAAGAGTCAGACACGACTGATTTAACAGATAGGAAAAGTTGTATCTGAGTCTGAATCGTGACTTTGCCTTTTACCGTCTTTGATACTGTGGGCAAGTCACCTCAGTGGTAAAATAAGGAAATTGGACGAGATGGCCCTTAGGGTCTTTCCAGCTCAGTCTGCCATCCTAACTCGGCTGTCTGGGATGCAGCAAGACTTTTCCACTTACTACCTGTTTTCCTTTCAGCTCTGAGATCCGTTCCAGGACTTTTCTCCCCAATAACTTCCAACAGGGGTGAGTAACCATGGTGCACTTCCCCCAAGGACAGGCAAGGGGAGCCCGAGAGCTTTGCTGTCAATCAGGTTATGCAAACAGCTCAGACAGGCCAGGCTGGCCTCTGAGCGTGGGGACAACCGGAAGTGGCGGCTACATCCTGGAGGAGCGGACGGGATTGGTGGTATCTGAGGACTGGGGACTTATTTGGGGTGCAAGCTGGGTTTTAGAGATACCCTTAGGGCCCCAGACAGCAGAACTCCAGTATGTCTAGGGGTTTCTTATCTGAATACAAAGTTGTATGGATGTTCTAATGAAGTCTAATGCCTGGAGTTGGAATAGACTCTGCTTTGAGATCTTAAGCACCACCTCTTTGAAACATTCCGCCCTTACTAGAGACACTGAGAACTGCCTTTCAGAGAAGAACCAGGGTGTGGTACAAGAAGCTTTGAAATGGGAAAGTAGCAAAAACGCCTGATAATACTAGCTGGTATTTCTAGAGTGCAGGTTTGCAGAGAACTTTTCAAATGCAATTTCATTTTATCCACACTGTTACATTCCCTGCAGCAGCCTGGAGTGGGGTCTGAACAAGGGGCCCCCTTGTCCTGCCTGCTGTAGTGGGGAAGCGTTAGCCTGGATGGGTCCTTTCCAACACATCCATACAGAATTTGTTCGCCTGTTCTCTGATCCCGATAACCCTCCCTCTGCCCAAGTTTCCAATTTTTTGCCATCACCACCAACTCTGGGATTCTGTGGTTCTCTTTTTGATGGGTCTCTTTTTCATCCTTCCTCATTCTCTTATAGGTTGTTGCCAACACAGAAGGCACCTGAAAAGTTTCTCCACCTCTTTTTATCGGGCCTCCCAATTCCCAGCTCACTTCTAGAGACCAGCAGATGGACAGATTCCTGGTGAAGAAGACTATGAGATATCCTTTAGAACAAGCTAGAGAACAGCAGGAACTGGGTCACACCTTCCAGGGAGAAGAGGAAGAAAAAAGGAGAAAGAGACCCAGGAGGGAAGCAGCAGGGAAAGACACCGGCGTGGGGGGCAGCTACCACTGGCGGAAGATTCAGGCTGAGAACTTGGACTGTGACTACACTGTCCTGTTTGGCAGACAGGAGGCGGATGAGCTTCTCCAGACATTGGAAAAAGAAGTGGAATATTTTGAAGGTAAGCACTGGGCTTACTAAGGTAAGCTGGCTGCCCTTTTTTGTTTAAAAGACTTGCCAGATCTCTGGGCCCTTGCTTAAGACCAACAGAATTCCAGTTCCCACAATCTGGATGCCTTGGGGAGATACCCCCACTTAATCACTTTTCAAACTTTACCTGACTCCATCTTTTTTTTTCACATTTTCCCCAATGTAGAGTAGGCTTAATACAAATTATTCTGTTCTTGGAAGGAAAATCTTTTTTCATGACATTAGAACACATAGGTCATGTCTGTAACGGCAATAATCCTGAGCCTTTTATCCATCAGTTATATGGAATAGTGGAAAGACTTACCAGTCAGTCAGGAAGCCTATATTCTAGTCCCCATCCTTCTTTATCGTGGGTTCCTTTGGCCCCACTGCATCCCGGGCCCTCTCCAGTCATCCTGATCTATATCTGGCCACTGGACCCAGATGGCTCCAGAGGAGAAAGTGAGGCTGGTGACTGCAGAGCTCTGCCTTGATTCCAATTCACTTGCATATCATGGTCCTCTTCAAGAATGAAGGACAGACAGCAATCTTGGGTTCCTCAATCTTAGCCTCTCCAAGCTCTGACATCCCCTGTTCTCAGGCCCCTCCCAGCTCTGACATCCCCTGTTCTAAGGCCCCTCCCAGTCCTGACATCCCCTGTTCTCAGGCCCCTCCCAGCTCTGACATCCCCTGTTCTAAGGCCCCTCCCAGCCCTGACATCCCCTGTTCTCAGGCCCCTCCCAGCCCTGACATCCCCTGTTCTAAGGCCCCTCCCAGCCCTGACATCCCCTGTTCTAAGGCTCCTCCCAGCCCTGACATCCCCTGTTCTAAGGCCTCTCCCACCTCTGCCTTCCCCTGTTCTGTTCTAGGATCCCATATAGATTTATCTATGATTCTCCTCTGGTCTTCCCTCTGAGAGTACACAAACCCAGGTTTTTTGACCATTCCTCCAGAGCCCATTTTTACTTCTGAATCCTCTGATTTGCCCTTTTTTGCCCTTACACACCCTGTCTGCCTTCAGTTGCTGGGGCTCCATACAAATCCCAGCTCCCTTCAGAGTCACTAAAGGCTTCCTTTGAACTGAGCTGTAAGAACCCGGCCTCCACTCCCCTTTTGTTCGCAGCAGCCATGGATGGTACTGGTGGCTTCTCAAGGTTTCAGTCTTGCTTATTCAGTGACCAGGGAATGTGAGCTTCTCTTTGAAGTCCTGACCGGTCTGAGGAGTGGCCAGTGGGCAGCTGCCCAGGTCTACGGTCACAAAGCGCTTGGGAGGACGGCCCTCCTGCAGCTTCAAGGCCCTTGTCCCCTCCTCTGCTTTCTTCCGAGTTTAGCTCAGCATTACACAGTTAACTGAAGAATATTAAACAGCTGCAGTAATAGTAGCTTGCATGTCTGTAGCACTTTAAGATTGGAAAATGCTTCACCAATGTTCTCTCCATGTTATCTCCTCAGCATGACTTGGGGAGGCAGGGCCCATTACTATCCCCACTGGACAGCTCAGGAAACTGAGCAAGTGTAGTGACTGGCTCAGAGAGCTGCGAGGCTTCTGAGGCTGGATTGGGGCTCAGGTTCCCCTGACTCCAGGCCCAGAGCTTGCTCTTCTAAAATAGAATGGACACTCCTTGAGGGAAGGGGCATGTGCCAAGCAGTGCCATCCCTGGCACATCAAAGGTGCTTAATTACAGCAAATGAAGCTGAATTGGATTAAGGTCGATAGGGCATTTCTGGGTCTGCTGTTCAGTTCGTGGACCAAAATAACCTAAAAACACACAAACACAGAGAAGCAAAGTGGCTTGGAGGTGGGGGAGAGGGTATGCAGGTTGTGCCTTGTATAGGAGTAGACTTTGGGGCTACCTAGAGTGGAGGTGAAGAGTGTGGAGCCCAGGCCACACAAGGGAGGCAAGAGAGGGCAATGGAGGGGGCACGAGGCCCATCAGTTGGAGCGGGCACCATCTTTCCAGTGGGTATCCTCCCCTTTTTTTCCCCTAAATTATGTGTTCGTTCTGAGGTGAGCCAGAGGATGGGTGCTGACACACTCAGACCTGGTACTGCCATCTCTGTTGCTCACAGACACTCAGCTGTGACGTCCGCACCCATTCCAGGGTGAGCCTCAGAAATGAATTCTTAATGAGCTGAAATGATTGAGCTTTATTTCAATAGGCAGGCTTTCCAGAGTCCTGGTGTTTGGCAAATGGCACAGGATCCCAAGGAAGCAGGCCACCTACGGTGACCCGGGGCTAACCTACACCTTCTCAGGACTCACCTTATCTCCAAAGCCCTGGATCCCAGTCCTGGAGCACATTCGGGACCGCGTGGCTGGTGTGACCGGACACACCTTCAATTTTGTACTCATCAACAGGTAATACAGGGAAATGTCAGGCAGGCACGGTTGTTCTCAGCAACATGGCTGAAGGGTGGCGATACGGTCTCTGTGGGTCGGCCGTCGGCGTGCCTTACAGTGGACAGAACTGAGGCCTTCAGGCCCCTTTCTGGTTCACGTAGTTTGGCATGGAACACTTTTAAGGCCCTGACTTGCAGCATCTGCATTTGCTGAACTGAACAGGAGATGGAGCCACTCAGGTGCTGGTGCCTCCTCTCCTCCATCATCTCCAGGGATCCCAACTTTATCTAGATTGTAGTTAGTTGTTTGCTTGCGATCAGACTGAGCTCGTCTTTACCTTTGTCTGTGTCTCCTGCACTCAGCCCAGTCACCTGGTCCAGAGTAGGTGCTTAATAAATGCAGACCAGAGAACAAGCCATGTGCCCATCATAAGAGGCCAGGGACAAATTACTCAGCTTATGTGAATTTCTTAAATCTATGAGATGAGAAAAGTTGGGCAAGCTGATTTCTAAGGCCCCTTGCAGCCCCAAACAACTGAGCCATGGGAAACAGTAGAACTGGAGATACTATATTCTTTTTCACTAAAGTTCAAGGTCTAATAGCACCAGGCAGAATAAAGAAAAGTAAGTTTTTCAGGCTTAGCTAATTTCTGGAAATGAAGAAAGACCTGAAGTCTCCACAGGGAGACCCACAGAATCACAGTATTTAGATTCCATACTTTTAGAGATGACTAACCCTTTCTCCCCATTCCAGGCCCTATTTCACAGGTGAGGAAACTGAGACCCAGAAGTCTTTGCCTAAGATCACCCAGGTAGTAATAAGTAGCAGGGCCCCTGGAACCCAGGTCCCAACTCCAAAGTCAAAGGGTACTTTTCTTCCCTGCTAATCTGCAAGCAGGAAAAGACAAGGCCCTGTGTTCCTGCAACAACGGACTGTTTTCTCCTGGCAGATACAAAGACGGCTGTGATCACATCGGTGAGCACCGGGATGACGAGAGTGAACTGGCTCCCCAGAGCCCCATCGCGTCTGTGTCCTTCGGAGCCTGCCGGGACTTCTTGTTTCGGCATAGAGACTCTCGAGGGAAGAAGCCCTTGCAGCATGTAGAGGCAGTGAAGATCCAGCTGGCCCATGGCAGTTTACTGATGATGAACTACCCAACTAACGTCCACTGGTATCACAGTCTCCCCGTCAGAAAAAGGATTCTGGCTCCACGGGTCAATCTGACATTTCGGAACATTCTGCTCTCTAAAAGATAAATGCTTTTCTTAACTCTAGTAAAGCCTTGTCCTTTTGGACAGAAGAATCCATTTTCCTTACTGTTCTCTGTCAAGGAGGGGCTCATATTGGCATTTCTGACAGTAAACAGCATGTGAAACAAGACACAGTCACACAAAATACAAAATTTAAAAAGGATGAAACAGCACATGTTGATTTATTAAAGGACTATCTTACATACTTTTATTTGTCTTTGCAATGAAACAGCAAGCTGCAAAACCACTGCCAGTTTACCTTTTCTAATAAAATGAATCTTTATTGCCATAATCCACACAGCAGGTACCAAAACAGAGATGCTCTTAGCAGATCCACAAAACCAGTGGTTTGGATTGTAAACTACTCATTTAACTTAAATTTCTGTCACGAAGAACTAAGTTAATAATTTACCCCAACCTCAAAATCAGTGTTCTGGCTTTCATGTGATAATCGCTAATAAATTAGAAAATTGTCAGCTTTTACAAAACAGTTAATGGTTTTCCTCTCTGCCAACATCTTTCCTTTGCTAAGCCTCCCTTCTAACCAGCAGAGAAATGCTGCGTAAAAACCTCCGTGTCCACATCTCTCAGAAGTGCCTTTCCAAAGCAGTCTGCAGCATTTCAGCGAACTTAAACATGCAGCCTACATCTGTCCTGTCCCTTGCTTCCCTGGCCTGGAGCAAAGCAGACCCATTCATTTCATACTCAAAATCAACTTTGGTGAAGGAATGAGTTGAGCGAGCAGCTAGATCCTTTAGAGAAGTTCACCAAAGCAGGCCAGTGAGCTGCTGCCCTTTGCCCTCTGCTGGCAGATCTTGAACTCCTGGCTTGCAGCAGCTTCAAAGCACACCTGGCTGAGCCAACACCAGAAGGCCTCACTTTCAGATTCTTACACAATGCATCCTCTTGGGCAGACAGATGGGCAGATGGGGACAACCAAGTTTTGGCCTGAACTTGGGAGGCATTCTGAATGGACCTGGGCCCAAGTCTTCCCTCTGGAGAGTTTGCCATTTTGGTGCAGACATAATTCTTGCTTTATCTATTTTTTAAAACCTTAACTAAAACACAAGCAAGCCCTCGGCAGCTAACAAGTGCCTTCCAGTGCACTGGACTCAAGAACTGTGAAAAAAGGCAAGGAGAACATGATTGAATTTGGTACTTTTTTCCACTCTGCTTCTAATAAATACCTATTATAATAGTCTCATGAGCAAGATGTGCGTAGGAACACGTGGGGAATGAATTCAGAATGTAGATGTATGTGTGGTGATACAGAGGGCTGGGTGATAAAGACAGCTGTTCTACATAGCCACTGGAACTGCTTTTTTAAAGAAAGAGGCAAGCCCTGCTTTGTAGCAGGCTGAGACTGGCTTGAATACCCATCCCTCCTGACCCAGATTCTAAGGTCCGTGCTAGGCCTGCCCCTATCTCCCGCATACGTTCCACATCAGCTGAGGGCCTGGGATGAGCTGAGCAGACAAGAGCACGGCCACTTAGGACACACAAAGCACACCTGGCCTCCTTCCGTACACACACAGACACATACACACACAGTACAAACAGCAAGGGAGCCTTTTCATCACAAAAGGCAAAGCCTTAGCCTCGGCCAGGTCCTCTTCCAATGTAGGGAGACTTGACCTGTTAGAGAAGGACATACAAAAGATGCTACGTTGGTTCCTCCACCAAGAAAACAGAGGGAGTCGAGCATTTCAAAAGGTCTTTCTCTCTGCCTCACTGAGCCACACAGATCTTGGTTGTGACCCCTTACAAAAGTGACTGACTGGACTATAATCATTTAAACAAGGGGAAGGCACTTCTCTTTTATTCTCACTCACAGCTTCTACAGGCCTTCTTTTTAAATAGAGAAATCTGACCTGAATTTTTAAAAGAATTAAAGTGAATGTCCTGTTAAAACTTGTAATTTACACATCCAAAGTGGCCAGTCCCCTGTGGTCAGAGGGGCTGGAGATGTCGACAGAATGGATACTTTCTGACACCTTGACACTCCAGAGGACCCTGTTTCCAGGAGCTTGGTGTGGGCATGGATCAGGATGGTGGCTCCTTCTCTGAGAGCCTGCCATCCCTACCACACTGGAATGTCAAAGAACTGTAGTCAAGCTATTTTCATAATGTACACAGAGAAACATTTAGGACTGCTTTTTTTTCTGAAAAGTTCTGAGCGCTCTGCTAGGACCGGCTCTGGGCAATTTCACTCTTCAGACTTGTACTCTTGGCTTTGGTGTTGCTGGGCTTTCGAAAGGACCCGCTCATAAAAGAGCAGATAAGCACTTGAAGACAAAACCTCCTGCAAGCTCGCCTTTCGAACAGTGTCATCCGAAATCCAGAGCCACTGGCTGCTGGTGGACAGAGGGTTCTTAGCAGAAGGAGGGGAGCGTCGGTAAGTCACAAAGTGACCAGAGTGCATGTCTCCATGATGGACCACGACAGCCATCAGCCGGAAGAGGTACACCGAAGAGCTGAAGGCCAAGCAAACAAAATGACCATCGGCATCATTAACTTTCAACAAACACATTAAAGGAAATCACAAGGCTACAGCATTCTGAGGTAGAAGGAACCTAGCACCATTTTCAGGAAAAGAAATGGAATCCCAGAGTGGTCAATTTTAAGCTGCCCCAGGACACAGAAGTAGGAGAGCCAGGACTTGAATCTAGCTCATATGACACTGGCAAAAATTCTTTTCCACTGTTCTGCACCATGAAATCCATCTAAGGGAAAACTAAATTTGTCTTTGGATCCTCATGAACAAATATATTTGAGAATACTAATTTGCTCTTAGAAATATTCAGGATCAATCAATAACATTTAGTACATGCCAGACGCTGTACTAAATGCTAGGGACAACAAAGACAAGGCCTGAACAAGGCTAGAATCCCCAGCAGCTTAGGACACCTAAAACAAACAAGTCAGCAGCCACTTACCCATATTCAGGAACACCTGGGAGAGAGAAAGTGCCTGGGGTTGGCAGCAGCGATGGGGAGGAGCAGGCCCCATTGACGAAAAGTGCTTTGGCCCTGCCAGGCTGAGCAGAGGCTGCAAAAGAAAGGGGGTTTTGGCAATTTAGGGCAGCAATGTCTGAGGCAACACCCATCACACTTAAGGTAACCAGCCTTGGAAACTAGCATTTCTTATCCAAACATTCCACAAAGAGCAAAGGACTGCTGAGTCTACTCTGTGTAAGTGGGAAGCACGCTGGTAGGGGCTCAGGAGTGAGCACCTGCCCATCAAAGTTATCCTGAGGACCCTGAGAGCAAGTCCATTCTGGGGACATGACCTGGACCCACCAGCCTGCATACAGGGGGGCTAAGTGAGCCAGCCTCAGAGTTGGCATCAGCACTACACTTAGGCTAGA
Source organism: Pseudochirops corinnae (assembly GCA_028646515.1). Taxonomy (NCBI): domain Eukaryota; kingdom Metazoa; phylum Chordata; class Mammalia; order Diprotodontia; family Pseudocheiridae; genus Pseudochirops; species Pseudochirops corinnae. Next base: position 339,895,215 of record CM053587.1, on the reverse strand, counting down.
TCACAGTGATCACCCATGGACTGGAGGGTCTACTGGGACAAGACTCTGAGTCATCCAGTCTATAAAGATCATCTAACACAGTGACAGTAGGGAGCCGTAGATATCCCTTCTGAGTAGCTGGGTGAGAAAATAGAGCCCTTAATATACGAAAAGGGGGCCACAAGCAAGGCGGCTGAGACATCAGAGTCAGATGGGGGCAGATCCTCTCTGAGAAGGGCCATAGCCTCATCCCCTAGAGGAGAAAGGGAGAACTCATGTGAGTGTGAAGCTAGGGCTGGATCCCATAGAGCTGGGGAGAGAAATATCCCATGGGAAGGAAGGCTTAGCCTTGCAGAGAGGGTTTCCCAAGTGGGACACTCAGTTCTAACTCCAGGGCAGGGAGCACTTCACCTGGTATCCATGAACTTGTTTTGTTAAAAAAAAATTGACAAGTGGCCACTGAATTACCAGAGAATTGGGTTTCCCATATAATCCTTATGCATTCATTTTATGGGCTGAAAACTTTCTGAGGCATCAGTGATAAAAAAAAAAGTCCTGCTGTAGAGCATCCTTCTATGTAAAGCACAGTAAGAGTCACTCTGGTAATAAGAGTCAGAGACATTTGTATCACTCATGGAAAGCTGGAACAGACAAGGGTGAAGATGAAGGACCAAGAGAACAAAGGTTACAACAGCCTGCTGTGAGACACTTTCCCAGGCTCCATCATGAAGAAGTGGCCAGCCTTCCAAAGACCTAGCTCAGGCTGCTGAGTGAGGTCTCTTCATGCAAGGGGGCTGAAATTCTACCTGAGACTTGATTGGCTTTGGAGGTTGCTGCACTTCTCTGTTCAGCTGAGTACCAAAGGCTGTGGGCAATGCCCCTGGCTCTGCTGAGGCTCCTGACTGTACCAACACTGGGCAAGGAGGCTCAGCTGAATCTAGTGAGCATCCCACTGACCTTTGCTAACTGTCCATCCTCTGTTAGGGCTCAGTAAACCACAACTGTCTCATCTCATTCCCAAGGTAGGCCTGCATCAGGCCCAGCCCACCATCCAAGAATGTGATCAGCATGGCCAGTACAAGAAAGGACACAGAAGTGCCTTTGTTATACCTGTGTCATGGATAGAGGTATGAGTGATGAATGCATTCTAAGGAAGAAGGCAGAATTAAGGTATGGGAAGCTGGGTTCCAAGAATCAGCACTGGGAAAGAAATACAGGGCCCAGTATGAAGGTTGTCTTGGACACGAAAACAATCAGAATGACCTCATCCATCAATTTAGTTCATGACAGTTTGATGCAAAAATACTAGTCCTGATATACAGTGGGAAAAGCAGGAAGATTTTCTGTCAATAAGTGGATTAGAAGCCCATAAATACATCAAGCGTGGCCAAGAGGAGAAGTTTCATTTGGCTCAGAAGCTCGAGTCCGAGAAGTTAATAACAAGAAACAAGGGATGACGTGAGAACTGAGGTTTGTTTCTTTTAAAAAATCAGGAACTGGATCAAGATGACAAAGTTCTGCTGGGAAGTGCTGGTGTTCAGAGAACATGGGAGAAAGTAAATAACTAGGCAGAAAACCTGAATGTGATACGGCTGAGCTAAAGAAGAAACTGGAAGTAAGGCACCGTTAAGTCAATGAAACAAGACAGCTCAAGAGGAAAGGCCAATCCAAGAGGCCTCCTGAAGCTCAGCTGGTTCCCTGGCCTGCAGAGAAGCAGAACCCACATCCCCCAAACTTGGCCCAGGAAGGGGAAGCACCCCAGTTCAGACAAGGGGGCAGCGCCGAGCCCCAGAGGCTCCCCAGGGTAACAGAACAAGCCACCAGAATCCTAGAATACTGGTACTGAGTTTATGTGATATCCACCCACTCAAACAGAGAAAGAGGACCAGGTCAAAACAGAATCAGAGCCATGCAACCTATAGACCAGTTAGATCGGGACAGTAAAGAAGAGGTTATTCCTCGAGCTACATGGCACACCAGATACTTTTATCTTGTACCTGTTGTTCTGGATGTAGTCCTATGTATCTGTTATCATTATTACTGTAGCTAAAGCCATATTGATTCTCTCGTTACTAAAGTTGTCTGTCAAGTGGTTATTTATAGATGAATGTTATATTTAATATTAACATGGATTTGAGGGGGGAACTGAATATTTATAGCTACAGAGAGAAATGTAACACTGTGCCACTGACCTCTTATGTTAAAAGACTAGCATTATTAACAAAATGACTAATTACCCAGAAAGCACGTCTCTTGCACTTTTAGACATCACACTTGCTCCATGAGGCCCTCCCACAGAGACTACATGTAATGTGACTGTATCTTTAAGAGTGAGATGTAACGTTACAGAAAAGCTCATTAATGCTGACCGTGGAGAGCCACAGTGGGATCCTTCAGAGGCGCTTCTCTCCATGGCAGTGGTTCTCAACCCTCCTAATGCCGAGACCCTTTAATACTCGTATGTGGATGGACCCATCTGGAGACGGATAGAGGAGCGGTGTCTCAGTTCCTAAGACCATCGGAAATATGTGTTTTCCCAAGGTCTTAGGTGACCCTGTGAAAGGGTCGTTTGACTCCCAAAGGGGTCATGACCCACAGGTTGAGAACCACTGCCTATGGAGTCAAGGAATGTTCCTGCTTTTGTATTTCTTGATCTGCAAGCATCTATGAGATAAACTGTGGAGAAGACAGAGAAAAGAGGATGAGAAGAAATGCCTTGTGAGAACTGACTGGAAACTTATTTTGGGAAGATACATCATAAAAGGAATTTTATAAGGAATAGCCTGGAGAGAGGCTATTAACAGCGATGATTTGAGAGGAGATAAAGAGAAAGAAAAAAGAAGAATCTAAATTTAGGAAATATGGTAACTTGCTTGGGGAAAAAGAACAGGATTTCTGAGAAGTTTAGTCAGTTTCTGGACTGAACTGCAAAGTGAAATGGTGTTTCTAAAAGAAAAGTCACCTGCTATTAGTGAGAGTCTGAAGCCACCCTGGCGGTAGTCCTCTGCAACACCAAAGCGCTCTAAATAATTATTTGTGTCCAAGTCAATTATTTAATTAAGAAATTATGTATTTAGCAATTTGAACATCTATTTAATCATAGGTGATTAAGGTGTTCCATATATTTTGCTCGTGTTGTTTGGCTGTTTCAGCGGTATCTGATTCTGGCCCCATCTGGGGGTTTCTGGCAAAGACGCTGAAACGGTTTGTCATTTCCTCCTGCAGCTCACTGCTTAGAGAGGAAGAACTGGGGCAGGCAGGGGTAGGTGACTTGCCCAGGGTCACACAGCTAATAAGTTTCTGAGGCTGGATTTGAACTCATGAGCCTTCCTATTCCAAGTGTAGTGCTCTATCCTCTGTGCCACCTTAGCCGCCCCACTCAACATATTTATAGAGAAGAATACTTTTGGGAAAGGAAGTTTATTCAGTTCATTCAATAAATAATATTAAATGAAATGGGATGGTGGTTTGAACCAAATAATTAATGAGAAAGAGATAGCAGGTTTAATTATTTATTCTAGAGGTTGGGATGATATGATTAAACACGGGAATGAATTTAGAACAACATGCTGAGAGGTTACTCAAAAGCCAGTCATATCCCAATAATTCTTGTTACCGAAGTGCACACAGAATGAAATGCAAAGATACACAAGGAAGCTGGTGAGGGGGGCAGCAGGAAAGGCTTCGTGTACAAGGTGATCCTCGAGCTGCATTCTGAAAGGAGCAAGTGACAGCAGGGGAGGGTAAACTCCGGGTAGGAGGGGCCGGCACTGAGGCCCAGGGCCAGCAGAGGGGGCAGAGGGAGGGGGCTAGGTTGTGAGCGCTTTAAAAGCTAATCAGAGCCCCTATGTTCATCCACAGCCAATATGGAGCCAATGGAGTTGACTGAGTATGGGAGTGGCCAAATCAGATTTGGGCTTAAGGAAGATGGTTTGGGAGCCACATGAAAATGTATGGAGGAGACTGGAGGTGGGAGCCTGATCAGGAGGTCATTGCAATGGTCAAGGTGATCAGTGACCGGCTGTGTGAGTGGAGCTGGGCTTGGAGGTAAGAGCTCCTGTCTGGCTACAAACAGCAGGATCTGGCTCCTGATGAGATGCTTGGGATGAGGGAGGACAGCGACTCGTGGATGGCACTGGGCTTTAAACAATGAGAGAAGCTGCCTGGTCCTTCCAAGCAGTGATGAGGATGCAGTTCAGCAGACTCAGCTGAACGAATGAAGGCGTGACTGCCTCAGATAGCAGAGGCTCGGTTTGTAAAGGGAGGGGTCTGGGAGGAAAAACATGAGCTCTGCCTGGACACAGGGAGGGGCAAGGCAACCTGCTGACAGGAGACTGACACTCAGAAGAAACCAGGCTAAATGTCCAGACCTGAGGGTCATCTACAGAGATGGCAGTGCAATTATTATCAAGTTAAATGATTCACTTACCATCCCATTGTCCTGGGTATGTCTCTAAGACTAAGGTACACATGGCAGCTGCCTCGGTACAGGGAGGTGGGAGCTCCCACAGGAGGAATCCCCTGCCCTGATGAAGTCCCAGGATCACAGGACTGAACCACCTCCCCCCACCAAAAAGATGTGAACAGCACATCTCCCCCCAGTCTGTTCTCCAGCAATTACTGTTGTAGAACTGAAAGGGCCCTAGGAGCTCAGCCAGTCAGAAATGCAGAGTGGACAGGCCACCCAGCACCTTCCCATGTCCCTGCCTTCCACCATCTAAGATGTGTCTGCATTGGAGAGATTCTGTGGCTGTGATGCCGTGTGTCCACACCCCCTTGCTCTTCCTGGAACAGCCTCAGTCACATACCTGATTTGGTGGCTGTCATCCCATACTTCACATCCAGCGCCGTCCCCACACTCTCTTTCAGTCTGGGACTGTGCTGGCGTGGTTTGCAGCCAGGGAGATGATACTTATAGATGTCCATGATCAGGAATTCATTAAACTGGACGTGTTCATGACGTTTCAGAGGAGTGCCCTGGTTGGACCAACTCAGTCTCTGCAGATGGATGCAGAGACACTGAGGAAGCTACAGGTTCAAAAGGAACAAAAAGAGGATAAATCTCAAACCCCCTGGGCTTCTCCCAGGGTCCCCCACCCCAGAACATTCTCTGCCACTCCCAGGTATCATCTCACCTTCCCCAGCTTTAACTGTTTGACAAATGTGGTTCTCTGGTGTTCAACCACCTCCCCATTCAGGGTCCCTTCTGCCTCAATCTGAAATAAAAGAGGACAATCCTATAATTGGTATCTCCACAGCATTAAGAGGAGGAAGAGGAGTGTGGCATGATGGAAGAAGCCCAGCCTGAGGTGCAGGTCCCGGCTCAGTGTCCTGCCCCTTGCAGTAAGTCACTTAACCTCGGAAAATTATTTTCCTCTTTTTAAAAACGGAACAATATTAAATCTGCCCTACTCACTTCATAGGATTGTTGAATCGTGAATGAGAAAATGGATGTAAATGTGTTTTATATACTGTGAGTCGCTGCATATAACAAAGGGCACCTTCATTTTATCTAATATTGGAGGTTGCAGAGATAAGGTTGTATTTCCTCAACTTGCTGCTGGCTTTGAAGGGATTAAGTTAACCTGGTAATGGGAGGGAAGGCCTCTGACCTCTACCTAAACCTAATCAACTGTCACTTCTTGGTTATTTCCACTGACCCCACCACCGGCCAATCATTAATTACTGGGATGGAAGGAAAGGCAAGAGGAAGATTCAGTTCAAACACCTCCATCCTGCTTGGCCAACTACCATCTTCTCTGCTTGCAGGTGAGAATGGAGGTAGCCAAAAGGAGCTGATGCTTGACGTGACCAGGAGAGGGGCTACGTGAGGCAGAGATGCAGTTGGGCAGAGAGAGGTACCTTGGTACAATTGTCACACACGACATCCCTGACGGACTCTGATGAGATGAAATGATGAAGGCAGTGGTCCAGAGTCAAAGGACGACCCTAGAGCAGGAGAAAAGAAATTCACTTTCATAATACAAAAGACATCTGTATATAAACTGTATTAGTAGATGGAGCTGACGATCCCATAGGTCTTAGGCCTCCAAAGAATGCAAGGGAAGCCTCCTCACGTGTCTGTGGAGCACAAAGGGTTCCCCCTTTCCCTGCCAACACCCTAGCTGGGCCACAGACACAATCAGAGTAAAAGGGGGTCAGGACCAAGCAAATTGGTGGCTTCTCATCATTGCTGGATATGCTTTTGACATCTGGTAAAACATTACCCTCGGCAGCCAGGCAAAACAAACTCTCCAGATTTCTACCAGGACAGGTGGCAATGCAGGTTATCACTTGGAAATAAAACCCAGGTACGACAAGCCTTCAGGGTGGGAAGGGGAGGCAACCATCTGTCAGGGAGTATTTAGGAGTTTACAGGCCTGGGTCAGAAGGATTCTTAAGGACTCTCCCTTCCAGGACTATGTTTCTACAAATCAGAGAAAAAGCAAGCCATCACTCAGTACCTACCCATGTGGCAGCTGGGATACTCAGGGAAAGACTGTCAAAGGTGTCGTATCTCACAGGACTCTGAAACAAAACAGGGCAGGATGAGCCCAAAAGCTGCACAGCCAAGTCTGCCCGTGAGATCAAGGCTCCTGGGAACGGTTTATTTACCTGGTGCTCACAGTGCTTGCAAACCATGTTACTAGTGAGTCTCCCATGGAAAGGGTGCTGAGACTTCCAGGCACTGGACATGGGGTGAGGTGCCCCTAGAACAGAAAACAGCTTTTTATCCTTTAATCACCCTCAAAAACCCCCTGGCCCTTCCCTCCGTGGGAGGCTCTTCTATTTAGGGGGCAGAGGGGACTGCAAGGCCAACGTCTGCAAGGGAAATTTATGTTCCCATTAACTTCCTTAGCACAATTGCTGTGGCATTCTGAGATTTTTTCAAGACAAATCTTATTTTAAAATGAAACCTAGTTTTTGTAAATACCACATTTAAGAGAAAAATAATTTTAGGACCATGAAACAAGAAAAACCTTTTTAGAATATTTAAGGTTTTAAGATACCAAACAATTCAATCAGCCGACAGCATTTACTAAGCACCTACTATGCACCAAGTGCTGAGCTTGGGGCACCAATGCCATATAGAAACTTTGACATACTGGTGCCCCAGAGCCTGTGGGGAAACTCCTCTGGCTAAGGAGGGCAGAGGCTCCCTTCAGCATCAGCTTCTTCCAAAGAAAAGGTCTTGGGACCAGCTGTTAAGGCCTGACTGTCCTGGTTTGGGGGCCTGTTTATTTCCCCTGGTGTAGGAAGTGTCCCAGTGGCAAGACTCCCACTACCAATGCGCGCTGGAATGTTCTCTGCTGCATACGATCTCAGAGAGCTGCCAAGGCTATGGAGAAATGAATAGACTTGGCCAGAGGCACTCAACCAGCCTGGGTTAGAGATGGCCACGAAGCCAGGACTTCTCCTTCAGGTCAGTTTTCTATCTACTGCCGAAGGCAGCCTTTCTTGTTTATAGGTGTTAACATTTTCATACTTAAAACACTGGTTTGGTACTTTACTTTTCTTACTGACTTATCTTTTTCAAAAGAAATGCCAGTGGTCCTTAAAGGGTCACTTCCATTATCTGCTACTTACAGAAATGACTTTGGTAAATAATGCATGACCTCACCTGTATTGCAAAGAGTTCATGGTTTTTATTTATTATAATTCCCTTTTGGTAGAGGAGACCAACTCTCTAGAGCAGCAGTTCTCAAACTGTGGGTTATGTTCAATTTGTAACAATGAAAATACATCCTGCATATCAGATATTTACATTACGATTCAGAACAGTAGCAAAATTACAGTTATGAAGTAGCAATGAAAATAATTTTATGGCTGGGGGTCACCACAACATGAGGAACTGTATTAAAGGGTCGCGGCATTAGGAAAGTTGAGAACCACTGCTCTAAAGACTTCTAAAATTCCTCACTTAGAATTCTCGTGCCTCACTCAGTTGCTGAATTAAATTCCAAACAGGAATTCACTTCCTGTCCCTGACCTCAAAAGGCTTCCATTCTATGATCAACAAGGAAGAGGACTTTAGAATCTGAAAGGCCCCCAAAAATGGTTTTCCATACTTTTTATCCACAAACGTGACTATGACAAAATGAGGGGGGAGGATTCATTATGATGAGACGACCTTCTGAAGGAGTGGGATTACTGCGTGCAGAAAAACTGGACTCTTCATTTCATTTGAACAGCTAAAGAAAACTGAGAACTTTGATTTGATTTTTTTAAACAATAATAACCGAAAAATAAAGTTTCAAATTAGTGCAAATGTAACTGTACTTTTTGCCTTCTAAAGAACCATTAACAAAGTCCAGGACAAATCAGAGACCTTGAACCCCAGAAAATTCTATATCCCACAACCTTCTCATTTATAGGTAAGGAAATTTAGGCCTAGAGGTTAAAAGACTTTCTAAGGTCATCTAACTAATTAGTGGTGGGGCAAAGTCTCTTCACTCCAGGCACTTGAAATGTTTGGCATCTGACTTGGTGACATCAAAAGGCTGACCCCCTTCTTCAAGGAAAACAAGCCTAAAGAGCTTTGCCAGAGGTAAAGTGAGCAGAGGAAGAGGGTGGGCTGGTTTCACGGTCGCCTACAGGTTTTGAAAGTACTCCATACAAGACACAATGGCTAAGGCCTCTTAAGGTCTCCCCGGGGGGAGCCCAGGAGACCAGCCAACGATGCACCTAGAAAATAGGCACCAGGACAGAAGGACTACCTCGTATTCGGCAGCTTATCTGCTGAAGGATCGCTTCTGGCTGTTGCTGTAGAAAAAGAGAAAAAAGAGACAGGCTGTTTACCTCCCCACCCCCAATACACTGGCACAGACGTCCACACTGACACGGTCAACACAAATCTGCACTGAAAAATGCAAATCCCCAGCTTTTACAACAGGTTGGACTCTCCTCACCGTGTTCATTTCCTCATTCATCCATCCACTCCCCAGCCCCATTCATGGATAAGAACCCCAGGCTCCCTGTGCTGCCCGGTCCACTCTGATGCTGGCAGCTGGGGATCTCGCCCCTGGGAAGGTCTGTCCTCAGAGCCCATGCACAGCTCCTCAGCCGAGGGCCCACAGGCCACATGCTGTGGCACATCCCTTGTTATGTACCAGGCAGAGTTAGAGCCAGGACCATTAGGGATCACCTTGGCCACCTCCTCATTTGATGAAGATGAAGAAACTGTGGCCTAGTGAGATGAAACGATGTACTGAACATCTCTGGACCCTGTGCCCTGACCCCAAAACAAATACTCTTTCTGCTGCAGTGAACAAGGAATATTTTTAAAAATTTTTGAGATTCCCAACTGAATGAGTTCATACTTGGGAAAATAAATTTTAAAATGCTTATCCTTTATGCACTCACCCTGGACAGATTAAAGCCGGATTTACTGTAACTGTGCTTCCTCCATCTTTTACTCAGGTATTTACTACATAAAAACATGGGGAAACTGTCTTCAAGTTTTACCTCCAAAGAATGCACATCGAACAGATGTGCTACCCGAGGGTGGCGATCTCTCTCATCTTCCAGCGATGATGTGATGACGTGGAATAACTCATGTGCGTCCTAGGCAAGAGGGACAGGTCACTCAGGAGGGGATAGAAAGGGCGGCAACAACACCCCACCACCATCCCACCCCTCCTCCAGCAGACTGTGTCAAACGTAGAGCAGAGTCAGGCTGGAGATGGCCTTCCCTCCGGCCGACCAAGGCCCAAAGTCCAGAGTCGACAACATCTCCCACACCAACAGTCTCCGGGCTTTTGGGCTGGGGCACCTCTGTCAGTGTGCACTCCCATTAGGAGTCTATCTGGTTATTTACACATTGTAGACATGCAGTATGGTATTAAAAATTATGTGCACTGTGAAACTTGAATACAAAATATAAATTCAAAAGGACAACTTAAAGCTGAAACACAATTCTTTGCTGTAGCTAACAGGGAGCCAGTGGAGTTCACTGACTAGGTGAGCAGCATGATTAGAAGGTCCTCGGCCAACTGGGGAGAGGATGGCATGGGTGAGGGGGCAATAAAAGGCTGGTATGACAATGTAGGCAAGAGGTGTCGAGGGTCTGAGCTAGGGTAGTGGGCATGTGAGGGAAGGGAAGGGGACAAACTCCAGAGATGTGGTGGGGGCAGAAACCACAACGCTGATGCTGGTTAGATTAGTGAGATGGAGGGAAGAGAGGTGCCATTTGACCCCTAGAGCCTTGAAGGAATGGAGGAGGACCCAAAGCTCAGGAAAGATAATACAAGGAGCTGAGGGATACAGAGAAGAGCCCATGCATCCCTGCTCATCCAAGAGACTCACTCGTTCAGTCCCACCCAAAACAAAAAAGGGACATGGACCCACCAGTCCCTGCCTTGGAGGGGCACCTGCTGTAGCCCCCAGGTAAAGGGTAGGGTGTGGAGTGGCTCTGGGGAGCACATTTTTCCCATGGTACTTATCTAGCTGTTGCTGTGAATGGTCACTGCCCTGAGAGCCATTACTAGACCAACAGTAAGGGCAGGTAACAGTGGGAGAGTGGGGAGGGATGCAAAGGGTAGAGTCTCTACATGGACGACCACCAGAAAGAAAGGAGTCCTCCTCCCTGAAGGCCGCTAAGCAGAGGCCAGAAGGTCACTTGACAGGTAGGATGGAGCAGGGCTTGGACCAGCTGACCTCTGTGGTCCCTTCCAACTCTGATACCTTGTGTGTCTGTGATCTGTGAACACCTCCCTCGGAAAAGTCCCCCATGCCAGGTGCTGGGGCTACAAAGAAAGCCTACGACGTGGTACTTGCAGTCAGGAGCTCCCTGGCAATGCAGGGCAGAGAGCAGAAAGGCCTTGGATACAGGAGGCACTTAATAAGTGCTTGTTGGGTCAGGCTGGCTTGTAGTGGGTTAGGAAGTTTAGAGCCATTCTCTCTCTTAAGCCCTCTGGTTTGGTGAGGGGTCAAATCCTTTACCAGACACAATCTCCCAGTAACTCATTTTGTTAAATGAAGACAAGCCATACCTGTTCTCAGCTGATGCTGGGAGGGGTTTTTTAATTCTTGGATTAAAAGTATTAAAGACTTGGATTAAAAGTATTTTGCCATTTTACACATAGTTAACATTTAAATGCATAAATGCTTCTTTTAATAGGGTGTCTTTTTTTAAAAATATAGACAACCCCATTGCCTACAACAGGGCAAGAGGAGCCAACTGCTTTACGTTACAAATAAGCATAAAAGTGGCAATGTTTAAGATTTTAATGAAAGGAAAAAAGATTTCTGGCCTCATTCTTGCTAGGTTTTCTAGAGAAATGTCAATGATGCTGAGGGGGGAGGGCTTGAAGGCCCCCACCAGCTTCCTGGCTCCCTGAAGCCAGGTAGGGTGGTGGAGCCTGGCTGCTCCCATCTTTCCCTCTGAAGATGCAGGGAGGGGCAGCAGAGCCCAGCCAGCCCTTGGAAAGTTGTGGCATGTTCAGGGCTTCCTTTGGTCACTAGAGTTTTGGCTGGATGAAGGACGGCTGCTTACAGAGGGACAGTGGGACCACACGGGGAAGCCTGTAACCCTTTGGGTGTGGTTGGGGTAAGGCTCTAGGCCAACTGCTCCAGATTCCAGATGACCATACCACGTTGCTGGCAGGACCCTATGCACCCCTGAACATTGACGGAACTTAGCACATAGTGGATAGAGAGCCAGCTGCAAAGCCAGGAGAACCTGGGTCCCTAGCCCTCATCTCCACTGAGCTCTTGTCCCATATCACCAACTGCCCAGCTGGTGTCTACCTCTGCCCATCCAGCAGGCATCTCATCCCAAGATCACCACTGTCCCAAACAGGGCTTCTCACCCCTCCCTCACAGTGTGCCACACCCCCTTCCCATCCAATTAGCTGCCAAGTCTTACCATGTCTTTCTTCAGAACCTGTTGTGTGCATCTTCCCATTCTCTCCACTCAGTCACCACATTTGCTCCAGTCATCATCAATTCTCAGCTAGACACATCTGACAGTGCAGCCAAACTGCCTTTTGCTGGTCCTCACACATGAATTTCCATCTCTCATCTCCATGCCTTTGCACAGGCTGTGCCCCCTTGCCTGGAATGCATACCATTTCCACCTCTCCCTCTCTAAATCTCCTGCTCCAGGGCCACCTTCTACACAAGCCTTTCCTATTCATCCGAGATGTTAATGCCTCCCTCAAAAAGACCTTGTATTTATTTCTGTACAGACATAAATTCTGTGTTCACTTCTACATGAACAAGTGGTTTCCTTGATGATAAGCTCCTTCATCGCGGAGAGTTTCCTCTTTGTCTCTTCGGTGCCTTGCAGAGGGACTCACGCTCTGGGGATCCTGGACAAATCTTGCTGACAGAGCAACTGGTGTCTCCCCTCTCCTGCATCTACAAGAAGATGGCTGGATTGTTTTTGTTCTCATTATGATTAATGATGTTAACTGTTTTCCTAATGCCAAACCCTGCTTGCACAATTCAGTGTGACCACAGTGAATAACCTTTCAGAAAAGACTGATGCAGTTTTTTCACTATTTACTGCTGTATTCTTTTTATTTCTTCTCTCTTCTGAATTCATCTTGCACATTTCATTTTAATCTCTCTTTTTAAAATTAGGTTAGCTAAAGGTTTACTGACACTATAAGTCTATTGTTTTCCAATTTATCTCTCTCTCTTCTAACTTTCAAAATTTCCTCTTCTGGGCCTACGTTGGACTTCTTTCTTGATTTTCTCTCATTTTTATCTCATTCATCCTTTCTTTCTCTATTCTGCTAATGGTATTTTCTTAGGGGCCTAACTTTTCCCACAAGGCTTGTTGAAGGTGTCTTAAAACACAGGTCTGACCCTTGTCACTGACTTATCCAGGAGGCTTTCCAAATGGCTTCCAGGATGAAATGCATGCTGGACCCCAGCCCTTACAATTTGGCTCTAGCCTAGCTTTCAGACTTACCCACTCTTCACTCCGGCCACACTGACCTGTGTGCTGCCCCCTGCCCATATGACTCCATTTCTTGATTCTGGTCATCCCCCAGGCCAGGAATGTGCTGCTTTCCTCACCTCTGCCTCTGGAATCCCTAGCTCCATTCCAGCCTCATTTCAAATGCTACCTCCTACACAAGGTCCTTCCTGTCTCCTCCAATTTTTAGGGGACACACACAGACATGCACACAGACACACACTGTCACACAGACACACACAGACACAGACACACAGACACAGACACACACACACACAACTCCCAGCAGAACATATGCTCCTTGACAGCAGAATCTGTTAGCCCAAGGCCTGAGCCCAGGCTCTTATATTAATGTTTATGGAATTGAGAGGAAAGCCCCTGCCTCTTCCAAGAGCCAGAGCTGCCTATGGCAAACATCAATGAGGGCAAGGCCAAGGCTGGCCTGACAGTGCCTCCTCAGCATGACTTATATGCTGTACACCAGGCTCTGCCCACCTCTCACCTGTTCCTCGAAGGAGGAGATCTGCCACCTATACATCCGCAGCACCTCCAACAGGCAGCCAGCATCCAGGACATCCTCCTCCTCCTCACCACTGGCAACTTCTTGGCAAGACAAGGCTAGAAGGGAAACAGAAATGACAGGATAAGTTAGTTGTCCAAGTTGGGCACAATCACAATGGATCAGAAACCAAAGAGCGATCACCTCCCAGCTTGCTGTGAGAACTGCCAGAGTTAGCCCACAAACCTCAGAGCACTAGACAATCCATCACTGCGGCTTCCTTAGCCCCTCCCAGGGTCACCACCAGTGAGTGGACTCTAAACAGGAAGGAAGAATGTGTCTTATTTCTCCCTGTATCCCTGGCAGGGCTGAGTACAGTGATGGGAACATAGGTGTTCCACCCACAAACAGTTATCCCTTCCACATGGTGACTTCCCCATTGAGGTTTCAATATATCATGGGTCAACAATTCCAATTTAAGAAATTAAATGGGAATCTGAGGGGCAGTTTTGCAGAAGCTACGGATTGACACAGAAAAAGTTCAGAGACTCAGAAATGGATAAAATATATGTATAGTATTGTAATGGTAATGGGATTTGAAGATCTTCCCTGCCCCTTATACTTAGTGCCTTGTTTCAAGTTCCTTAAGAAACAGAACTTGTGAATCCCACAGTGGGAGGAAGTTGCTTATATAACAGGAAGGGGAGGAACAGAGAGGAGCTAGTACCATATATAAGGAAAAGCCCAAGCTAGAGAGCCAGAATTGCTGAGAGAGAACTGCTAGGGTCCTGAGAACTTTTGAGAATTGCTACGAATTGAGAACAGAATGGAGAACAGAACTTGTGGTGGCAGAACAGAGAACTGAGAACTGAGAAGAACTAAGAAATGAGAAAAGAGGAGAAAGGGGAAGAAGCTTGGCTGTGGTGCCGGTACTTTGTCTGTCTGTTTTGATGTTACTTTGTCTGATTTGTCTGTTGATAGAGGATGTTGCTGTTGTTACAGAAGCCCTAGGACCTTACTGCTGGTTCAGAAACCCTGAAAGAGGATTTTCTTGTTGTATGTTTACAGAAATCCTGAAGGAGGGTCTTACTGACGTTTTCAGAAGTCCTAGGACTATGGACTATACTGATAATTTGTGTTGATTCCTCAGACCTTGTTGTTGGATCTATGTTGATTTCACAGGCAGAAAGTGAATTGCTGAGAATGCTGGAAACGTGCATAAATGTTACTGTGGCTTTGTTAAGCTTTTGTCTTCCCAGGAACAGAAACTGTGAAGGACCTGAGGTGGAGTAGACACTGTGAGCTTCAATATGGAACAGGAACTGCACAGGAAGCTGGACAAGAAACTGAGAGCTGCCTGCCTTTGAACTCAGGTGACAGCTGGGTAGATTCAGGCAAGAGCTGGGACCATGGAAGAGGAACCATGGAAGCAGAGAGCCTACCTCGATTCAAGATGAAAAGACCTCTCCTTGGGTATTTAAAGCAAACTGAGAAGATCATGATTTACTGTGGCCTAGGGTGGAGAACTTTGACCTTTGTACTTTGTGCCCATTAAGGAGACAAGCCTCCTTAAGGATGATTGAATTAAGGACTTAGTAAATGATTGAATCTTTTGTTCAAAACTAGGTGACCACTTTGGTGATAACTTGTTATGCTGTAATATTGTGAATGCTGTACTTTGATTTCTGTGAATGTTTTGTCTTAGTCTGTTACTGAATAAACAGAGAGTTCACTATACTGTGTAATCAGAACCTTGGAGCTTTTCACAGGAGCAGTCCTCTGGAAAGCTGCTCATGCTTGTCTTTACAAGTATTGTATAAGTGTAATAGCAAAGAGATCCAAGACATTTTAAGGATCTAATCTCACACTATAATAAGCACTCTATTTATTCAAAACTAAACTTTATTCAAGAAATTAAAGCATTCACAATTCATAACAACATAACAACTTATTACCAAGGCGGCCACATGGCCTTAAAAAGAACCTATCATTCAGTATATAACATACTGTCCCAAAATACTTGTTTCTATAATCAGGGGATCCCAGACCAGGGCCTCCCCTTAACACCACTGATCCCCTGGGGTAGCAGAGAACATAACACACTGCACCTCTAGGTCAGTCAGTTATAATTCCCTTAATCCAAACAGAGTGTCCAAGTAAAGTCCCCTTAGGGGTGTGTCCTTCTCCCCTCACTGCTGTGGCAGGCTCCCACCTGGCACTCTCAGGTGCACACCTGCTCAAATGAGTGGAAGAGTCCAAGTTCCAACACTGCTCCAGCCGCCGCTTCCAAGTCCTAAGGGGTGGCTGGATGACAAAGTTTTCATCTTGACCAAGGGCTCAATTCTGAGCCCTGTGGCTTCTCTTCCTCCTGCAGGTCTGCCTGGATCCTGACGCAGGCAGCTCTCTGCTCCCGCTTTATGTCCCACCCCGTGGGGGGAGGGGCTTCTCCACTCAAGCTCTGCCTCCAGCCACAGACTTTAGCTTTAGCTACAAAAAATAACACAATAACTGGGAAACCACAACAAGTATCCCAGTCTCATTAAACCCCATACTTTCCTTGAGTCTGCCCAGATCCTGCCCACAGGAGGGCTGCTAGCACAGGCTCACTCTTCTCTATGAAGTCTCCTTCCTGCTATCAGAGATCTCCTCTCCACGACCAGAGGTCTCTTCTTGCTTAGCAAGGTCCTGCTGCTAGTTCTCTCAAAGCTCAACACTCATTCTCTTTTTCATCTGTATCTTCACTATTCACACTCATTTTCCTTCTTCATGCTTGTCTTTCTCAACACTCTCTCTATATACAGTTTATATACAGCACCTGATTAGCTTGGCACAGAAAGGTACTTAGCATCAAAACTTGGCATCTGATTGGCTTAATGCCCAAAGGAAGGTATGAAAGCCCACGAGCCTCAGCACCTATGTGTTACAGCCATGGGTCACCAGGGTTCAAAGGAGATTGATCCTTCAGATGTTTATAATTTAGTGTGAGCCTGGGAAACTCAACTCCAACGACAAAGAAAAATACAGCAAAAAATCCCACTTTGCTTGCGGTCACAATAATATGAACCCAAATTTTATAATAAAGTACTATAAACACCTCATAAAAGAAAAAAAAATTCAGACTTCTCTGGTATGAAGGAATGGCCACAAAATTTTACATAGATTTTCCAAATCACAGGAGTGACACACCCCTGACCCCCCCAATATGGAAGGGATAACTGTATTTTTTGAATGAATGAAGACTAATTTTCACAAGGCTACAGAGTTTTTAAAACACCTGATGTTCCTTCCCATGCTCTAAGAGAAAATCATTTAGATCCCAACAATACAACATCAAGGCCGACATCAAGGCTGTTCTGTGTACAGTAAACCTGAAGAATAAAAACAACTTGTTTTGACCTCACAAAAATGATTTAACAGAAGCAAATGCCCTCAATGACTTTCTGTGTCCAAGAGGATTAAGGATGTTCACAAAGCAGCTGGCTGTTCCCAGGTGGCTTACTCCTTAGCCACCTGTGGAAGCCGGCCTGATAAACAGACACAAGTAATCTAAACTCATGGGGCTAACAGGGTTGGAAGAACCTACCATAAGGCCACGGGCTGTACCTGTCTTTGGTATTTACACTGCCTGATTCTGAGGATTCCTCACCCCCATCTTCCCATAATTCCTTCACTAATGTTCACTTTAAGGTAAGTTCTTCTGGATCAAAGTGTCAGGAGGTAGAAGTTGTAGCAGTCACATGACCTGCTAAGGACCCTGTGCTCCCATCCATGTGGGAAGGGCTTGGTAGGGATTCAAGCTCTAATCCTGCAAGAGGGAGAAACACCAATACTGCTAACAAAAACAGGAATCTTTGCTCAGTGACCCCCTTTTATTCACCTCATAACTTTTATCTGGAGAGGGAGGCAGAGCATTTCTGGAGAAATGATCAGAGGGCCAGCTCTGGAGGTAAGAAGACTGAGCAGTGACTAGGAGTCGGGGTGTTTGCTCTGAAAAATGTCACAATTATCCTCAAGTCAGAATTCTCTTACAGAAGAGAACATTCTTCTACATTACTTAGGTGCTGACTGGGTAAGGCACATTCCATTAAGACTTTACAGCTTCCACTAAACACTCCCAAAAAAAGAAGTGACATTAAAACATAAATGCCTGTGCTGCAGGACCCCTTTATGTTCCCAACAATTCCATACCTTTCAGGAGGTGCAACAGGGTTAAGGACAAGTACTGGGGCTTGGTGGTCTCTTTCTGATCTGCAGGGTACTGGGCAGTGAATTCCTCCAACCACTTGATGAAAGTGGGACAGGCAGACAGGCCTTGTAGCAAGGAGTTCATGAAACAGGTGTTTCCTAAGTTGAGGAGGCCAGGAACAAGCCCTAGAGAAAGCAGAAAGGGCAGTGGGTCAGCCACAACTGTCTCTTCATCTTAGTTCACTCAAGGAGATCACTATGTAGGGCCCAGGTACTTGATGCATCAGGGATCACCCTGGGAGTCCCTGAGTTAATGGAAAGGGCTCCAGGATTGTACATCTGGCTGTGGACCCAAGGTTGGGAGCCAAGGGCTGCCCTTACCACCAGGTCCCGCCAGACTGGCATCCAAGCAAGCCAGAGCGCAGAATGGGAAATGCAGGCTTAGATGGATCTTCTAAGCAGCCTGCTACACATTACACAGCTTAGAGTCTAGATTAGTGGTTCTCAACCTCCCTAATGCCGTGACCCTTTAATACTTGTACGTGGGCGTATCTGCATGTGGGCAGACCCGCCTGGAGATGGATAGAGGAGAGGTGTCTCGGTTCCTAAGACCATTGGAAATATGTGTTTTCTGATGGTCTTAGGCGACCCCTGTGAGCCCTGTGAAAGGGTCATTCGACCCCAAAGGGGTCGCGACCCACAGGTTGAGAACCACTGGTCTAGATCATGCAAGGAGAGGAATAGAGTTTCACTGCATGGTCTCTAGAATCTCCTCACGTTTGTCAGAGCAACTCTGACAGAAGCTGGAGGTGGTCCTAAAGACGAGGCACAGCTGGAAATCTGCAGTTGGTATAAGAGGCTTAATGACAAAGAATGGTCTGCTGCTTACGCCTGTATTTTAGAAGCCAAGCCATTGGTTTATTTACGCGAATAAAACTGAGAAGGGAGAATTTCCACCATCAGGAAGATTTTAACATAAAATTATTATAAACTTGAGCATCAGCAGACAGAAATATTTCAGTCCACAAAGAACAGAAAGGAGAACCCCATAGAAAACTGTTCACTTCTGTTCAGGTGGTTTTTTTCCAGTGTATATTAAATTTAACACAAATTACAAATGTGTTCCTGTTTGTGTCCCATTCTGAACTTCCCTTCTGTTGTGTTCCTGAATGGTTCACTAAGATGCTAGTCTTTCTTTCATTGTTATCATGCCCTCTGCACCCTCCCCCCCCAGCTCTCCCTTGTGACCAGTAGCTGTAGTCAAGGCAAGCCAGTCCTCCCCGCTCCTCCTGTGGCTCTAGTCCATCAGCCTGGTCTCTGCTGAAAGGGGGTAGGGCCACCTCATTACCAGGCTTCTGAAGGCCTGCTGGGTCACTGAACGGATCAAAGTTGCTGCATTTCTTCAAGTTATTTTCCTTTACATACTTCACCGTGGTTGACAGATTGCGGCATCCTCTTCTGTCATCTCTGTAAGTCTGGCAAGTATGAGGTGACCCCCTCAGACCAGTGTGAAGCTTCGTACAAGCTGAAAACATTCTAAAGAGAAGATTCCCTAGCAATGTCAGGGAGTAGGGGAAGAGGGCATTTAGGAGGGTTAGGGTTTTTTTTTCCCCTTTCCATTTTATACAGTAGAGAGCCCTTAGTCCAGTGGTTCTCAACCTGTGGGTTGCGCCCCCTTTGGGGGTCGAATGACCCTTTCACAGGGGTCGCCTAAGACCATCAGAAAATACATATTTCTGATGGTCTTAGGAACTGAGACACCGCTCCTCTATCCATCTCCAGGAGGGTCCGCCCACATGCAGATATGCCCAGATACGCCCACATATGAGTATTAAAGGGTCACAGCATTAGGAAGGTTGAGAATCACTGCCTTAGTCTATTTTAGGAAGCAACTGGGTCCTATTATATAGAGCACTCAGAATCTGGTCCTGCAAGTCCAGTGATGCCTCCCCCTCCTTCCCATCCCCCTTCTCCTCAGTCCTTTGTCCCATCGTTCAAAGGCCACTTGCCAATCCCGATAACCTTCTTGGTCTTTGGTTTTGTATATTCTCACTGCACCCTCCTACTGTATACGCTGGCAGAAAAGTGACTGCTGTGTTTCTTCTTCCTTTAAGGCTCTTTCACCAACTTCTTTTCCTGCCTCGCTAAGGTGGCCATGTTCCACAAGGTTCTGGCTTCGACCTCTTCTCTTTCTACACTTGGCCCTGAGAATCTCTTCCATCCTGGTGGCTTTGACTGTCAACTCTGCTGGGGCCTCCAGACCCACATCTTCAACTGCCTATGGGATGCCTTCCCATGAGTCTTCCACAAGCATCCAAAATTTAACATATCTAACAGTGAGTTTATCCTCTTTCCTCAAAATATACTCCTTTGGACAACCATAGGAATACTCAGTCACCAAGGTTTTAAAATGTAAAACTTTATTTTCTTTGATTCTTCTCTCTCCCACCTTGCCACATCTAAACAGTTATCAGGTCTTGTGGGTATTATGTCTAACATCTAGTTCCCTAGCTAACCAGAGTGCCCTGACCTTATTCCTACCTGTCTAGGCTACTTCAGGAGCCACAATTTCTAATCTATTCTATTGATTATTTTCATTGTGTATTGATCTGAAGTGGCTGTATTTTGATGTTTTTGTCTCTGAATTTATTTACAATTTATCTGAATGTAATCTGTTTTTTGTAATGGTACGTAATGCTAAGTTACATGCATTCTTTAATACTTCCATTCAGAAGATGCCATGTCTTTCAAATGCAACTTCAACGAGAGATCAGTTCTGGTACTTTCCTTATCTTCGTTCAATTTCTTCAGCCCTGAGTCTCCTATAGTTACTGTATATTGTAGTTACTGTATACTGTATCTTTTTGCAATTCAGTTAACTTTTCATTTATGAATGGATGTTATGTTATTTGGCATATATATTTAATACTGATACTGTTACATGAGTAGTTTCACACGTAATATACTTTGTCCCTCCTGCTTTTGCTCTGTTCAGATCCCATCTCAGCAGCTGACTGCGTGACTTTAGACAAGCCATTTAATCTCTGGAGGCCTCAATTTCCTCATTTATAAAGTGAGGGGATGGGACTAGATATTCTCTGAAGTTCCTTCCAGTTTTAGGTCTATCACAATTTTTAAACATTATATTTAGATATTACAAAAAACAAAGGATAAAATCTGCCCCTCTAAGACACAAGTGCAAAATGGAAGTACCTCATTGTTTTCAAAGGTGCAAAATTTTAAAAAATGCACAAACACAACAAATGTACTCAAAATTATGGTAAATAATATTTCCTGATTCACTGTATTTAAATAATACATAAAATCAAGTTACAGCAGATTTGAGAGGGGAAGAAATCAGTTTTTTATTCCAACTTTAACTATAAATAAACAAGGAATTTTGTTCTGGCACCTTTTGCAATTTCCTCAATATCTGTCTTCTATCCTTTGCCTTTTGGAGAAAACACTGCATTGTAAGGCTGCTGCCTTTTGGAACACAGATAAGATCTTCCTTAATGTACCCTTTGTCCACGCAAATCGGAGTTGAAGGAAATTCAACTTCCCAGATATTCTCAGGTGTGTTGGGAGGAATATAGCAGAAACGGTGCCTTGAACAAGAGGCTATTTTTTTTCTCTTTCTCCTTCTGGAATACCTGCATAATAAATTTCACAGTTTTCTGCTCTCTTCTTTTTTCCATGCTATCCCAACATGAGGGAAATTTTGCGATGTGATCTTTTGTCATCTTTAAAATAAGGCGCCACAAGTGCTTTCCGTATGACTTGACCAGGTGTATCTCCACTAGTTTCTGTGCAGCACCAGCTCTAGCCCTAAGAGGCCGTGAACATCATTGGGCTGTGGCCCTGCAGTAACAGATGGAGCTCCTCCTGGAGCTCTTAATCACCTGACACAGAAGGAGGTTTGGGCCTAGCTCCTTATTTTCTTTCTCAGCTGTTTCTTATAAGCAGCAAATTCCCGGATTTTGTCCTCTTCCCCTTCTTGGTTCCAAATTTCCCTCTTCTTACAAACTTAGTATGTCAACAACAACACAAAAAACCTCAAGTGTGGCTTTGACAATTATTGCACACAGGTAACTTCCTTTCTCTGGGTATCAGGATCCTTCCCTGTAAGCACTTATATGGGGCGGCTGAGTGGTGCAGTGGAGGCCTCCAGGCCTGCAGTCAGAAAGACCCGAGTTCAAATCTGGCCCCAGACACCGACTAGCTGTGTGACCCTGGGTAAGTCACTTAATCTTCATTTGCTTCAGCTCCTCATCTGTAAAACGAGCTGCAGAAGGGAAGGCAAATCCCTCCAGTGTCTTTGCCAAGAAAACTGCAGATGGGGCCCCGAGGAGTCAGACACGACTGCAATGACTGAGCAACAAAAGCGCCTACTACAAGCACTGAGGGCTTTCTCCCCCTCACACGCACTGTCTCATTTGACCCCACAACCACCCTGCAAGGCAGGCGCTATCATCACCTTCCTCTCACAGCTGAGGAAGCTGAGGCAAGCAGAAGTTCAGTGACCCAGTGACCTGTCAGGGCCACACAGCTAAGAGGAGTCTGAAGACGAACAGGAGCCAGGGGAATCTTCCTGACCGCAAGGGCTGTCCAGTCTCGGTGGAGGCTGGCCAGAGAGCCCTCACTGCAAGGCCACGGAGGGGTCCTTGCTCAGAGAGGCCCAGGCATGACAACCAGAGAAAGATGCCCCGGCAACGCTCCAGCCAGACCTTTCCCAGACAGGTGACAGGGCACGAGTGCGGGAAGGAAGGTGGAGGGCCCCTACAACTGAGAAACGCAATGTGCCGAAGGTAGCTCCAAAACGATGCCGAAAGACAGAAGGAAGAGGGCAGGACCCAGCTTCACAGGCAGTGAGAACCCCGAGGTGAGGCAATCAGAGCGGCGCCTTCTCTCAGGTCAAGGTCTCAGAGACATCTGGTGACTCACCTAGGGTCACTGAGCCAGGCTACACCAAAGGCAGGTCTTCTCGCTTTGAGCGATTCTGTGTCCACCGTGCAACAGCACTTCCCCTGGTGGCGTGGTGTAGTAGACATTATAAACTAGAAGTTTCTGTAACATTATTGAACTTTTATAAAAGAGACAACATAAAACTACTGACTGACAGGCAGCCACCAAGCCCATGCCTGCACACTTCAGTAACTAAGAATATGAAATATAAGCTGACAAATTAATGTAAGAAGTAGCCAACTATATAGCATGTGCTATTCTCATTCAAAAGCCTGTTTCAGACTCAAGTGTAATCAGACTAACTTACACAAAAGCCTTTTTTTACAAGAGGATATAAAATGTTGTAACAAGTCATTAAAAATTTACTTCTTCTTGTCAGCTCCTTGAAACAACTGGCTGGGATCCAAAATTCAAGCTCTACAGTTAAAGAGACAAAATCAATTGCCTGCAAAAACCCAAAAAACCCAACACATCAAACTTTTTAAGAATCTGTTTTCTCACCCAAGCTGCCAGGTGAGGCTCTCACTTAGGACTACAGACAACTCCCAGGCCTGCCCATCTCTTACCTTTCCGGCGCTTCTTCCTCTCAGTAATGGGACCCCAAAGCACATAGATGCCTGCCGCCAGAGCTGCTGCAACCCCCCCGAGGACTCCCCAATTCTTCATCACCTTATACCTAAGAGAAGAGAGAAAGAGGCCATTTTCTACCCCCAGCAGGCAAAGGCAAGGGCACGGCAGAGCTGCAAAAGAGCCGGAATCCACCCATGCAGAACACAGTGGCACCCAGAGGACTGGGAGGTCCCCAGAGGATTGAGTAGCACCTGGGGGACCAGACGCCCAGGGCCAAAGCTGGGAGTCGCACCCTGAGAGGTGGCCTATGGGCTCACTGGGGGAAAGTGGCCTTATTTCTACTGCCATACAAGAAGAAACAGATGGGGTTTTTACTGTCTTTAAAATAATACTGGATTTTGTATGGGTTGGTTAATTGGAATCCAAGTCATATTCATAGATTTATTTTACTAACAGCTAGCATTTACGGAGCCAAATGCTTTGTAGATAATATCTCACTTGATTCTCATACCAACATGGAGGTGCTAGTATTACCTTCATTTTGTAGATGAGGAAACTGAGGCAAACAGAGGTAAAGTGACTGGTCCAAGGACACACAGGTCTCCCTGCTTCCAAGTACTGTGTTTTCTCCCCAGCTGCCAGATTTAGAGCTGGAAGGGAGCTCTGAGGCCACCTCGTCCAACCCAAGCACACAAAGGTATGAAGGGCAGAGCTGAGATTTGAACCTGGGTCCTCTGGTTCCAGATTCAGCACCCTCTCCCCTGTACCCCACCACCTGTTTCCAATGCCAGCACACTGGAAACATTCTGAAGGGCTCATAGGGGAGAGAGCACAGGTGCTCTTTTCTGCACAATGCAAAGCTCTCCATTGGCATGTTAACTTTTTAACCAGAAAATAACACAGAGGATTCTCAAAATATTTACAGACAGAACTATTTGGTATTTTTGGGACATGGCATAAAAACTGAACTGCATTCACAGTCACCTTCAGAAAGACAGAAGAGAGGGAGGGAAGGAGAGAGAGATAGAAACAGGAAGACACAGGGGGAGGGAAGAGAAAGGGGAGAGAGAGAGAGAATACTCAGGCAATTTAGCCAATTTTTAAAAAACACAATAGCAGGTGTCTTTGCTTAATTATTATATAAATAAAAGTACATAAGAATACTAAATTCTTA
Source organism: Pseudochirops corinnae (assembly GCA_028646515.1). Lineage (NCBI taxonomy): Eukaryota > Metazoa > Chordata > Mammalia > Diprotodontia > Pseudocheiridae > Pseudochirops > Pseudochirops corinnae. Next base: position 339,870,918 of record CM053587.1, on the reverse strand, counting down.
ACCCCCGAACTGGATGTATGGGCAGGATGTGGAACATGACAGAGGCTCTGTAAGTGATGTTTCCCTTGATCAATCGCTGCTGTTACTCAATGCTGGAGAAATCCATCTTCTTTCCTAAGGGACACTGGCAGCTGTGGACATGTCACTGGGTGACTGGCAGGAGCCGCTCCTGTGAACAAGTCTGGGCTCTCACTTACTACCCCATCTGTCTGTGGTCTGGGAGGGTTTCTAACGTTGGCTCACGTAACACTTATTACTGAAAAGCTGCTGGTCATGGCCCAGCATCACGTACCTGCCCCACACCAAGCCTTTCCCAGTGGCCAAGGACAAAGAACCCAAGGACACTGCTCTTGGCGCCTCTTAGGCACACACCAAAGGGGAGTCTATTCTATCCGCTCTCTGGGGCCCAGATCAGGCTTCCTCTCGATCATGAGTCTGGCTGCCCTGCAGAGCGGTTTCATGGCAAATATGCTTAAGAGCCCCCAAGTTTATCTAGCACCTCTCAGGTTGAGGGATATGTTGGGTTGGGTGTGAAGAGGAGCCGGGGAGAGCTACACGGTGAAGGAAACTGAGGCCCAGTCAGGAGACGGGCCCAAGGAGAGGCGGGGGTCAGCATTCATGTCCATGGGACTCTTCTCTAGGCCAAATGACTTCTCAAGGAATGGAGAAGCGCCTCCCCACTAGTCACAATGACCAGGCCAGGAAGGAAGTCAGAATTCTAAAACCTGCCTGTTCATCAACCACAAGGCCCGGATCTCATCTGCTGGGAAGGAAGCAGCAGCTACATCTGACACCACGGGGGTGACCCCAGGCCTGCAGCTCCTAGTGCCAGGGGCCCTCAAGGGGAGGCCTTGGATGAGAATGGAGGGTACCTCCTATGGCTTGAACCAAAGACCTGAGTTCAAATCCCAGCTCTGCCACTCTGTGTTACTTCATCTCTTCCAGCCTCAGTTTCCTTATCTGCAAAATTAGGGGATGGGACTCAATGACCGCCGAGGCTCCTGCTGGCCCTCCTGAGGTTACACGGCTGGTCATCAGCAGAGCCAGGACTGGAATTTGCCTGGAATCCAAATCCAGGGTTCTTTCATTACAAGTGACCACCTCTCTGTGACGCAGAGTTGGGAGGAAATCCCTGTATCCTGGTAAAGCTACAGAAAGGGAGGCAGGACTGTCCAGGCTGCAGGCCACACCCGGAGCGCCACGCCCTGCCTCAGCCAGGCCTAGATTCAGGCCAAAGGCCATGTGGCTAAGAAACACAAGCCGAGGCTCCAGACTCCTCTGCAGTGTCCCCAGATGAGAACTCTGTGCACAAACTGGTCCTGTTCTGGCCCTGAAGAGAACGGGCCACCCTCCACCTCCATGCGTTCACCCAGGCTGAGCCTGCCCCCTGCATGCCCTCTGCTCCTTCCCTCAGGTGCTAACCCCTCCTTCACCCCCCAACTTCTTTGCTAGAAAGCATGCAAGCTCCTGGTTGAGTCTCGAGGGTGTCATTCTTTGTCCTGGCATCCCTCAGCACAATGCCTGGCGATCAAACACCAACCAGCATTTATTAAGCACCTGCAGTGTGCAGGGCAGCCCGCAAGGAGGGAGGCACAAGGACACATCCCATGGATGCCCCAGACATGTAACGTTATAAACAAAGTAATTAAACACAAGGCAGTTTGAGGGGGAGGGTGCTCGCTCACTGGCTTCCTACAGAAAGAAGGCAGCGCATGAATGGCATCTTAAGGCCAGAGAGGAGGAAGAAAGGAGGGAGTATAGCCCAGGCATGACGGCCAGTCGCGGCAAAGGCTCAGAGGTGGGAGACAGGAGCAGTGGGAGGCCCATCTAATGGGATGCTGGGCTGGGCTCAAGCCATGAGGCCTTAGAGGCTAGAGCCGAACGCAGAACTGATCCCAGCAGCCGCTGGCAGCCCCTGCCCTGGAGCAGGGGAGTCACACACTTGGCTTTAGTGTGGGAAATCAGGTTGGCAGCAGCTGCAGGGTGGGCTGGAACAAGAGAGCTTTTAATTAAGTATTTAGTGTATGCCCGGCCCTCGGCACAAACAGGAGTGAGCAAGACAGGCCCTGCCCAGAGGGAAGGCAGCAAAGAAGGAGCTGGGCATCCGAGGCAGGGGAGGCTGGGACCCTGGTGAGCTTGGCTGCAGTCTGTGGGGCCCCCTGGAATCTCAGGGGCTTCCAGGAGTGAAGTCTACCTCCGCCATGGGGAGAAGGGGAAGGCAGCCAGAGTCAGGGAGACAGGCAGGAGGAGCCCCCGTGGGGGTAGGCTTGGACACCGGCTGTGCCCACAAGCTGGGGAGAGAACAGCAGCCGTCTGTCCGCCAGACAGTCAGTGAACACTGAGAGGGGCAAAGGCAGCCCCTCCCCTGGGGGGGCCCCTGAGCCCTTCCGAGGCTGGCACACTTCAGCCATCCTCCCAAGGGCACTTCTGACCCACCCAGCTGGGGGGAGCCCTCCTGAGGGTATAGGAAGGCCACCCTGGAGCCAGGAAGAGTTGGGTTCAAGTCCTGTTGCATGACTATGGCAGCGCCCTGGAAGCTGCAGAGAAAGTGCCCATGCACCGTGGAAGAGGGAGCTCCCCGTGCATGAGACCCCAGACCCAGCAGCATGTATACAACAGGTGCTTAATATGCACTGGCTGACAGGTGAGGGCAACCCTTCCTCAAGGCCACCATCTCTGGGAAATAACTTGACATCTACATGTGGTCCTTTCCATTAGAAAGGGTGCCAAGCCTGGAGTCAGGGAGACCTGAGTTCAAATTCAGACTAACACTTACTAGCTTTGTGACCCTGGGCTAGTCACTGCACCTGTCTGCCTCAGTTTCCCCAACTTTCATATGGGGATAACAGCACCACTTCACAGGGTTGTGGGGGTCAAATGAGGTCATAGTTGTAAAGCCTGGTATACAGTAGGTGCTGTATAAATGCTCATCCTTTTTGTCCGTGAGCCTGGGGGCTCCTATAACACAGGAGGTGCTGAACAAACACAGGTTCATTAAACAGTGAGTTGCTTTGGGAGCCTCTGGTCCAGCCCCGTTGGGTGAGGGGGTGGGGCAGTGACCCGCCCAAGGTCACACATGGACTAAGTGGCAGAAAAGGATTTCGAACTCAGGTCCACTTGACCCAGCTGAGAGAGGGCCGGAGCCAGAATAAGCGCCCTCCCCAAACAGGGGAACCGAGGGGGCGGGGCGCGGAGCCACCGCTCCCAGCGTCCCCTGCGCCCGGCCCGGCCCGGCCCGATCCCCGGAGCTGCCAGCTTCGCGCCCTCTGCCCCGCTCCCCTCCAGGCGCCCCTCCACGCCTCCTGCCCCTCCCCCGCCCGGTGCCTCCTGCGCCTGCGCGCTAGGTGCCCTCCGCCCCCTGCGCCCGCGCGCCCGGCCACCTTTGCCCCTCCCCCCGCCCCGTCCTCGAGCTGTTCGGCGCCCTCACGTCCCCGCCCCTCTGCCCGCGGCTGCGCCCTCACGCCCCCTGAGGCCTCGCTCCCGGGCCAGCCACGCTAACCTGAGGGCGGCCCCGGCCCGAAGGAGACGCCGCAGGCTCCGATCCAGCGCCGCCGCCGCCTCCCCCACCCCGGGGCTGAACATCGCCCCGGCCCGCTCTGAGGGGGGGCCGCCCGGCCCCGCCTAGCCGAGCTCCCGAGCCGCCCCCCCCCGCCCCGCGGGGCTCCGTCCTGTCCGCGCAGGGAAGCGGGCGCCGAGTCTGAGCCGGGGGAGCTAGGGGGGGACTCGGGATAGAGACGGACCGGAAGCAGGCTTCTGCCGGAGGATGAAAGCCGAAGGACAGCCACCACCACCTTCCGGCCTCCTTTAGTCCCACCTTCCTTAGCAACGGGCACGCGCACGCGCCGGAGACTTCCAGTGCTCGTTGCTACGAAGAGGACGCTCCGGGGTGGGGGCGGGGAGGGCGAGCCTGGAAAGCTTCCTCTGCGCAGACTCCGAGGCCCTGCAGCGCGTCACCGCTGGGAGGAGCCCCAGAGTCTAGAGCGTTAGAGCCGTAGGTCCGTCAGTCCCCTAATAAAATCTAGTATTGATAGGGCTTCAAGGTTTGCAAAGCGCTTTGCAAATGTGACCTCGACGACCACCCAAAGAGCCAGTTATTCTTATCCCCGTTTTAAAGACGAGAAAACTGAGGCAGGCGGAAGTGAGTCTGGATGTTTGCACGAGCCACCTAGCTTCCTTTAACGAAAGTCCCTGCCTTCCGGGGGCTTACGTTCCATTCCACAGAATCGAGGCGGAATGTACATTGACACACCAGCAAATATAAAAGCAAATGGAAGGGGTGGTCGTAAATAGAGGGACCAGGAAAGGCGTCCCGTGGGAGGTGGTACCTGAGAGGTGCCTAGAAGGGAGCCACGGATGCCAAGAGACGAAGGAGCATTTGGGGTGCTCCTAGAATGTGCAAAACAGCGAGCCTAGAACGTTCCGTGCGGAGGAAGAGCGAGTAGCTTGGAGTGACTGAGCTTAGAAATGAGGGGCTGGAGAAATAGACCGGAGCCGGTTGTGAAGGGCACTCTGTATCTGATCTTAGAGAAGATAGGGGCATTCTAGAGCCAGGGGAGTGAGAAAGTCAGCCCTGTATTGTGGGAGTATCAGTTTGGCAGTGGTGAAGAGGGTGGATTGGGAAAGGGAGAGATATGTGGTGACGGGGCCCTTAAGAAGGGTACTGACATACCCTAGATGAGAGGTGATGGACTCCAGCTAGGGTGGTGACTGCGGGTAGGGAGAGATGTTGAGAAGGTAGAATTGACAAGAGTTGGCAATCCAATGAATGTGGGGAGGGGCATGAGGGAGAATGAAGAGTTGACGGTGATTCCTAGGTTGTTAGCTCTGGTAATTGGAAGAACAGTGCTTCCTTCCAAGAAAATAAAGAAGAGGATGGATGTCTAACTCTTCATGACCCCATTTGGGATTTTCTTGGCAAAGATCCTGGAGTGGTTTGCCATTTCCTTCTCCAGCTCATTTTACAGATGAGGAAACTAAGGCAAACAGGGTGAAGTGACTTGTCCAAGGTCACACAGCTAGCTAATAAGTGTCTGAGTCTGGATTTGAACTCTGGTGGGGGGATCTTTCTGACTCCAAGTCTGGGCAACTGAGATGCCTGTGGGTGGGTTTAGGGGGGAAAATGGTTAACTCTATTTTGTATGTGTTAAGTTTGAGATGCATCCAGGACATACAGAGCTGGAGCTCCAGAGAAAGGTGAGGGCTGACTATTTGGATCTGGGAGGTGTCTGCATAAACAGAGTAGTGGGATCCGTGGGAACTCTTGAGATAGCAGAGGTAGAGTATAGAAAGAGAAGATAAGCGTGCCTAGGACAGAGCCCTGAGAGTGCACCCACCAGGCTTCCAGGAGACATAGGGGGTGGGATATGGGATGTTTCTGCAAAGGAAACTTAGAACAGAGAGCATTGGAGCTGGGAGAGGCCTTAAAAATATCAGTGCTGTAAGAGCCCTTAGGATATAAAACAATAGAGATAGGAGAGATTGTCAGGGAAACTCAGTGATTTCTTCCTGTACCATCTGTACTGAAGGAAGACACACAATAGAATTCGGATACCTCCTGGGTCTCTTACAAATTTATATTGTGTAATCTCAACTGGTGTCTCACTGGCAAAAGGCAATCCTTTCACTTTTACCTAATTCACATCCTATGCCCTGATCCCTGGGCTGTTCCAAACCTTTTTTACCCTCCTCAAGCCTAAGAAAGTAGATGGGTGTCCTGAACTTCCTCTTCCCTACTCTCACAATCCCCCATTCTCTGCTCCTTTAGTCTGATGAAGATGTGGCTCTTCTCCTTGTCAAGTCCAACTCCTTGTATTCAGGAGTTCCCTGAATTAAATATAGTAGATCAGGAAGGATTAGAATTGGGGGACAGAGGGGGAATCTGATTTAGCAATTAGATTATTAGTAACTTTGGAGACAGTAGTTTCAGTTGAGTAATGGAATGAAAGCCAAGTTCAGAGAGGCAAGAAGTACATGGGAAGAGAAGAAGTAGAGACAGGGCAAGTGAAGACAAATCAAGGAATTTGGCTGAAAAAGGGATGGGTTTTGGGGTTTGAGTTTTTTTTTTAAGAATAGGGGAGATTGGGGCAGCTAGGTGGCACAGTGAATAGAGCACCAGCCCTGGACTCAGGAGGACCTGAGTTCAAATCCAGCTTCAGACACTTGATACAAAACTAGCTGTGTGACCTTAACCCCAATTGCCCTACCTTCCCTCCTCCAAAAAGAAAAAAAATAGAATAGGGGAGATCTGCAAATGTTTGAGTGTAGTAGAGAAGGATCCAGTTGATAGGGGAAGAAGTTGAAGGTTCCAGAGAGGAATGATTGAATATGCAATCTGCTGGAGAATACAGGAGTAGGATGAAGTGCACACTGGGTGGGTTGGTCTTGGCAAGAAGAAGCTAGACTACCTCTGTCAGAGACGGGTAAATGAGAGAATGGAATATGATGCCCTGGGTTTTGAGATGAAAAGAATGATAGAAGAGACCGTTTATGTTGAACAGTCTTTTTTTTTTTTTTAACGAAGTAAGAGGCAAGTTCCTAAGCTGAAAGAAAAAAGAGGAGGATGAGGTGTAGAGAGGGGAGAGAAGTTTCCAAATAGCTTCTGTGGAAAGTGAGACAGGTTATCAATTAGGAAGGAATAAAAAAACCTCCATTACTGCAGCAACCAGTTAACATGGCTGTAACAATTTCATTCAGCAGCCCCCAAGTAGGAGCAGAAGAGGAAGAGGATGAGAGTCACCCAAGGCTGAGCTTTGGCAAGAGAAGAGTGGGGCCAAAGGATTCAAGAGTAGAAGGTGGTGGAAAGTTGAAATTGGGGAATGGCTGAACAAATGTCGTAGAGATGGAAAAGAATATTATTACATCATGGAACAAAAACCTGAGGGATTCAGAGAAACACGGAAAGACTCGTGAACTGATACAGAGTGAAGCAAAATCAGGAAAATCATTTATGCAATGACGACAATGAAGTAAACGAATCATTCAACTGAGTTTGCCCCTGGTGTCAACTTTCTTAATTATGGCACTGTATACAGGTACCCTGGGGTTCTCAAAGACAAGGTCGTATGTGTGAAATACAAGTTCTTTCAGATCCTACTGAACTGGGAAAGTTTTGAGTACAAACTTGGCAATCAACTTGTATGTGTCCTGCCAGGGGACCAGCTCGGAGAAGCTTATCATCTGAGATATCTAGAATCTCTATTATAATGAAATCTTTGCCAAAAATTGACAATGACTGCTTACCAACACCCATAGATCATCAGCAGGTATGTCAACTGTGTCAACAAAAGAAGAAAAAACACTCACGTGATGACAATTTTTTTTCCTATATTTTTGTTCCATTCTTCCCCACCAGACTACTGCCTGCTCAAGTTATTGTCTTCATTGACTGGTGCCCACAACAAACCTGGGGTGTAGCCAGTGCAAGTACAGCTGCCACTGAATAATAGATGTTCTTATAAATAGTGATGTATTATTAATTTATAGTGAAAGTGGTACACTGAGTGGCCATTCCTACACTGTACTGCCATACATCAGTCAGAAAGAAAGATCTCCTGGATGTCAGGAGACAACCGGGTCACAGGGTCAGTGTCTCTGAGGCATGGCTATTGATGTGCTAATGCAATCTAAAGCTTGTGCTTCTGTGTTCCTAGGGAGAGACAAAACAAATGTGATTGACAAATTGCCCAAAGAGCAATTTTGTTCTCTTTTTAGACTTTGTTCTCTTTGTAGCCTTTTTATCATTTGGTTTTAAGATGGGATTCAGAGTTATGACCTCAAAATAGAACTGGGGAATTACTGAGAAAGGAAGTAATACATAGTTAAGACCTTCAGAGTTGTTAAAAGGAGCAATCCAGTCTTGCTGGACCTCATCTAAGTGGGTATTGCTTTGGCCAGAGAGCAGAGTTGGAACCTGGAATTCTGTAAGATTCACCTTTCTGCAGAGATCTATCTGATCTTGCTTTTCTGCTCAGAAATCTTCAGTGGCTGCCTTTGGTCCCCTGAGTAAATGTGAACCTCTTTTATCTGGCATTTATTGGCCGAAGGTTCAAAATATCATAAATCTAGAAGGAAAGGGGCCTTAGAAATCCAGTCATTTTACAGCTAAGGGAACTAGGTGCCTTGCTCAGGGTTTTACACACATGCTAATCTAGGGTCACAGAGTGAGAGGTAGAAAGGTTCTCAGAGGCCTCTGATGAGGGAACCACAGACCAGGAATTCAGAAAGTATTGGAAGACACTTGCATTAACCAAAGCAGAATGAAGAAGCAAAATAAGAACAGTTTACACAGTGACACAGTAAGGGGGGACTTGCCCAAGGCCACGAAGGCTGGAAGGGGCAAAGCTGGGATTTGGATGCCCTTTGTCATCTGGTACCACCCCATACTACCGGGGGCTTCACCTTGTTTGTGACACAATGCCTTTGAGCACGAAGTCTGCCAAAGCCTATAGATGGCCCAAATGGTAGCGAAATACGGTTGCAGTGCCACCCCCACCCTTACCACCAACCTGCACATAGCAATTTACATTTGTATAATTCTTTAAGGCTTGCAAAGGACTTTATATTGGCTCCTTTGGCGCTCCTAGTCACATAGTGAGTAATTACTTTCCCTATTTGACAGATGAGGAAACTGAGAGATGTTTAGTGTTTGCTCAGGGTCCCATAGATTATCGTCGCCATCTGAGACAGGATTCAGACTCAGGACTTTCTGACAACATTCATCACTTCACTGTGACTTGCTGCCTCTCATGCTTGCTTATGCTCGGTATTATTGGTCTCATATCATTCTCTGCTTTGAGTGCTACATTCTAGCCAACTGGAAAGCTCTCTGTACTCCAAGTGTGCTCTCACACTTCTATGCCTTCCTCTTTCTCTCTTCTCTCTCCCTCTCTTTTCTTCTCTCTCCCTTTTTTCTCTTTCCCTTCCCTGCCTCACTCCCTCTCCCCCCCCCCTTTCATTCCTACCACCCTTCAAAGTCAAATGCTACCTTCTTCAGGAAATCTTCCCTGATGCCCCCAAACAGTCAAAATCTTTTCCCTCAAATCTTACAAAGCACTTTGTTCTACAGCCCTAATCCACTTGTCTTATGAACCTATCCTATATCTATTATTATTATTCCATAAGTCTCTCAAAGGTAGGAACTTCATTTTTTAAGTAAACTTTGAATCCCCACCAGCACCAGCGTAGGCACCACAATCACAGCTGACCTATATATCATTTTTCCATACATGATCCCGTTTGATCCTCACAGCAGCCCCTGTAAAATAAGTACTAAAGAGAGGCAAGCTAGGTCTGGTGGGGCCAGGGGATCCCTGAGCAAGGTGCTGAACCTCCCTCTGCCTCCTCTCAGGCTCCTTATTTAGAGGCTGGGCTCCTTGCCCTGTGAGGTCACTTCTAGCTCTAGATCCGAGATTCTTAGAGATCCTATGGTCCAAGCCCTATATTGCACAGATGAGGAAACTGAGGCCCAGAGGGGTGATGTCATTTGCCCAAGGTCACACGGGTGAGTAAGTCTAAGTGGGTCCAAGTCTAGTTCTGCCTCACCATGTTATCTGTCAAGAGCAGAAACCAGGAGCAAACAAACCACCCACTGCTTTATTTCTTAGAAGAAAGGGCTTCCTCTGAGGACAACTCCAAAGGGCTCACTAGGTCTGTCCAGGCAGATGTGTTTGGGCTATAGTTTCCACTAGGTATAAGAGACCAAGCTCTGCCTCTTCTACCATCTAAGGATGAGGAGCTTGGCCCAGGCTGTGGGTGGAAGAAGGAAGGATGCACTAAAAAGAGCAGTGATCCCCAGGGTCTGGGTCTGGGAAGAGCCCAAGGTGTCACTGGCTCCTTTGGCATACTCTTATCTCTCCACAAAGTTCCCAAAGTTAATTTCCTAAAGTTCAGATCTGACCATGGCACCCTCTCCTCCCCACTCCATATTCAATAGTGACCTCCAATTATCTCTAGAGCCAAATATGACAGTAATAAGTCCTTGTTTTGGCATGTAACTGCCCTTTCTAGCCCTACACTCTCTCTCTCTCTCTCTTTTTCTCTCTCTCTCTCTCTCTCTCTCTCTCTCTCTCTCTCACACACACACACACACACACACACACACACACACACACACACACACACACACACACACACACTACAGTCCAGACAAACAGGCCTTATTCCTTATACATGTTATCACCTCGTCACTGAGAGATCCCATCCTGCAAGATGGCATCAGCCTTGGTATTCCCACCTCATCAGTAGCCTCTGCCCTTCCAGTCAGAGGGTGGAGCCATGAGCTCCCAAAGCTCCACTTAAAGAGGCGGGCCAGAATGGCCATCTCCTCATTCCCACCTGATTACACTCCCATGAGTTGTCTCTGACTTCTCCACTAAGCCCTTGGACTGAGTCCTTTCCTAGCCTCCCTCCTTTTCCCTTTCAGCTTCCTTTTGTGAGTAGTCTTCCCCTCTTAGGTTGTAAGGTCCTTGGGGGCCGATCTGCCTTTTTTTTTTTTTTTTTTTAGTATTTGTGTTTTCAACCTTTAGCACAATGCCTGCCATTTAGCAGCTTAATACATGTTTATTGACTATTATTAACTTTGCACTGACTGTCCCCCATGCCTGAATTTTGCTTCCTTCTCAACTCCATCTCTTGTAATCCTCTAGTTTCCTTCAAGATTCTGCTCAACTGTTCCATTCTACGTGAAGCCTTTCCAGATCACCCAAGGTACCAAGACCGTCCCATGCCCCATCACTGTTTTCTTTTTTGTGTTCATTCTCTATATTCTTATGCATATAGTCTCCCGCATAGAATATAAGCTCTTTGAAGGCACTCCTATTCAACTTGGCTTTCATATTCCAAGTCCCTACCAAAATCTCTAGTTCTTTTTCATATGAGCTGCAAAGAACCAGATTTTGCCTATCTTGTATTTGTGTATTTGTGTATTTTAGCCTCAGTTCAGGATTTTATATTTATTTATTTGTTCAATTTCATCTTGTAACTTTGGGCCCTTCATGTTTGTTTAGGTCCTCTTGAATCTCAGTTCTGCCTTATGATACATTAACTGAGCAGATTTGATAAGCATGTTGTCTAGTCATTCAAAATAATTCAACTAGCCTTTATTAGGTGCCTACTAGGCTAGCCACTAGCCATAAAAGACATTAACGAAACATACTCCAACCCCAAGAAACTTACATGCTTCTGAGGGGTACACCACAGATCAACAAAGTAAATACAAGGAGATTTGAGGAGGAAGAGAACCCGAACAATGGGAGAGAACAGAATAGGTTTTGTGAAGAAAATGGCGCTTGAGCTAAGCTTTGAAGGAAGTATGAGAGCAGAATTCTAGTGAAAAGCCCTGGATTTAGGCTCTGGATGATCTGGGTCCAAGAATGGCAATTGTATTCCTTGTTATATAACCTGGCAACCCTGGGGATGTTTACTTAACCTTTTTGGGCTTCAGTTTCCTGAGAAATAAGGTTATATTGAACCAAATAATCGACCTTCTTTTGGGTCTAGATCTATAATCAGAATTCTAAGAGGTAGGAGATAGAATGTGTAGTTCAGGTCATTCAGTTTATTACTGGAAGGGACCTCGGAGGTCATCATATGCAATCCCCACATTTTTCAGATGAGGAAGCTGAGGGTAAGTAGTTTCCCCAAGTTTATAATGAACAGTCTGAGGCAGGGATTTGAAGCCAGCCCTTCATGACTCCAAGTTCAGTTCTCTGTCCACTGTACCATTGCTGCCTCTCCATGAAGGGGAATAATGTGAGATAAAGCTGCAAAAAGTGGAGGGGACCATGCACCTATCGAAAAGTAGGTTGAAATCAATCCATTAATCAGTACACTTTGAATCCATGGAAATGTATCCAGTTATGAATCTACATAGATATCCTGTCCATTGTAGAACAATGCGAACAATAGTCCATAGTTCTGGATGATAGTCCCAAAGAACATCACAAATGACTGTTGTCAAATGCCTTATTGAAAGATACCTTGAAGGTACATTAAGTCCATGGCTCTGTTCTACCCATTTTACTAACCCTCTCAACCAAGGAAATTTGGCATGGTTTGTCCTGAGTCAGTCTGTACTGCTCCTACAGACACTATGCTCTTTTTCTAAGTTCTCTTTAATATTCCTTTCATGATTTTGCCAGACACGGCTGTCAAACTTACCAGTCTGTCACTTCCAGAAGCCACCTTTCCTTTCCCCTCCTTTTTTGAAAATGAAGACCACATTGGTCCATCTTCAGTCTTCTAGACCCACTCCTGTTTCTATCCACCACCACTAACATCATCATCATCAGACAATTAGAGGATCCCCACTATGGGTAAGGCACTGTCCTCGGTACTTTAATCAAGAGTCTGTCCTGAGACAAACAGGTGTGGAAATTGGACCAAGGTGCCTTCTGTTTGGGGGATGGCCATGTGGGAAAGAAGTGATGAATTGTGCTAAATAGGATTTGTAAAAAGGTTCTTGTCCTTGGGTTTACAGTTACTCTAGATGTCCTTAGTCATCCCAAGCCAGGTGAACTGGGTAAATCATGTAACCCCATCCTGATAGGAACATGCCTTGATCCTGGGCATTTGGAGAAATTTTGAGAGGACAGTAAGACCAGGCCCTGGAGCTCCCTTTGACCATATGCTTCCTACCCCTCCTCAGTTGTCTGTGTTAAACCTGAGATTGGATTCACAAGGGAGAAGATTGAATCTAGGATTCCTCTGCAGTTTATAGTCTTAGAGGGCTGCCTGAGGCACTGAGAGCTAACCAGGATCACACAGCTAGGAGTTCTAAGAGGCAAGATCGGAACCCAGGGTTTCCTGGTTACAAGGTCAGCTCTCTATGCACCCCATTACAGCACCCTGCTTCTCAGATTCAAAAGTACACTAGAAATTACACAACCATAAGCCTACCTGAAAGCAGCCCCATAGCTACCTGTGTGTGTGTAAGCCATATATATAAAACTTGCTCCAAAACATCCCTATAGCCATATGTGTATGTATGTGTATGCTTATAAACCATACACACACACACACACACACACACACACATATGTATATATACACAAAACTTGCTCCAAAATAGCCCTATATATAGTCATATATATGTACAATATTCTTGTATATGTAAATACGATGAATGTATGTTATACATATATGTATATATACATATGTATGGCTACACTTATACACTTACCAAGTGTGTGACCCTAGGGAAGTCACTTCACTTTCCTTATCCTCAGTTTCTACATCTGTAAAATGGGAATAATAATAGTACCCACTTCCCAGCCTTGTGAAGATAAAATGAGATAATATTTGTAAAGCACTTTGGAAACTTTAAAATACTATATAAATTATTATTACTTTGCCATGGACCCCTTTGGTAAAGTCTGGTAAAGCCTATGAACTGCTTTTCAGAATAATTTTTTAATTTAAAATTAGAGGAAATGTTAAATTTCAGTTATTAAAAATAGAGATGTAATTTTTTTCACATTCAAGTTCTTTTCTCCCCTGAAATCTATCCACAGACCTTCAAAACCCTGTAATCTATCTATCTACAGACATAACCTAGAAATCTATCCACAGACCCTAAAACTCTTCTTTTTTTGGTGGGGGGGACTGGATCTTTTTATCCCACCTAGGTTGGAAATGCAAGGCTACTCATGTAGTGACAAAATCACTTCAGCATGGAAGTTTTCAATCCGCTCCATCTTTCTGATCAGGGCAGGTTCACCTCCTTCAACACAGTAGGCAGCTAACAGCTCTCAGAGGCTCACGTATCAGACCTAATGGGTCTCTCAGATCAGCTTTAGCTCTATTGAAGCTCAAACGTCCAGAACTCAAGCAATCCACCACCCTCACAAGCAGGCAGGATAGGCCTATACCCCCAAACCTGGCATGAACCCTCATTTTTACACATACATAATCCATATCAAACTGCTAGCCTTCTCAATGCGGGGAGAGGAGGGGGAGGGAGGGAGGGAGAGCAACTCAGAGTTTTCAAACATGAATGTTAAAAGTTATTATTATTATTATTTTCAAACATGAATGTTAAAAGTTATTATTACAATTGGAAACAAGAAAATATTTAAAATTTAAAAAGAAAAGAACTCCTGTTCTAAGCTCTCTTTTCTAGGATAATTCTTCAAATATCTAAAGACAGTTATCATGCCCCCACTGAGTCAATCAACAGGCATTTTAAAAGTACATTTTTAAGTAACAATGTGCCAGACATTGAGCTTAATACTGGCAATAAAAAGGAAAAAGTCTGTGTCTCAAGGAGTTCACATTCTGTGCCTTATTCTAGGGAATGCCTAGCCTAGTGTTGAGGGGGTCTGGGATAGCCACTGTTTTATATCTCATAGGAACAGCTCTGATCATGGGGTGGGGGAGGGCAGAGGGTGGGAATGAGAGGGACTAGATGGTGAAGAACTTTGTCTCTCTGGCTATTGCTGGAGCCTGTGTCTGGTAACCTAACAGCCCTGAGCACCTCACCTCCCTCTACCTCCCCAGCTTCCACCCAGGGAAGGCAATCAGTATTGAGGGGATGTTGATAGGGGTAGACTAGTAAGTAGTGTTGGAGTCAAGCCCAGGATTGGCCATGGGGAGGAGAAGGATCTGTCAGTCAGTCAGTAAACATCAAGCACCTACTTTGTCCAGACACTGTACTAAGTGCTGGGGGTACAAAAAGAGACAAATGACTGTCTCTCCCTCAAGGAGCTTACAGTCTAATGGAGGGGACAACGTAAAAACAGCTCTGGACAAAAAATAGGAGATAATTACTAGAAGGAAAGCCCTGGAATTGGGATAGGGAAAGGGCTTCCTGTAGAAGATGGACTTTGAACTGGGACTGGAAGGAAACCAGGCAAGCAGAAAGTAGAGATGAGGAGGGAAGGAACTCAAGACATGGGGAATGGTGGGTGAAAATCCCCAGAGCCAGGGATGAAGTGTCTTGTTATTGCAGAGCCACAAGGAGGCTGGTGTTCCTGGATGGAAGAGTACTTGGGGGGTGGGGCAGGAGGTGTAAGAAGATTAGAAAGGTAGTAGGGGTTCCAAGTTATAAAAGACTTTGGATGGCAAATAGAGGATTTTATATTTGATCCTGGAGGCAAAAGGGAACCAACAGAGCTTATGTAAATGGGAGAGTGATATGGTTAGACTTGAGCTTTAGGAAAATCACTTTCATGGCTCAATGGAGGATGGACTGAAGTGAGGAGACCCTTGAGGTAGGCAGACCTCCCAGCAGCTATTATAATAGTCCAGGCATGAGGGGATGAGGGCCTGTACCACCCTGGTCAGGGGAGAGAAGGAGGTGTATTTGAGAGATGTTACAAAGGTGAAATCAATGGACTTTAGCAAGATTATTTATGGTGAGGAAACCAAGATGTGAACCTGAGGGACTGGGAGGATGGTGGTACCCTCAACATTCAAACCATTTTCTTGCCCTCTGATCAAGCCTCATCCTGAGGTCATGGCCCAAACTTTGGAGACCACTACTCTAGCCCATGTCATGATGTACTTTATCAAACACTTGGCTAAAATGTAAGTAAGCTCTATCTTTAACATTCCCCTTGTCTACAAGTTTAGTAACCCAAGGAACCTAACCTGCCAGGACAGTGTAATTTGGGCCATCAAGCCCAGAGGGAAAGCATTGATGAAACTGGGACAATTGCCCTTAGGCATAAGAAAGATGGTGGCGCTATAGACCTATGATGCCTCTTCCGTCCTGGAAGACCATTCACGCCTCATTCACCGTAGCTCAGATATCCTCTTCACCATATTTTTTCATGGCTAAGAATGGTCATTCACACTGCATTGATTGATGACAGACATCACTGGAACGTTTGGATTCCTCACTGGATCTTTGGGGAGTGTAAGGCTCTCTGTTTTATGCCTCATCTGCTCAGAATAATCAGAGTGGTTGTCAAATAAAGTTCACCTGGTTATGTCTGTAGCCCCTCCTCAGGTCTCTGGGGCTACCACCCAAACAAGGGTATGTTAGAGCCAGCTCTTACTGGTTCAACAGCTGAGTGTTAAATTGTCCATGTAAGCACTTACAGAAATCAACAATTTATTGTTTGTTGCTTGTGTAGACTTAAAAAACGGTGGGGAAAATGTTAATGATGCATATTGATTTAAAAGTGTGCCCTGTGCACATTTTTTTCCCTGGAAATCTGGGTATCAAACATTACCAATACACCCCTGATGCCAACTCACATTCATTATCTATATTACCTGCCCCTCACATCCTACAATCTTTGAAAATGCTTTGGGGGTTCATAATTAATCAGGGAATAGCTGGCAATCAGCACTCTCCCCACCTGACGTATTTTATAGAATCTTGTATGATTTGAAGAATTGTAGACTCATAATTACATTATCATTTCACAGCAATTTTATCTTCATTTCTGATTTATCTTCAATAAAGTCTTCAGCTTGACATTTAAAACCCTCCACAATCTGGCTCCTTATGACCTTTCCAGACTTCTTTTATGTTTCTCCCCTTTAGGCATTCTACAATTCAATCCAACTGGCCCACTTCCAATTCCTGGTACGCAGGACCCCCATTTCCCATCTCCATGCCTTTTCACAGGCTGCTGTCCACCTCCTCACCTCTATTTCTTAGAGTCCTCAGCTTTCTTCAGGGGGCCACTTCTTGTTAGAGAAAGCCCTTTCTGATACCTTTAGTGATCTCTTTCTGTTTAAAATATGTTGTAATTATTTATCTATTGAAATGTTTTGTATAGAGTATTCTCCCTCTTCCTCTCTGCCTCCTGGCTCCCCTGGTTACTTTCATGCCTTAAGTAACATCTCATCTTCCACAAGAAGATTTTCTCAACAAAGGTTAAAAATTGTTTTTACATATAATTGGGAAAAAAATTAATTTTTTTAAAAGAAGCCTTTCCCAGTTCCTTTTAATGATGATACCTTCTCTCTGTTGATTATTTCCAGTTTCTCCTGTCTCTATTATGTTTGTACATAGTTATCTTCACATTGTTCCACCCATTAGATTGTGAGCTCCTTGAGAGCAGGTCTCTTACCTTTCTTTGTATGCCCAGAATTTAGTGCAGGATCTGGCACATAATAGGGGCTTAATAAATGTTTGTTGACAGGTTTTCTGCCTCCCCAAATAGAATGTAAACATGAGGGCTGGAACTGATTTTCAGTTAGTCTCTGAATTCCCAGAGCCAAGCCCAGGACCAGGCACCAAGTGGACCTGCTTAATAAATAAATACTTTTTGAATGGAATTGAAGTGGCAGAAGCTCCAAACACTTTACCTTTAATATTCTTTTTCAGCAAATTCTCTTTCAAAGCAGTCAATGAAATGGAGACTCAGAAGGTTAAGTGACTTTCTCAGGTTAAACAGGTTGAACCAGACCTAGAAACCAGGTCTCCTGAGATTTAATGCTCTTTCTATTGCAGCACACAGACTGAAATCTTATAAATCAGATAATCTTTTATGTTTGTAAGTGTTCTAAAAAAGTTGTCCATTGGTTCTCAGTCTCATTTGCTGGATCCTCCTCCAGATCATGCCCTGTAAGTGTAGGTCCTACAGAACTTGGTCCTGGACCCTCTTATCTGTATATACAACTTCACTTGGCAATCTCATCAGCTTCCATGGATTGATCACCATCTTCGTGCTGATGATTCTTAAATCTTCCTATCCCATCCTAACCTCTTTGCTGACCTCCAATCTTGCCTCTACACCTGCCTTTCAGACATCTCTAACTGGTTACTCAGTAGGACATCCTAAACTCACTATGTCCAAAATGGAACTCATTCACTTTCCTTCTAAACTCTCCCCACTTCCTATGACGTCCTCCCCTATGACTATTGAGAGCAACATCATCCTCTGAGTCCCAAACTGTATATATTTTATCTCATTTGATCTAAACAGCATTTATTTATTAATACTTGCCACGTGCAAGGCACTGTGCTAGATGCTGGTAATACAGTGACAAGACAAAAACCAGCCCTGTTACATTCCACTGAGAAACCTTCCCTTACTCTCTCTTCCCTCTCCAAGTCATCTTTCCCTCCTGTTATTTTACTAGGGCACTTGGTCTGGATTTCTCTTTTGTATCCATCCCACCCTTCTTTATATTATTCTTATTTGTGGATCTCTCTCTCTCTCTCTCTCTTTCTCTCTCTCCCTTCCTTCCTCCCTCCCTTCCTTCCTCCCTTCCTTCTTCCCTCTCTCCCTCCCTCTCTCTCTCAAATGTAAGCTCCCTGAGGGCAGCAATTGTTGTTATTTTTTAGCTCAGTATACCAAGCTCCTAAATGGAAATAATAACACCTATACACTTAAACTCCGCAAAGATAGGGTCTTACAAATACTAGGTATTTAATTAGCTGCTTGGTGAATGACTAAATGCATTAGAGGTATATTGGACATCCTTTTGTAACAGGGAAGGTCTAGTTGCATCAGAAGTTGAAGAGAGAGGGGAGGAAGTCTGTATAGATAAGATTTACCCAAAGCTGATCAGCTCAGGCTGTAATTCCTTCCCAAGGTTCCTGCAGTAACTCAGACCACTCAAACTGCCTTCTGGTTTATGACACACTCCCAAGTTCTTGACAGAATTATTGGCCCTTAATTCACCCCCTTCCTGTTATTTACTTTATGGCTATCTGGACAATCTGTCTGAGGCATCACAGTTATTACTAACACGGTTTCTGTAGCTTATCTTTCTGAGTTCAGAGAGGTCCTTTTCCCCTCTGAGACTCTCTTGAAACAGAATAATTGACACCCATTCCATGTGGCAACAAGGAATATTTGCTTCTTTTCTTTTGTGTGTTTCTTTCCTTTTTTTGTTTGTTTGTTTTTCAACTGACTTTTCAACAAGGGACTTACTTCCACTCTCAACCTCCCTTCCTGCTCCAGTATCCAAGTCATAGGATCATAAGACCAAAGGTTTAGAATTAAAAGATTATGTAGTTAATTTATAGATGAAGAATAGAGACTCAGAAAAGTTAAGTGATTTTTCCTAAGATCACACAAGTAGGTCAAAATCAGGATTTGAACCAGGTCCTTTGACTCCAAATCTAAAGTCTGAGAGAACTGATCATGTCACAGGACGTTGGTGTCTCCTATGTAAGCATCATCCAATTATCAATGCTTGTGGGAATCTGACCCTATGGGGATGGTAGAATGAGGATCTCCCTTTAATTCACTCTACTCGACTTTAGAATAAAATGCAGACTCTTCTGTTTAGACTTTTAAAGCCCTACACAGCTTCACCGCAATCTGCCGGTCCCACCTCACTGGACACTACTCTTCCTCCTGAACTCTGGGATCCAAACAAACTGACCTTCTCTTTGTTTTTCACATGTGATCTGGGCTTATTCACATCCTGACCTTGGCACCTCCTACCATCTCCTGCCTCCTTGCTTTTGCTCTAGCCATTCTCCGCTACTGAAATGTTCTCTCTCCTTCCCTCTTCCTCAGAGAGTCCCTCTTTTCCTTAATGGCACAGATCCAGTACCATCTTCAACATAGGGCCATTCCTGATCCTCACAACTATTAATACCTTTCCTCCCAAACTTCCTTGTGTTTAACTACTTTGCATATATTTGCATGTATTCGCTTCATATTTATGTGTATATATTTTCACATATACTCATTGTCTCCCCATTAGAATGGTAGTTCATTGTGGGTAGAGATTGTTTCGTTCTTTGTCTTTGTCTCCTTAGTGCCTAGAACAGTACCTGGCAAGAGTAGGTACTTAAAAAATATTTGTTCATTGATAAATAGGTGATTTTAATGTTAAAGCAGAAAAAGCACTGGATTTAGTATCCAATAGAATGTAAGCTCCTTGAGGACAGAGACTGTATTTCATTTTTTCTTTGTGTATCCAGTACTTCCCTCCCTTTTTTTTTTAGTACAGATTGAAGATTTCATCAATGTAGAGATTCCCTCCACCAACACAGATCATCAAAACTCATTTGTAGATGATAGATTGCTTAGGGAAACTGAAAAATGAAGCAATTTGCCTAAGGTCATATGGATGATATACTCAAACTCAGCTTTTCCTAACTCCAAGTCTGGCCATCTGTCTACTATGGCACTGCCTTTTGCCTTGCACTTACAGATATTTAATACAAGTGTTGGTTGGATAGGAATGTTTTGGACTGGGTTCTGATTTTAGCTCAATTCCATAAACATATATTAAGCTCCTCCTATGTACTGGGTACTAAGCTAAGTGCTGAGGATGAAAAAAAAAAACTAAAAAACAGTCGCAGGCCTCAAGGAACTTATGTTCTACTAAGGGAGTTCTTTGCTTCCTTTCTGATCAATTTGATGATGCCCATCTGTACAATGAGCTGGAAAAGGAAATGACAAACCACCCTGGTATCCTTGTCAAGAAAACCCCAAATGGAGAGTTAAACATGATTTAAAAATTACTAAACAACAACAAAAATGTGGTTATCCATGAATTTTAGGAAAATCACTTTAACAGCTGAGAGGAAGATAGATTGGAGTGGGAAGACTTGAGACAGGAAGACCAATCATCAGGATGTTGCATCAGGGTGTTGTCTTGAGGTGATGAGAGACTGTACCAGGGTGTGGCAGTGCCTGAGAGGCGAAAGGGGTGCATCCAAGAGATGTTGGAAAGGTAGAATCTACAGGAGTTGGCAACAGATTGGATATGGGGGAGTGAGAGTACAGAATCAAAGATAACACCCAGGTTTCACAACCTAGATGTTACCTTTGATGGCAAAACTCTCAATGGTAACAAGGAATTTAAGAAGGGGGTAGAGCGTGAAGGGAAAGTTAATGAGTTTGCCTTTGGATTGTGAAGTCTAAGAGGCAGGAGAAGATGTGAGAATGAAGATTAGGGCTAGATAAGTCGATCTGAGAGTCATCAGCATAAAGCATGGGAGACAATGAGATCCCCAAATGAAATAGGGAGAAGAAGGAAAGAGGAGAGGGCCTAGAATAGAGCCCTGTGGGATGCCCACAGGTTGTTACCTATGAACCCTTATGTGTGACCTAGACAGGTCCAGCAAAGGAGACTGAAGGGGAGAATCAGGATAGAGTAATGTTATGGAAAACTAGGGAGAAGAGAGTGTAAAGGATAAGGGGAGTGATGACCAGTGGTCAAAGAGGTCAAGAAGGATGAGGACTGAGAAAAGGCCATTGTACTTGACAATTAAGAAATCATTGGTAACTTTGAAGACAGCAGTTTTAACTGAATGATGAGGTCTGAAGCTAACCTGTGGAGAGGGGGGGAAAGAAGTGGAGGCATCAGTTGTAGATGGCCTTGTCAAGGAGTTTAGCCACAGAAGAGAGGAAAGATATGGGATGAGAGCTAGTGGGACTGGATGGATCAAGTGACAGTGTTTTTGAGGCAGGGGAGATGTGTGTGTTTATAGGCCGTAGGGAAACAGCCAGTAGACAAAGAGAGGTTGCACAGATTACTCCTGGGATTGAGGCTGCTTCTAAAATAATTTGCTGATTGGGACTCTGAATGGACCTTTGCCAGAGAATCTACCCTGCTCTATAGTCTGTAAATACTCTTTCTGTCACTCCCTCTCTTTAGTCTTTTTCTTCTTTCTTTTCCCCTTTTTTCTTCTCTCTGTCTGTTTTTGTCTTTCTTTGTCTCTCTCTCTCCTCTCCTCTTTCTCTCCTTCTGTCTTTGTTTCAGTGTCTTTGTGACTGGCTCTCTCCAGCTGGCCAGTTTGAATTGGACAATGCTGCTCTTCTTCTTCTTCCTCTCCTCCTCCTTCTCTTCCTCCTCTTCCTTCTCCTCCTTCTACTCCTCCTCTTCCTTCTCCTCCTACTTTTCCTCCTCCTCCTCCTCCTTTTCTTCCTCCTCCTTCTCCCTCTCCTTCTTCTCTCCACATGGGGAGTCATACCCTTACATGTGGGTGCTCTGTCCAAAAGAATATAAGTTCTGATTGTTTATACTTCACAAGGTGTCTTGGAGTTTGGGGACTATATTCTTCTCTTATTTATTTATTTCATCTTTTGTTTCCCAAAAAAGCTGCAATAATAAAGTCTGTCTCATGTAGTTTTCATTTATGATTTCTTGAAATATAGCTCTGAAAAAACAGGCTTTGAAAATACCCATTGCAATTCAAATAGAGCTACTTGACTATGCCTTTAAACCCCAATCACTCTGGCTTTGATTCACTGATCAATAATAGGTCCCAGACAAAGACTCTCTTGCTCTTTGTTTGGATTTTGATGGCTCAGAGTGACTATAAATAGAAATTGTTTTCTCTTCTGAACAGAAACTCTGAGGGTCTTCCCTCCCAGATTGATTCTTTTATGATGGCAACTTAGGCCATCTTTTTCCTCAGTTCTTACCCAGCCTTTAGACAAACTGAGGCCTGGGAAAGACCTTAGCTTTAAAAGTCCAAGATCTCCCACTGCATCCTGGGCCATTGTCAGTTGTCTTGACTTATGTCTTGCCACTAGACTCTGATGATGTTGCAGGACAGAGAAAGGCTGATGACTTTGCATAGTCCTGTCTCACTTAAATCCACTACACTTGGAAGTCAAGAAATCACCTTCCTGGTGGCACTGGTCCTCTTCAAGAATGAAGGACAATGACTGTCTCTCTATGTCTCTGTCTTTCTCTGTATTTCTGTCTCTATCTCTTCAAGAGGACAGATCGGCACACAGCAGACTGATTATATTCATGATGGGTATAGGAGGGAGAAGCCTGTGCCCATGCATAGTTCCCTTCCTAGGAAGGAGTCTAAACACAGGGTGGTACTTGGGAAGAGTATAGGACTCTATAAGAAAGTAATTCATTAGAATGCCAAAGGCTTGCTCCAGTAGTATTTTTCAGGTAAGCTCCCTTCCAAGGAGAACTGATGGATTATTTGAGTGCTTTTTGACATTACCTGTATTTGTTTATGGGATCTTGAGTGTTCTTTACATTTTGTACATTTTCAGTATATTGAAATTAAGGCTGTCCCATACCCCATTTGCATTTGTCACCTTGAGTGCTTTTATGGGAGCTAGACTACTCTAGAGACAGGACATTTTCTTAGAGTAATTCTAGGTGGGGACAATTATCTAAAGAGGGAAAATTACTCTCTTGGAGTCAGCTTCCATGTTTACACTTGGATCCATGTGAGCCCAGAGGGAGTCTTGGAATTGATATGGGCCATGGGTTACATTTACAATGTGAAGATCCATGATTTTGTTGGTGTGGTTCTCCCAACCATTCTATGACTTAGCAAGTTGATCTTTAAGAATGGTTGTGCTCAAAAAATTAAGTACCCTGAAGCCAATCTCACGATGATTACACGTCTGTAAAATGTATCATTATGACAGTTTTTTTTTAACTTTAATACAATCAAGCACTTCTATCTTCTCTCTAATAATTCCTTCAATTAGTTGAATAGGAAGGAAGTCATCTCCCTACCACAACTGAGATAAATACAGTATTCCATTTTCTTCTACCTTCTCAGTATCTTTTTTTAACGCTTAAATCATCCATTTGGAATTTACTGAGGTATATGGTGTGAGATGTGGATTGAAATCCATTTCCTACCTGAGTGCCAACTAATTTTCCCAATGTATTTGTTAAATATTGAATCTTTTCCCCAGTCCTTATTTTTATAAGTTTATCAAATACTAATTCTTTATATATATATATATATAATAGTTGAATGTCTGGGATATCTCTATTCTATTTCATTCATCTACTTCTCTATTTTTTGTCTTGTTCCAAATAATCTTATCACTGATTTTTAATAGATTATAGAGGCTAGCATGCCTTTATCAGCTTTCCTAATTCTTTTCTTCTCCATGCTCCTAGTAGACTCTTTATTATTCTTGTCTGTTTATTTTTCTACATAAATTTCATTATAATTGTGTCCAATTCTATGGTAATTGATTGATATTCTATTAGACATGTAGAGTAATTTTAGAGTAATATTGCTTTTGTTATTTATCTGACCAATCTATGAACATTGACTGTCCTGTCTTTATTTCCATCATGTTCAGTTTTGGGTTGTCTTTATAGAAACCATATGCCTTTTTAGTTAGGTTAATTCACAAAAAATTTTTGATGGTTTTAGTAAATAGAGTGTCTACTATACCAGTCCTTGAATAATGCCAAAGTTATATAATATTTCCTGGTCCTTTACATTTTCCCCAATATATCCTCTGACTATGGATTTTCCCATGCTATTTGCTTGATGTATAAGGTCAAAATAATTTAATTCTTTTTTGTTTGTTTTTTAACCTGGATCTCCTTATGTTGCCCATGCTGAAAGGGCAGTGATCCCATAGGCCTGATCCCAATTCTTTTGGCATAGAAGCTTGAACTTGCTATTTTTCTTACCTGGGCCAGTGTGTAAGTAACCTGGTCACCCTCTGCTGCTAGGGGCTCACCATTTTGGCACTAGACTTTAGCATAGAGACCCAATTTGTTTTAGAACTTCTGGAGTGCAAAACTCCCAAACTCAAACTAAGTCACCAGCCTCAGCTTCCCCAGCAGTAGGGACTATAGGAATTTACTACCATACTTGGCAAAGCAATTTACTTCAACCTACATTGTTGTGATTTCTAGGACCACTTCCCAACCTGCACAGTGGGTTCCTCCAATAAGACTACTCTGAAGTTGATATACTTTAGGTCTACATATTTTCAGAACCACAGTTCACAAGTCCCCACCAGTGTGTTGGAGATTTTTTATTCGGCCAGAAGACACAATTAATTGTAAGCAAAAACATTTCAGGAAATACCATGACAAGAAAAGTAGCAATAAAAAATTTCCACTGTCAATCTGGGGCATAATTTCCCATAATATACATGGGAAGAATGGAAACATATGAAAAAAGCTGCGTGGAGGTTAGTCACATAAAGAACACTGTGGTTCTGGCACATTTGTGGAGGAGCAGCCAACACCTCTGATGCTTCAGGGTCCTAATGTCTTCTAGTGATACCATCATGCAGCTCATTCTGGGCTTGCTTCCTACTACTCTTGAGTGGTATATAGTCTCTGTTGGGTATGTAGTCTCTCCCGGGTGGGTGGGCATGTCATGGTGTCTTTGTGGTGCGTTGCTCTCCGATGATTTCATATGGCCACTAATTGATGTTGTTCCACTTGTCCAGTGGTTGCTGTTTGGTCAGTGTCAAGTGTGGCTCAACTAAGAATAAGAATGTGGACCTTCTTACTGCTTCTGTCCTCTGACTTGAACTGGAGCCATTAGCTGAGACCTCATCTCCATCAGAAGGAGAATGGGCTTTGCCATCATGGTTTTTAACTTAAAGCCCACAGGCTTTTTGTACCTCTCTTTTAGAAAAGCAAAGACCTCAGGTTTGCAGTTATTGGATTAGTGAAATCCTGTAGCTGTGTTTCCTCCTATTATGAGGATTGCCCATTTTTTTCTGTGCCTTTGTTGGAATGGGTGTTTTCTCCAGGTGGAAGATTGTTCAGTTCAGGTATGTAGTGCCTACACAATATTCACAGCATTGATGGCAACTATGAATATGCCAGCATAATTCTGAATCACAAAATTAACAGACTCTTTATATAGAAGACAGAAGCAAAACATTCATTCAGACACCAGAAAGCCAAATCCCAACATCAGGAAACTAAATCCATCATAGCAACAACAAAGTTAATATACCATAGCACAGCGGGGAGCCACACCATCCTTTAACCTTTTCACAAACAAACACTTACTCACAAGCCTAGCTGTCTCCTTGGGTGTGTCCTCCCCTCACTCCAGCTCTAACTGCTCTGACTCCTAGCTTCTTCTGGGCTCTGTTCCACCCTTCAGCAAACTCCTCCCACCACAGGCTCCATGTAATTATATTCAGTCTATCAGGAAAGATCTTGAAAGCTGGAAAGATCTTCAAATTCCCTTAGGCCTATTAAGGAGCAGAGAAAATCTTCAAATTACCATTAGGAAGATAGATCTTCAGCTAATTAATGCCTTCAAGCTTATGGTTTTTTTTCTAACTTCAACTTCCTGGTCACCTTGGACAGGGTCTCAATCAGAAGCTTTAAATGCCCTTAAGGTTAGAAAGTCCTTGTGACTTCCTATGTAATTTCCCTTGTTAATCTCTACCCAATCAACATCTGGCTATGTCTCTAGAAAATTGCCACGGGTTCTCTGGATTATGGGTCCTCCAGTTTCTCCACCTAGAGTCTCTTTTAATTTCCCATGCTCCCATGGTCTCTCCTTCTTAAGAGGAAAGAGAAACAAACTAAATTTACAGGACAAGGTCATCATTTCCCCCCATCATAACCCCATTCTTGAGTTTATCATGTACATGTGGTTGGCAACAAGACACTCTACATCTACAGCTAGGTGGCGCCATAGTGCACATAGGGCCTGGAGTCAGAAAGATCTGAGTTCAAATGTGACCTCAGATATTTACCTGCTATGTGGCTCTGGGTAACTCACTTAACGTGTTTGCCTCAGTTTCCCCAACTATAAGATGGGGTTAATAGTAATATCCACCTCCCAGGGTTTTTATGAGCATCAAATAAAATATGTGTAAAGCACTCAGCACAGTGGAACATAGGAAGAGCCATGGAAATATTAGCTATTATTATATGCATTATATATATTATTATATTCAGAACACTGAATTCTTTGGAGAACTTCAATATGCCTTCACTGGGCCTCCTTAAGCAAGGACTTTTTTTGTGTTATGCACTTCATAATTTCTAACAAAGAGGTAGAACTGGCCTTGAAGTTTCAGGGAGACCTAGATTCAAGTGCCATCTGTGACATATGGTCTGTGTGACTCTGGGGAAATCACTTGACCACTCAGGGTCTCAGACAACCCTAAGGCTATAAGTGGCAGAGCAGGAGCTGATCTGAATTGTAGAGGGATTTTTCTTGCCAGGAATCCCCTGACCCAATCAAATCCTAAATCCCGAGGTCCACCCACCCACCCACACTGGATGCTTAATTGTGCATTTCAGGAATATTGATGAAATTAAATCATTTGGAGTTGCTGAACCTCTATTTCTAGCATCCCTCTCTACTCACATTTCCACCTCAGTTCAAAGATTAGTGACTTAAAGGGGCAGCATGTTGTAGTGGAATGAGAAATGTACTTGGAGTCAGAAGATATGGGTTTGAATCCCACCCCTGATATTTACTAGGTGGACTCATAAGCATTGAGGTCAATTGGTGGATATAGCAATAGGCATGGAGTCAGGAAGACCTGAGTTCAAATCTGATTTCAGACACTAGCTGTGTGACCCTGGGTAAGTCACTTAAGTACCTTTTGTTTCCCTCAGTTTTACCATCTGTAAAATAGGGACAGTAATAGTGCCTTCCTCCTACGTTGTGAGGATTAAATGAAATAATAATTGTAGAGCATTTAGCACCGTACCTGGCACTTAGTAAATGCTGTATAAATGTTATGTTGTGTTATGTTATATTATATCATATCATATCACATTACATTACACTATATTACGTTGTATTGTATTGTATTATATCGTATATTGTTAGAAGGTCAGCTAGGTGTAGACAGGGCACCAGGCCTGGAGTCTGGAAGACCAGAGTTCAAATGCAGTCTCAGACACTTACTAGCTGTGTGACCTTGGGCAAGTCACTTCACCCTGTTTGGCTCAGTTTCCTCATCTGTAAAATGGGCTGGAGAAGGAAATACAAACCACTCCAGTATCTTTGCCAAGAAAACCCCAAATGAGATCACGAAGAATTACACATGATTGAAATAACTGAACAACAAATTATTATTATTATTATTAATCACTTTGCCTCTTGATGTATCAGCTTCCTTATCTGTAAAATGGGTATAATAATACTTATATGTTAAATTTTGTAGGGTTGTTGTAAGGGAAAGACTTCATAAGTCTTTAAAAGAAATTTTCCCCACTGTACCTATCCAGACATGGCATGGAAAGGTTATAAATTGCATTATTGTGAGGAATTCAACATATTGAGATCACAGATCCTTTGAAATATTTGAGTGGGGAGAGGGGAGATTACCTGCCTGACAGAGCTATTGTGAGGCTCAATTGAGATAAGGCTCAAAAAAGTGCTTTGCAAACTTTAGTCATGATATCAACTTTAGACATGATGCCAATGTCAGCTATGAATTATACTTACACGTACACATACATATATACACATACCTATACATGCACATTATACATACATATGTGTGTATGCTTATACACATAAGTCATATACATATATGCATATATACATATACGTGTGTGTGTATAGAAGCATTGACATCTTTCTTATGTGGCTCCAAGGTGAGTTTGCCCTCTACCAACATTTCTATTCCTACCTATCTATTGATGTTCTTTTCATCTTTACAGCTCTTTCCTTTCTTCCATTCTAGCCTTTGCTGGCAGGCTTTATGCAATCATATCACCCTTCCTCTGGTTTTCCATTATCCAATGACTTTGCCTGCTTGCACAAGCCAGCCCATTTCCCAGCTCAATGATGTTTCATTGACTGTCCTCAAGGCCTAGGATGCACTCCACCTTCAACTTGACCTATTAGTTTCGCTAGGTTCCTTCAGGACTTAGCTCAAATCTTCCCTTGTACAAAAAGTTTTCCTAGGTCTCCTCTGCTATTGGCACTTTCTGCTCTGAGATTACCTCCCAGCTAGTCAATATATATCTTGTAGTAACCTAGAGATTTGCATATTGTCTTCTTCATTAGAATGGGAGGTCCTCAAAGATAGGGATTTTTTTTAATTTAAAAAATTAAATTTTATTTTATTTATTTACTTTTATTAAAATTTAAAATTTTTTAATTTTAAATTTATTTTATTTATTTACTTTTAGTTTATACCATTCAGCTCCACAATCCTTTGATTTCCAGATTTTCTCCCCCCTTCCTCCCTTCCCCCCTCAACAAGGATTTTTTTTTTTTTTGCCTTCCTTTGTAACCCCAGTGTTTAGCACAGTGCTTGGCACATTAGTAAGTACTTAATAAATAGAGATTTACTGGTTGGCTGACTGGCTGATTCTTGTCAATTGTCCCAGAGCTAGCATGAAGATGTGGAATGCAGACCTCTCCTGACTGTGAGTCCAGCCCTTTCACCAATATCTCAATTTCTGGATGGTAAGGATAGTAGAACTAGTGTAAAATTGGACTGTCTTTCCTATTCTATTATGTGTTAATACTCATTGCCCCCTCCAGAAACTTAGTGTGGCTTGATAGAAAGAACCTTGGCTGTGGATTTGGTGTCAGGAAAGGGCTGGGTTTGAATCCTGGCTCCTTTCTAGCTCTTGATTCTTGGGCATATGGGCATTCTCCTCAGCCTTGGTTTCCTAATCTACAAAGTGGGGGTTATAATATTTGCATGACCTGTTCTGTGGGTTCATTGTTAGGAAAGTGCTTTGTCAGCCTTAGAGGAACAAGTTATCATTGATGACCTTTACTGAAAGAATTATGGTGAAAATTGTATCACTCTAGATTGATGATCCTATAATCTTGTCATTTTTTTCTCTCTGAGCCTCAGTTTCCTCATATGTAAAGTGGAATGTAGTCAACCACTTCACTTTTTGATGTCTTGGTTTCTACCTCTATAAAATGATGTGTGTAAATTATATGGCTTCTAAGATCCCTTATAGCTTTGAATTTTGGTACTATGATCTAAAAGTCAAATCCACTGTAGTGGGTATATGGGGGCCAGACATTTGATTCCCCCACTCTTCCAATTTGTTAGACACAGTCAGGTGGAGATATATCCCAGAAGGTGTGGTATACCATCAAGTATCAGAGATGACATTTGAACTAAAGTCTTATTTTCCTTCAGTCCCACAGTTGCCTCAATGGTAATACTGACCCCCGTCTCTATAGGGCTCATATTTTTACAAAATGCTATTTTTACCTCAACTCCAACAGAGAAGTAAGGCAAGAATTGTTAGCCCCATTTCACAGATGAGGAAACTGAGGTCCAGAGCCTTCCAGGATCTATCCCCAGTCACACAGCCTAATCAACTACAGGGCTAGAATTTGAAATCAGTTTTCCTGATGTCCAAGCCAACATTCAATCAAGCAATAGGCAAGCATTTATTAATTTAGGAAGACCTGAGTTCAAATCCAGCCCAGACATTTGCTAGTTGTATGATCATGGGCAAGTCCCTTTACATTTGTCCACCCCAATTTCCTTAACTGTAAAACGGAGATAATAATCACACCTACCTCCGAGGGCTGTTGTGAAGATAAAAAGAGACAATGTTTGTAAAGCCTTTGGCACATAGTAGGAGCTAAATATGTCCCTTCCTTCCTCCCTCCCTCCCACCCTCCCTCCCTTCCTTCCTCCCTTCCTTCCTTCCTTCCTTCCTTCCTTCCTTCCTTCCTTCTTTCCTTCCTTCTTTCCTACTAGGGACTGTACTAAGTTAGCACTTGGGGATACCAAGAAAGCCTAAACCACCCCTGCCCTCAAGAAGCTTACATTCTAATGAGATGAATAACACGGACATAAACAGAAATGCACACGATTTATACAGAGCCCTGATGCATCTATCTCAAGACAACCATTTTACAGAATACGACGCCCGCTACCTTCCAAAAGCTCTAGTCTAGTGTAAAAACAACGCGGGAGGAGGGGGTCGAGGGGGAGGAGAGAAGAGGGGGCGGGAGGAGGGGAGGGGGCGGGGTAGTCCGATGGGAGGGAATGGGCAAGTTTCTGTTAGCAGCAGAGCTATCTCCGCCCCCTCTCGATCTAGCATCCTCTTCTTCTCTCCCCTCTCCTCTCCTCTCCAGCTGCTGCTATTGCTGCCGCTACCCTCCTCCTCCTCCCCCTCTTCCTCTTCCTCCTCCTCTTCCTCCTCCTCTTCCTCCTCCTCCTCCGCTGCTCTCCCCTCGGCCGCTTTGTCTCCAGGGTGCCCTAGCCGCCTCCGTGTAGCCGTGGGGAGCTGTCCAGCAGCCCCGCTCCTGAAAACCTTCCCAGCCCTCCATCCCCTCACCATGTAAGAGCCATGAGAACAGCGCTCCCCACCGCTGCCTTGCCATGGAGGATGATGTGTTCCAGCTGAGACAGCTGCCGTGAGTACCACAGGGGGATGTGGGGAGACAGACAGATGTGCGTGCGTTTGGAAAAAGCCAGACCGCTCTAGGCAGGCGGCATCTGGGCTGTTAATTGCACCGAATCGAAAGGAGCCCCGAGAAAATGAGTTAGGCCCCAAGGAAGCAGGCCATTTTCTCGGCTGGGGAGCCCAAGTTGGGTATCTCTGACTCAGTTCAATTTCCCCTACTGGCTATGAGGATAATATGGGGAGCCTTATGGTAGGAATATTGTCTGGGGTTCTTCCCAGTTCTGGAGGGATGGATTAGCAGGCATCTGTCAGGGCTGGGGTTTAAGGAAGGTGGAGCAGCTTATTTCCAATGCTGATAGCCTCTTAAAAGCCTGGATATTTGCCCTTAGCAGCTCTTCACCTCCACAATGAATGACTCCCAGCCTCCGTAATCTTTCTGCAAGGTCTGTCAGCAGGGAATGATAAGGATGTTTGCAAACACCATCCCTCCCCCTCCCCCCCATTACTACCCCCCTTCCTACCAGAATTCCCACTGGGAGGAAAAGATGGGGCAAAGGGCTGTTGTTTATGAAGTGTGCGAAGGGTAGGTCTGGACCCAAAGCTGATTATACCCGGTATTATCCCTAGAAATCTCCTGCTTTCTTTTGAATGAGTGGAGAGAGGAATTTTTAAAAACCCAGCTCCAATGAAGCCCACCTTAATCCACTGGCTAAAAAAGCAGTAGAAATCCACTGCTTAGAAGAATGGTTGTTTCAGGGTAAAATAAAATTGCCCTGGAACCTTGGGGAACACTCTAAAGCAAATGCTCAAAATTGCTGCCTTTGGCAGGGGCAGGAATGGGGGGTCAGGGGTGTTGGGTAGAGGGGATGTTTCCTCCATGCAGATTTCCTAAGAGGGGAATAGAACTCCAAGGAGAAAGCAGTTCTGTAGCCATTCAGCCAAATCTCAGTTCACTGAATGAGATTCCATTTCGACCTGTCCAAAACCATTGCTTGTTATGCCGTGTGTGTGTGTGTGTGTGTGTGTGTCTTTTTTATTCGTTCAGTTTAAAAAAAAAATGTTTCTCTCTAGCACTTAAGTATCCTCCAAAGTCACTTTGTGTGTGGGTGTAATTGCTTGGAAAGTCAGATATTCCACACAAATACAGCTCTCCAGGGTGATGAGGAGTGAGCAATTCCATGAGGATTTCACTAAAGAGGGTACCTTGTAATTTCTGTTTCCTCCCCAGTGTAAAATGATTACATTAGATGGGGCGGAGGAGGGAAGGAGAGAGTGACTGTGCTGGATGTGACATGAAGGCTTTTATTAATAGAATGATGCTAATAGACATATATTTTATTGTTGAACATAGAATGATTTCATAAATAATAATCACATCGGACATTATACCAAAGATGGCCAGTTAGAGCTGCCAAAGGCTGGTTGTCAGATGAGATATGAGAATACAGAAATACAAGTACCTGAGTGGAATTTATATGGCTGAGTTACAGAACTGTAGAGCTTGCAAAGGACCTTGGAGACCAGTTTACAGAGAAGGAAATTAAGGCCTCCAGAGAGGGGAAATAATTTGCTTAAAGCCACACACTTGCTGTGGTAAGAGCCACAACTTGAACCGATTTCTTCTGACTTTGAACCCAGTGCTTTTTCCACTCTATGTTGTCTACACAAGCACTCTACTATTACCAAAAGTCAATTCTACGGGCCAATAGAAAAACAATAGCCCCAAATAAAATCATATTTAATAAATGTGGGTTTCTGGTGACATAAGGGAATATGTCTGGCTCCAGTATACAAAATCAAAATCAAATTGTAATTTTAAAACTTTGTGTTCTATAACAGATCTGACCATATCTCTCCCTCATTCAGAAATCTTCATCAGTTTCCTATTTCCTCTGGGACAAAATAAAATTTTCATTGGTTCCTTATTATCCCTAAGATATTTTTTTTTAAGTCTCCACTCTAGCATTTAAAGCCTTCTACATTCTGGCTTCCACCTGCCTTGTTAGTCTCATTATGTATTATTCCCCTTCACACACTGTCCACTGTCCAAAGTTAAGTTGACCTATCTCAGTTGTGTCTTGTATGGGATGTACTATCTCTAGCCTCTTTGACTTTGCACAATCCATCAAGCATGCCTGGAATGCCCTCCCTCCTTATCTTTGTCTCTTGGAATTCCTAGTTTTCTTCAAAGCACAGTTCTGGGATCACCTTCCATATGAGGTCTTTTGTGACAGCCCAAGTTGTTAGCATTCTCTCCCTCTGAAAATCATGCCATGTTATTTTATATACACTTTGATTTACTTCTCTGGGTATATGCTGTAGCGCCCGGTGGAATGGAAGTTCTTTGAAGGCAAGTATTATTACATTTTGTCTTTGTATTCCCCTCTGCCTTGCACATAGCAGGTATATAAGAAATGTTGATTGATTTGGATTGAATATAACTTTAGTTTTTAAATATTATTGGAAGGTGGCAAAGTGGACAGAGTACTGAGCTTGGAGTCAGAAAGAGTAGAGAGTCCAAATCCTGCCTCAGGGATGGCTATGTGGCACATGGTGAAGTCACTTTACCTTCCAGGTGGCGCAGTGGATAGAGCACTGGGCTTAGAATCAGGAAGACTCTTGTTCATAGTTCAAATCTGCTCTCAGACACTTACTAGCTGTGTGACCCTAAGCAAGTCACTTCACCCTGTTTGTCTCAATTTCCTCATCTCTAAAATGAACTGAAGAAAGAAATGGGTTACCACTCCAGTATCTCTGCCAAGAAAATCCCAAACGGGGTCACAAAGAGTTGGACACAACTGAAACAACCAAGCATCAATGAAATAAAGGAGTAGATGGTGTGTGAGGACCCTCCCACCACCAACATTGTATATTCTGTTTTCTAAGGTCTCTTTCAGTCTTAGTATGCCATGGACTAAGGTACCTTTCAGTTTAATCATTCTATATTCTTAGGAATCTTTTTTATCTCTGAAGTTTTATGTTCACACACATGCAGAGAGAGAGAGAGAAAGAGAGAGAGAGAGAGAAAGAGAGAGAGAGAGAGAGAGAGAGAGAGAGAGAGATATTGAGAGAGAGCTGGGAGGGCATATGAAGCCATCTAGACCAACTCCTTTATTTTCCAGGTAACATGAAAGAGTCCCAGGGAGGAGAAGTGAGTTGCTCAGCGTCACAAGCTAGTAAGTAAGTAGGAGGGTTGAGATTTGAACTCAGTTCCCCTGGCACCAAATCCTGTGCTCTTTTCCCTGCACAATGCTGCCTCCCAGGCTCCTTCTAGCTCTAAATTCATTGTTCTATGTCCTAAGGTTCCCTACCAACATTAAAGGTGTATGAACAAAACACAAACACAATATCCATAGAACAGCCTAATGATTTGTTGAAGAGTGAATAGATTTCAGCAAGTTTGCAGCACTTGTGAAATTCAAAGGATTCAGGGGATGCCTCCCTTAACCAAAGAAGTTGCACGAAGTTGCCTGGACATGTCTGTACTGAATCAAAAAGAACTGACCATAAAAACAGAAATGCATTTAGAAAAGCAAGCAGTAAGCAATGTTAATTATTTTTTCTTCAGTTATATCTGACTCTTCCTGATCCCATCTGGGGTTTTCTTGGCAAAGATATAGGAGTTGGTTTGCCATTTCCTTCTGCAGTTCACTTTACAAGTGAGGAAACTAAGGCAAGCAGGTTTAAGTGACTTGCCCAGGATCACACAGCTAGGAAGTGTCTACAGCTGGAATAGAATTCAGGTCTTCCTGACTCCAGGCCCAACACTCCATCCATTGCTCCACATAACTGCCCCAAATTACATAAGGCTCCAAAGAGTAACTGGAATATACAAAATCACATTTAATTAAATCAGCATGATTTTAGGAATATTTGATAGTAATGTATCCTTAAAACTTGGCTCAAAGAACCATGCTATTCCATGTGCTACAGTGAATCCTCACAAGCACCCTTTGTGCCCCCTTCCATGCATGGTATGGACAAGATTACAGATTGTAGATTTCCTTGAAATGTGATATAATGGAAATATCACTGGATATGGAGTCAAAAACGACTTCTTCTTAGTAGTTATATGGCACTGAAGAAAGGAAATAAGCATTTATTTAGTGCCTAATATGTGTCAGTCGTTGGGCTAATATTATCCTTATATTATTTGGATTATCCTTTACAAATGATATTCTCTAAACACCCCTGGGAGATAAGTGCTATTATTTATCCCCATTTTATATTTGAGGAAACTAAGGCCAACAGAGGTGAAGTGACATGCCCAGGGTCACACAGCTAATAAGTATCTGAAGCAGGATTTTAACTCAGATCTTCCTGACTCCAGGCCTAATGCTCTATCCACTGTACCACCTGCCTGCCTTGAGGAGAACACTTAACCCACAGAAAGTAAAATAAGAAACAAGTAGAAACAGGCATGCCTTGAACGAGCTTACATTCTGTCAGAGATATATATAAGTGCAGCCTGCTTCCTGAAGCCCATTCATATGGACTTTCCTTATTGGTGGACATCAGTGCCTGAGCCCATATTAGAAGCAGGTTGGAGTAGGTGAGGCAGGGAGAGAGGAGAGCACCCAGTCCAATTTCTTCAGTCTCTTTGTCCTCTGCAGTAGCTTCGGGGGTGTCTGGCTTCCAACTCCAAGAGAGAAGAAGAATGAGATCAGTCCCACTTCAGCTTGCTGAAGGGAAAATAAGACTCTGGGAAGAAGTCAACATGAGAGTTGACTGTGTCCATCATGTCCCTATCCCCAGCTTTCTACACTAGAGACTTTAGAGAATGTGCCCTTGAGAGATATTCAGGACGTCTTGATTAAGCTGAGTTACTTCTCTCTCAGAAGGAGAGTTCTTCCATTCTGTATTGTCTGGTGTATACCCTTCTATGTATACCTTCTCTGATTTCTGTTTTCTTATTGACTTACATAAATGGGTTTCTTTCCTAATAGTGTGTTCATTGTGTGACTGATATTTGATGGGAAGGGATCCAGTCTTGGATATAAAGATTGGGTCCTCCTCACCCCCTTGAGAAATAACTATCAGAAGTTTAGTTTGAACTGGAAAACCATATCCCCTAGAGTAATAATATTTAAGGGAGCAAATAAATATAATTCTCTCTCTCTCTCTCTCTCTCTCTCCCCCTCCCTTCCTCCCTCCATCTCTCCCTCCATCCTTCTCTCTGTTTCCATCTCTCTGTCTCTGTGTCTGTCTGTCTGTCTCTCTGTCTTTCTCTCTGGAAAGCAGAGTGGGTCAAGCTTTAGGCTCCATCCTCTTGCTTCCTGGAAGGAATTAAAGCCTTGCTTGAAGAAGGTGAGGAAAGAAGGGGCTAGGGATGTCTATTCTGCCTCCCTTCAAGCAGTAGAAGGGAAGGCATAAGGCTAGAAATGTAGAAAAGGGCCAGGTTGTGAAGAACTTTAGATGTCAAAAGGAGTTTATATTTGCATCTAGAGGTAACAGGAAGCCACTGGAGCTTAGATATGGTATATAGGATGGATATGATCAGGGAAGAATGTGACTTCAATTAGGAGGGAAATTTTTTGTATCAATGCTTCTTGCTATCAGTAAATCCCTTTTCTGAGAGCTACTGGGGTTCAGCTGATTGATTGATAATGGATAACTGTAATGTTAATGGGATATAAAATCTCCCCTGCCTATTAATAGGCCTCAAATGGAACACATTAAGGGAGGCTTGCTTAGGGGAAGCTTGCCTGTGGGAAGGCTTTCACACCTTTTGTTACTTTGTAATTAGGCAGTGGGTCACAAAGTTTGTGATGCCCTCTGACCCTGAAGAAGTGTACATATACTCTGGGGTTAGCATTTTGCTTTGGGATTCACTCATTGGAAGAGTGTTCATGTGATTTGGCCAGATAAGACTTAGGTAGCCATTAAAGAGCACCCTGGCTTTGAAAAACCCAAATGTTGGTGCTTCTCTCTCTAATAACTCTGCATGTATTGCCTTGGCCAGACAGTTAGGAGACCTGTCTGTTGGTTTTTATTTCTCTGCTTGTATTTTCTCTATTTTCTTTGTTTGCATTTTCTCCGAAGTTCAGGGTACTGATTTTTCCCCTGAACTAATAAATGTAATTCAAAAGATTGTTGATTCCTTGAACAGCTATCTTTCCTCCAAAAGCAGATCTAAGAACCTATGCTAGCAGCCATCCTGGGTATGCCAGTGTGGTTGCCACACTACAATAATACACCAGTGGGTGCTCATGAAGGACTGTACCAGAATCCCTTAGCCCCTCAGTGCTACCCCTAGAATCCAAATTGGAACAGTAGTCAGCTTCCCTTTAGAGACCCTAACCACTGAGTAGGAATGCTTTCTTCAGGGAATAGCCTCAGAAACAATGCCACATCATTGAATGTAAATATTGCATTTTTAGGAAGGACATTGATAAAGTGGAGAACATTTGGAAGAAAATAGCAAGGATGACAAAAGGCATAAAGGTCATGTTGTATAAGGAACAGGTAAAGGAACTGGTGATAATGAGCCAGAGAGAACAGTTGGGAGGGATATGAGAGCCAAGGACTGTCCCATGGAAGATGCAATAGATTTGTGTTTCACCTCAGAGGCCAAAGTAGGAAAAAGAGACATTACAGAGATAGAAATAAATTTAGACTTTATGTCAGAAAAATGTGCTAATTCTGAGAGCTATTCAAAAACAGAATTGACTGTCTTGGGAAGCAGTAATTTCCCACTCACTGGAGCTCTTCAAGCAAAGTCTGGTTGACATTTTATCAGGGAATTCTGTTGAGGCGTGGGTTGGACTAGATAGTCTCTGAGGATATTTCCAACAATGAGATTCCATGATTCTGAATGGAGTTAGAGAGGGACATTCAGGAGGGCCAGGGCAGTCAAGGAGAGCTTCCAGGGGGAGGAGAGCCTGAGAAGAACAGAATAAGCATTCCCAGCGAGGGAAATATGAGCAAAAGTAGGAAGGCAGGACTGAGCATGTCATGGTGGTGGTTCAAAGAGGTGGTCCTGATTAGAGTTGAGGAAGCATCTTAATGAAGAGAAAGGAACAAGACTACTATGATGTGCCAGGTACTGTGCTAAGTGCTTTACAAATATTGTCTTCACCGCAACCCTGGATGGATGCTATTATGATCCCTGTTCTATTAATTGAGAAAGCTGAGGCCAACAGAAGAAACTGACTTGCCCATGGTGACACAGCTAAGATATTTCTGAGGATGGATTTGAACTCAGGTCTTCTTTTCTCTACGTCAAACATTCTGTCTGCTTCAACATCTAGCTGATAACTCCATTTCTCTGGGCCTTAGTTTCCTCTTCTGTAAAATGAAGGGAGTTGGACCAAAAGTCCTCAGAGGTTCTTCTCAGCTCAGGTCTACAAGCCAATGAATATCTCAGCTTTCTATAAGCAAATTTATCAGCTTATAATTTTATAATTTCTTTATTTATCAACAGATTATTGCCAGAGGAAGTTTTTTGCCAAGAGTAAACTCCCTACCCCAGTCAACTCACAGGGGTGTGTAGAAAAGAAAAAAAAACTGATCTGGGAGCTAGAGATTCAGGGATAATTAATGTAGTATAGGAGAAAGAGTTGTAAGATCTGTGTTTAAATCTCAGCTTTCCCCTTTGGCTTTTCAGTGCCGCAGTTTCCTGATAATAATAATAAAAGTTAATAGTTGCTAGCATTTCTTTGGAGATTTGTGAAGTACTTTACACATATTATCTCATTTGATCCTTGCAACAACCCTGGGAGATAGGCGCTGTTGTTATCTTCAAATAATCTTTACAAATAAGGAGACTGAGACACAGAGAGGTCAGGTGATTTGTAAAAGACGGGGTTAAACTAAAGGATCTCTAAGCTCTAGATCTAGGTTCCTGAATTCCTTCCTTCAAGGAGCTTGCCTTCTTCTGACATGTAAGGTAAGAGGGGGATAAACTTTACATGCATAAATACAGATAAGGTTATTGAGGAGGGAGAGAAGGTAGAGGGGTGATCAGGGAAGGCAGGGAATGTAGAGATGGTACTTGTAGGGAAGGTAGATATGGTACTTGAGTCACTTGTGGAAGAGAAGGATTCTGAGGGGCAGAGATGAAGAAGGATGCTTGCCAGAAATGCGAAGATTTCAGACAAATATAATGGAGAGCAATGGGCTTAGGAAACAGTTCATGATCCATTCAGGCTGCGATGCAATTCAGGAATGACAGTAACATGAATTAAAGCTTGAAAGGTAGGAGGCCCTTACCTACCCAGCTCAGGAGACTGCTTTATTGTAGGGGCAGAGATGAAAGGCTTCTGAATATATTACTATAATTATGCTTATCCTTAGTCTTCTTCTCACGACTAGCCTGTAAGTATATAGGGATGTGTGGTGATGACTGCTGTCATTCTCCCACGGCAACGCCAGCTGCGCGGAGCAGGGGATAAGCCTCCCTAAGATTTTAGGGACACCTTGTATATACAGTCATCCCTTCCACATGCCAACTTTTCTCATCACAGTTTCAACATACCACAGGTTGGCATAAGAATTTAATGGGAATTTTGAGGAAGTTTTGCAGAAGCTGTAAATGACTTGTGAAGGCCAGCAGACAACACAGAAAAAGTTTAGAAATTCAGAAATGCATAAAATATAAGTATAGTATTGTATAATATCAACATACTTTATCTTTTAATACCATAATAATTCTGATTTCTTTTCTGGTACAAAGGCAGGGTCAAAAAATTTTACATGGATTTTCCAGATTGTGGGGCATCACACCCCTAACTCCCGTGATGTGGAAGGGATAACTGTACTCTTGTCCACCAGGTAAAAGTAGCTTTGTATCTCTCAGTAATAGAACTGCTTCTTTCTAGCTTAAAGCAGAGCTCTTAGCTCTGGATCTGGGCATGCTGATGAAGGTCGAGGGGTCTTCTATGGTCCAGCTCCACCAAAGCTCCACAGCTGCATCCCTGCCTGTGGCCAGCCATACAAATGTCTCTAGCCTGAAGGCTTTGACTGTACTGCTGCTCAAGGGCCTCCAAATGGCTTCCCTAGCTCTGAGGTACTCTACGAACCTTTCAAAAGCACACTGCCCAGCCTGAAAGAAGTTCCCTATGAGACTTTTCGCAGTTGCCAACCTGCTTTTTTTATATACCTTTCTGCATTCATCCACCTTCTCTCACCTTTTGCTAGCACTTAATGGTTTGAAAATGGCTTTCCATGCAAGATTAGTTCAGAAGAGGAAACTGATCCCCAGAGAGGGGGAGTTGCCTAGAATCACACAGAAAGAAAGTAGTAGAGGGACCAAAACCCATATCTCCCAATGCCTAGTCCTGATCTTATTTGTTTTTTAACTATGCAACTTTCAAGATGAGTTTCCTCATCTGGAAAATGAGCATAATCACACCTGAAGTCCCTACCTCCCAAGATAGTTGTGAAAATCTTTTTTTTTTTTGGTAGGGGGGAAGACAGGGCAATTGGGGTTAAGTGACTTGCCCAAGGTCAGACAGCTAGTAAGGGTGTCAAGTGTCTGAGGGCAGATTTGAACTCAGGTCCTTCTGACTCCAGGGCCAGTGTTCTATTCACTGTGCCACCTAGCCGCCCCAGTTGTGAAAATCAAATGAGATTATGTATATGAATTTTTTTTGAAAAGTTAATGCTCTTAAGAAAATTTGGAACTCAAATTAAAAAAAAAAAGAATGTTAACGATATTTAATACAAAAAAAAGAATGTTAAAAGTTGTCTTTACATGTAATTGGAAAAAATGCTATTAAAATATTTTTAAGTTAACACTCTATAAATGTTGGTTATTAATGGTTATTAATGATATGATGATGATTCATCATATCCTTTTCATCTTGTTCATTGATGTTTGGCTAGAAACAGATCTGGTTCAAGTTTCTCTTCTGTTTTTATTTGAGATTTAATGCTCTGGGGGCTAATGTATGGGGGGATGAAATACCTGCTATTTGTAACTGGATATCATTATTATGTTAGGATTCTATATAGAGAGCTGGAAGGGACCTTAGAGGCCATTAGGTCCAAACCCCTCATTTTACAAATGAGGAAACGGAGGTAAAGTGCCCAGGATCACATAGGAAATAAATGTCTGAAGTGGGATTTGAACCAAGGTCTTCCTGACTCCACTTCTAGCAGCCTAACAACTAAATAATGTTACTTATCAGTATCATCATCACCACCACCAACAGCCTCATCATCACCATCATCCCCATCATCACCATCCTCATCACCACCACCACTAACCTCATCATCACCATCACCATCCTCATCACCATCATCATCATCAAAATCTCAACTGATGGAGTTCAGATATAAATAGTCCTGGAAAAAGTTGCTATTCTTGCTCATTCTTTTATGTTTCATGTCACACAGACCATTGCAAGGTAGACAAGAAGATAGTTATTGTTTCTGTTACGCGTATCTTATTTATATCTTTTTCAATAAGGTTCAGATACAAATGGTCTTGGGAAAAATTGACTTCTCTTTTTCCTTTATATTAAGTGATGCAAGAATGATAGCACAGGTAAACTACTTCTTGGCATTCACTAAAAGTGGGAAGAAGTCAGTTCATCCTCTGCAGACTCATTGAAAACAACTTCTGTACAACAGTAGCAGACAGGAAGATGGGGAGGGTGTGCATCTCCACTTGTTCCCATAAGATTTTGATCTCCTCAGCCAAGTTCTATACTTTGTGAGTGTTGTTGTTTTGTTGTTGTTGTTATTATTTTGTTTCTGTTTTCCCCATGGAGCTTGGCAATTGTGTGCTCGGGGGATGATAACATCTAGGGATACATTGGACCCAGTTCATACTAGCTCATGAGAGTCAATTATTAATTTTTTGGAGTGAATATTTATGCCTCCAGAATCAGTAAACAATATAAAATAGGACTTGGTTTATTGTTTTCTTGACTGTTCAAATGTAGGAAACTAATAGAGAAAACATTAATAATGCAAGTTCAACATACAAATGTGTCATGCACATGTTTTCTTTTTCAGAGAGCTGTTTGTTAAACACTTACCAGTAGACCTCAAATCTATTAAAAACATTGGTCTTGAGTTTTTATGAATCAATGCCATGTAAAGGTGATTGTGTAAAACGGTTTGATCAGGAATAATGATCTAGTCCCAGTCTAATTTATTGTTTGAGTCCGCCAGAGTATTTTGAAGCCCGTATTTGTAGTATGGGGAGTGCAGTTTGATAGTCAATGAAAGATAGATGTAAAATGCTGACACAGAATTCTAACCACCAGGTCTTGTCTTGCTGGGTATTCAGTAGGTGTTAAACTCTTACAGTTTACAGTGATGTGTTGCATAATCTCCACCATTACTTTGCATAACCTCCATTGGTCACTATGACTGGTTCCTCAAGGATTATCCCCTAGGTTGTTATGGCAATGACCTGGTCCTGAATGACCATCAGAGACCCTTCCATTTCCACAAACCTATCCACAGATTCAGCTGTTTTCTCAATGCTTCTTCATCAATTCATTGTTGGTTGAATCACCCACAGAGGGCCTTTTAACTCTGCTCTTGGACATTAGTGATTTCATAGGCCCCCATCCAGACATAAACGACTTTCATTTTATTTGGAAAAGCCAACACCATTTTTGTTGTTGCTGTTGTTATTGTTACTACCCTAGTGGCCCATCTAACATGCCAGTCCAATCCAATTCAATCTAATCTGGGAAGCATTTATTAGGCTTCTCCTGTATACAAGGTACTTTGCTAGGTTCTGGGCACACAAAGATAAAACAGAAATCAATTCTTGCTCTGGTGAAGCTTGCATTCTACCATGACAAACTGTTTCCTCACAAGTATGTGCTGAGAAATGTACCAAACCCAAATATTCCTAAGTACCAGAAAAAAAGGGACTTCAAAACATATATGCACGAATGTATGTGTGTATGGCTATGGATAACAATATGCATATTAATGTTCTCATTAACCAGGTGTGTTGATACCCAACTTCTCATATACCAATTTCAAAAGTATGGCAGGCTCATTATGCTTTTTCAGTTTGAGGAATGGTCTGCACCAGACCCAAACCAGGGTGGGTTTGGGGATCTGCCCCAGGGCACCAAGTTTACAAATGCTGACAGCATTTGGAATCCTTTAGGAAATTCCTCCTCACTCTGGTCCCTCCAGGAGAGGTCTCCCCAGCAGCAGCCTCAGGGCAGAGTTCCTGGGTCTCTGTGACCCCAATAGTATGGTGTCCCACAATCATTTCCCCAAAATTGAGTGCCTTTCAAGCCTCTATCCTTAAGTACAAAAATTCCTGCTTATGGCTCTAGTCCAACTCACTGGCTCCACCATTTCAGAAAATACTCTGTGCAGTGGAGGGGGAAATCTAATGACTTAATGCCAAAATAATACTTGTATTTGTAGAAGATCTGCTTTCCAAAGAACTTGTTTTCATAGTTTATTCTATGTACTATTGTACTAGTTCATAGCATAATTATTTTCATAATTTATTCTCTCAGTGATACTGTGAATTTGGGAGGATTGGATTTACCCTGTCACATGAGGATCATTTGCATGAACCGGGAATGTTTAATCTAGAGAAGAAAAGATTTAGGGAGAAGATGAATGCCCCCTCATGCATCTGAAGGGCTCTCAGGTAGAAGACAGCTTTTATTTGTTTCACTTGTCTGCCAAAGACAGAACCAGGAACAGTGGGTAAAAGTAACATAGAAGAGAATTTAGGATCTGTGTAAAGAAAAGCTTCCTAACAAAGAGAGTCATCCCAAAGTGGAATGGGCTGCTTTGAAAGGTGGTGAATTCCTCCTCTTTTCAGGTCCTCAAGCAGAGTCTTAACCACTTCATGGAAAAGTGGTTTATTAAGTGCCTGCTGTATGCCCTTGCACTGTTCTAATTATTCAGGTATAACGTGTACTTA
Organism: Pseudochirops corinnae; assembly: GCA_028646515.1. Lineage (NCBI taxonomy): Eukaryota > Metazoa > Chordata > Mammalia > Diprotodontia > Pseudocheiridae > Pseudochirops > Pseudochirops corinnae. The sequence goes on along the minus strand of CM053587.1, from coordinate 339,827,117 downwards.
AGGCAGCTAGATGCCACCACGGATAGAGTTCTAGACTTGGTGTCAGAAGACCTGAATTCAAAGGCAATTGCTAGTTGGGCAGCTAAGTGGCACTGGTCCTGGAGTCAGGAAGACTTGAGTTTAAGTCCAGCCTCAGACACTTAGCTGTGTGACCCTCAACAACTCATTTAACCCTGTTTGCCTCAGTTTCCTTGTCTATAAAATGAACTGGAGAAAGAAATGGCAAACTACTCCTGTATCTTTGTCATGGAGAGTTGGGCATGACTGAAACTACACAACAAAAAATGTTGTGTGACCCCTGGGCAAGTCCCTGGACCTCTCTCAGTCTGTTTCCTCATCTGTGAAATGAGGAAGTTGGACTCCAAATTGGAACTTCTAAGCTCTCTTCTGTCTCTAAATCTGTCATTCTACATGTGACTCTGAGGTACTTTTGGCTCGATTCAATTCAGTGTGCATTATGTTCTAGGCACTGGGGATACAAAAACCAAACAGGTGGTACAATCTCCTTTCCTCAAGGAGTTAAGCCTTCATGAGTCTATGATACCCTCATTCCTCTAATACAGATGAGGAAATTAAAGTGTGGAGAAGGTAAGTGACTTCTCCAAGGTCACATTAAACAAGTTATATGTCCTGAATCAACTATTTTACTTTTAACTGGAACATGATAATAGCCCTTTCTTGGGCATGCATTTATGGGCAGAAATGCCAACATCTAATTTTATCTCACTATTCTTGACAAGAATATTATGGCCAAGAGTAAAAACAGCATGGGATAATTTATCAAGAGCTGGAATAGACTTTCAGAGACCATCAAATCCAACCTCCTCATTTTTCAAATGAAGAAACTGAGGCAGACAGGAGTAGTTAAGTGACTCACCCAGGGTCACACAGCTAGCAAGTATCTGAGGCAGGATTTTAACCTGACTCCTGACTGATCCTGATACTGACTCCTGACTCCAAGTCCAGTGTTTCTATACTCTAGATTCCACTGTGACATGCCCAAGGTTACATTGGTAGTAAGCATCAGAAATGGGCTTTGAACTCTGACTCCAGAAAATAATGTTTTTTCTCTTGTCCCACACTGTCTGAGGGACCTGACAAAGACACACCCTTATATTCTAATTTGCTAGCCACTCCTACTCACCAGTTCAATTTTATGGTCAAATCAACCAGCATTTATTAAGTGCCTACAATATGCCCTTGCAGTGTTCTAATCACTGAGGATGCAAAGAAAGACAAAAAAAAAACCAAAACCTGTCCCTGCTCTCAAGGAACTCACAATCCAATGGTCAACAAGAGAAAGCCTTTTAAGTTTAACCAGATGTAAGATTCCCATAAAGAATCTGAGACTCAGGGAAAGACCTCCCCACATCACCATCCTTGGTTTCCTCTAGAGTGGTCAAGTTTCGAAGAACAGGAGAGAGCTCCAGGTCGGATGATGATGCCATCTCGGGAGAGCATGAAATCCAGATTGAAGGGGTCCAGTCAGACTTAGAGGCTGTGGAATTGGAGGATGGAGCTGCAGTGCCCAAAGAGTTTGCCAATCCCACTGATGGTGAGTAGGGTAGCAATCATCACCATCACCATCGCCTTGGGGAGATTTAAGGCTTGCAAAGCCCTTCACTTATGTTGTCTCATGTGATCCCTACATCAATTCTTTGACGTAGGTACTATTATTAACCCCATTCTACAGATGAGGAAACTGAGGCTGAGAAAGGTTCTGCAATTTGCTCACCATCAGGTAGCTAGTAAGTGACTGAGGCAGGATTTGATTTCAGCTCTCCCCGAATCCACTTTCAACACTGTAACCACTGAGTCACTCGACTTTCAGAACGTATCTGCTATTTTTTCAAAAACTGAAACTTTTTTCCAGTGAACAAAAATCTATCTCCTCCCCCCCAACTTTCTCCCACATTGGAAAAAAGAAAAGAAAAACAAAACCTTTGTGACAAATATACACAGGCAAGCAAAAATAATTCCCATATTGGCCATGTAGCTTCTGTTCTTAACAGCTGAAGTAAGGTATTTCTGGAGGTTGAGGCTCACTTGTGGGTTAACCTTATCAAAATCTGCCTAATGCAGATATACTTGCCTCAGAGCTCAGTACATCTAGATGGGAAGGCAACAGAGACTAGAAGTGTCATTAACAGTGATTTATTGTGGTCCATTTCAGCATCTAGGGATCATGTCCCAATCTTTAGCAGCCATCTTGTTGGAGTTGTTGGTTTTTTTTCATTTTAAATGATTACTGATACATTTTTTGACATTGCCTTCATTTCGAAATGTCTTTATCACTCTTGCCACGCCATCCAGCAATCTCTCTTTTATAGCAAAAAAAGTAACGGAGAGAGAGAAAAAAATCAGTTCAGCCAAAATAAAGGACACAATAACTATTTCTGATAGTGTATGAGCCGTTCCACGTCCATAGTCCCACATCTCTACAAAGAATGGAAGAAGGGCCTTTTCTCATTTCTTCTTCAAAGCCAAGTTTGTTAATTATAAATATAATTAAACACACTGCTCAGTTTCATTTTTTCCCTTGTTCTTCCAATTTCTAATGTTGCAGTCATGTATGTTGTTTTTCAAGCTTGGCTTCCATAAATCTACATCAATTCACACAAAATTCCTCCCATGTTTCTCTGAATTCTTCACATTTATTCTTTCTTATAGCACTGTCCCAGCCACCTTGTTTTGAATGATCTTGGACTATAGTGGAATGGGGTCTGGATTATTGAAGAAGGGGGGAAAATTCTTCCTCTCCATGTGTTTCTATTAGATAACAGCAGTAGTGATAGGAAAAATAGATATCATACATTTATCTAAAGCCTGTCAGTGATGACAATTCTAAGGAGTCAATGACATTTTATATTACTTTTATTTTCCCAATGTTTCATTGATTCCTCCTAGGTTTTTTTATCGTAGTTATATCTCAATATATTGTCCCCTTCACCACTTATAACAAAGAAAAACTGTTAAGCCAAATCGACCTATGGAGAGATCTCTGACACACGGAGCATTCCACCTCAGTAATCTCCCACTTCTAAAGAGTAGGGGAATGTGTTTCATTCTTAGCTCTCTAGGTCATCAGAAATAACCTGAGTTCAGTTGCCTTTTAGCATTGTTTCTATTTGCCTTATTGTGGACATTATGTACATTTTTCTCCAGGGTCTGCTGTATTCCCTCTATCTTACTTCATACAAGTCTTCCCATGTTCCTAACCTTTATTTTCTATGACTTGATAATATTCCATTCTACTTACATACCACAATTGGTTTAGCTCTCCCCTAAATGATGAAGCAATGATATTCTCAGCAATCATTAAGCATTTATTAAGTGCCTGCTGTGTTCCTGTCACTGTGTTAGGCAGGAGGTGGCAGTTTTGAAGATGACCAACCCTGAAAAGGGAGGAACATGGAGTGAACTTTATTACACACATAAATCTCCACCATCTTCCAAATCATACAATATGATGTTTCAATTTAACTCCACAGTGACCCTGAAATATTCCCACCCTAGGAAAACCATAGGGAAATTGACTTCTTTATCTCCTTCCCAGATACTTTTATGGTGGAAGATGCGGTGGAAGCCATCGGCTTTGGGAAGTTTCAGTGGAAACTGTCTGTCCTCACTGGATTGGCATGGGCAAGTATTTGGAGTGGGGTCAGTCTAGTGCATCAAAGGCAGGGGGGTTTTCATTTTAAATTTTCCTATTATTTTTTGGCTAGTTTTCAACATTTACTTTTATAAGATTTTGAGTTCCACATTTTTTTTCTCCCTCCCTTCTCCCCTCCCTCTTCCCCTTCCTCTTCCCTAAAACAGCAAGCAATCTGACACAGGCTATACACGTCCAATCATATTAAACATACTTCCATATTAGTCATGGTTTTTAATTAATTAATTAGTTTTTAGTTTTCAATATTCATTTCCACAAGATTTTGAGTTCCAAATTTTCTCCTCACCTCTCCCCTCCTCCCCACCTCAAGATGGCATGCATTCTGATTATCCCTTCCCCCAGTCTGCCCTCCCTTCTATCACCCCCCCTTCCCCTTTCGCCTTACTTTCTTGTAGGGCAAGATCGATTTCTGTACTCCATTGCCCCTATACCTTATTTCCCAATTGCATGTAAAAACAATTTTTAACATTTGTTTTTAAAGCTTTGAGTTCCAAATTGTCTCCCTTCTTCCCTCCCCACCCACCCTCATTGAGAAGGCAAGCAATTCAGTATAGGTTATACATGTGTAGTTATGCAAAACACTTCCATAATAGTTATGCTGTGGAAGACTAACTATATTTCCCTCCATCCTGTCCTGCCCCCCCATTCTATTTTCTCCTTTGACCCTGTCCCTTTTCAAAAGTGTTTGCTTCTGATTACTCCCTCCCCCCAATCTGCCTTCCTCTCTATCATCCCCCCCATCCCCTTCCCCCATTAGTCACGGTTTGAAAGAAGAGTTGGAACAAAAAGGGAAATCGTGAGAAACAAACAAAAAAAAGATAAAATCATATGCTTCCATCTGCATTCAGACTCCATGGTTCTTTCTCTGGATGTGGATAGCATGAGTTTTTTGGAATTTTCAAAGGCAGGTTTTAAGGGATCCCTACATACCATTGAAGTATTGGTGATGGGGGGGAGGGGTGGTTGACCAAGAGTGAATGAATGAAAAAGCATTTATTGTGACTACCATGTGTCTCTTTCCACGAAGAAGAACTGAGGGTTTTAACTAAATAAACCAAGTAATAGATGGAACATTTCTAGGGCTCCGTCTCGGGCTGGCTGCGTGAGTGTTTGGGCGCTAGCTTCCTTGTGCAGCCTGCTGACTCCCTGAAGTGAGAGGAGACAGTCCTGGACGCTGGGAGGCAGAGTCGGTCGACACCAGTAATCAGCGTGTCTGTCCGCTTTCTCTTTCCGGGCACTTCTCATACTTTCTTCTGCTTCTAGATGGCAGATGCCATGGAGATGATGATCCTCAGCATTTTGGCGCCCCAACTGCACTGTGAATGGAGGCTCCCCAGCTGGCAGGTGGCCCTGCTCACCTCGGTAGGAGCGCGGGGCGTGTCACTGCTTTCATAGGGTTTAATTCGTCCACCACCCCTGTGGTCCACGCGGAGTCATCTCCATCATTCAAGGCCAAGCCGAGCCTCAGCGGAGGAGACCCGACCTTGGCTGGGAAATCTAGGCTACAGCCTCTTCCCGCCTGTCCCAGTACAAGCTTCCTGTCTCTCGACCACCCACATCTTTGACAGTGGAACCCACTTAATAGGTTGACACTTTCTTTTGCTCTCCATTGAGCCGCTACCCCAGAATCATGGACTATGGTAGAAAAAAGCTAAGTGATGGAATGGGAAAGGCTGGGACCTGCCTGTACATCTCACCTCTGCCATTTACTTCTGTGTCCTCAAGCAAATCATTTGTCCGATGTGTGACCTGCTTTTATTTTTTCTAAGTCCTATCTCAGACATTTACTATCTGTGTGGCCCTGGGCATGCCATTTTAACCTCTGTTTGCCTCAGTTTCCTTATCTGGAAAATAGGAAGGTAACCAATAAGTACATTCAGTCTTTGATGACTCTGACTTTGCTGTGTGGCTTAGGCCTAAATACTTCTCTTTGGACCTCAAAGAGGTCTTGGTAAAGTGAGAAAGGAGGTCTGGACCATTCTGAAGGTTTTAGCTCTGACGTTCTCTATTCCAAGGTGTCCCACTCCCTGCCCCACCCCAACCTTCTAAGTTCACCCTCAGTTCTGGCATCTTTTGTTCTAAGGCCCCTCACTTCCAGTTCTGACATTCCCTGTTCTAAGGTCCCTCCCAGCTCTGACATCTCCTGTTCTAAGGCCCCTCCCAGCTCTGACATTCCCTGTTCTAAGTCCCTCATACTCCTGACATTCCATGTCCTATGACCCTTCCAAGCTCTAAAAAGCTGAATGAGTCTAAGTAACTTCCCTAACAAATGTGGTTGGACATGTCTTTGGAAGTTTCCATTTTAATGACTTCATGGGGTTTTGCAGGGGAGGAGAGTCTTTCTTGCAGATCCCACACTCACTTCTAATAGAAATGTTCTCCTGTCCTGCAGGTGGTTTTTGTGGGAATGATGTCTAGTTCTACTCTTTGGGGAAACATTTCTGACCAGTATGGAAGAAAAACAGTAAGTCAACTCTAATCAGGATAACTTGTGTGTTTGTGTTCTCCATGATTTTCAATCATTCAGTAAGGATTTATTAAGTACCTGCTAAGTCCTAACCATTGTGTAAAGTGCTGAAAATATAAAGAAAGACAAAAGTATCTCCTGCCCTCAGGTAGCTTCCATCTGAATGAGGGAAACAACATGTACCCCCATGAGATACACAGAGAGTAGACAGAAGGTAACCTTGAAAGGGAGGGCACTCACAGCTGGGGAGCATTGGGAAAGCCCTGTGGAAGGTGACATTTGAGATGAGTCTGGAAGAAAGACAAGGATCCCAAGAGGCAAAGATGAGTAGAGAAGAGCATTTCAAGGGTCAGGACTGCCATTGCAAAGATGGAAAATGAAGGTATGAATGGATTGCAGAGGGAGTAGGAAGGAGTAACATGTGAGGACACTGGAAAGACCAGAATGGGGAGGTGGAGAAGAGCTTTAAATGACAAACACATGAGTTTATATTTGATCTAAATGGGAAATAGGAAGCCACTGCTGTTTATTGAGCAGCAGAGTGACATGGTCAGACCTATGCTTTAGGAAAATCTCTGTGGCAACTGTGTGGAGGATGAATTGGTGTAGAGAGAGACTTGAGATTAACAGAACCTAATTAGGAGTCTGTTACATTACTCTAGGTGAGAAGAACTGAAGCCAGATGGTCACTGGGTGAGAGGAGAGAAGGGGTCAGATGAGGAGAGATAACTAGGAAGGTAGGAATGGCAAGATTTGGCAAAAGAGTGATTAGGTGAGGAGCAGGAGGTTGAGGATTTGGGGATCCTGGGAGACTGGAAAGATGGCACCACCTCAAGCAGAAGATCATAGATTCTTATCTAGTGGGGATACAGGAATGGGGTGTCATGGTAAGATTTGAGATTAAGGAACCTAGGTCCTCCGACTCCCAATCTAGTCTTCTCTCCCTCTTGCCTGACTACCTCTGAGTCATACAGACAGTGCTGATGTCCCAAAGCTAGTGAAACCAAGATGTGAATGCTGGTCCTCTGACCCTGTAAGCTCCTCTGTACAACACCACCACCAAGCTGTTGCTAGCCTGGGATGCCTCAGAGACACCATTCCTTGATGAATCATATGCCCTGGGAAGGGGGAGGATGAAAAGCTTCCTCATCTCCTCCAGAGACGAGTCTCTTTCCTCCTCTTCCCAGGCTGGCAGAGCACCACTGCCTGACACCTTCCTCCTACCTCCTGTCCCCTTTTTTGGTTCAGCTGGTGATATTTGCTGGTTTGAAAGTCTGTGCAGAAATCCTGTCATTCCCTGGGATGCCCCTTTCTCTATCCAGCAGGGACAATTCCCTTCCATTCAGATGTCATTCATCCTTTTAGGAAGCTTCATTCTATTTTGTTGGGTTTTTTTTTAAAGAATGAATATAGGCAGGAGACATAGGCCCTGCTGAGTATTTATTTATAGCCCCTCCCCCCCACTGGGCAGGAAAGAAATGTCACTAATTTGTACTATGCCTACAAAGTGCTTTATAAACTTTGAATGGATATAGAGATATGAGCTATTGTTACTGGGACTGAAGGAGAGGAAAGTTAACCTGCATCAGTGGAGGGTCTGGGTCACTGAGTTATTTTTAATGCATTTTATTTATTTTTACCTAATTATCCTGATTGGCCTGACAAAGTGCACCTTTGCAAAAGCCCTCAGGACCCTGCTTTAATGAAGGATCCCACTTCAGTCTTCTGGTGGAAGGGTTCTCAAAGTCAATCTGGTCCGCCCAACACCTGAGTAAGAACCCCACTCCTCCTCCTCCAGCATCCCTGGCCAAAGTGGCCACCTAATATTTTCTTGAAGACCTTTACTGAAAGGGAACCTACTACCTGCTGAGGCTACCCATTCCCCTTTGGGGCAGATCTAATTGTTAGGAAATACTTCCCACATCAAGCCAAAATCTTCTTCTCTGAAACTTGGGGACTAAGAATAAATCAATCAAGAAGAAGGATCATAAATCATAATTTTAAAGCTGGAAGGGGCTCAATTCCTTTGAGTTTAATCCTCTCATTTTAAAGGTGGGGAAACAGAGAATTTAAGTGATTTGCCTAAGGTCACACAGCTAGTATGTGTCTGAGGTGAAATTTGAACGTGGATCTTGCTGACTCCAAATCTCCTGCCCGATCGGATATGCCAGGCTGCCTCAAACCCTTTCTTGGCGATGCTACTAGCAGGTTCCTTGTCGTCAGAAGGCTGGCTCAAGGGATCCTGGACAGGAAGCAAGCTTCACAGATTTCATCCTCCCCATTTCAACAGGCCATGTGACTAGGCTCTGTTTTTATCCCTGACTGGCCTGGAGGGGAGAGATCGATTTTGCGGTTTCATTCTGGGCCTTGGTGGCTCAAAGCCATCAGGGTCTTTTATGACAGAGCCTTTCTGATCAACTCTTCCTCCCCTTCCACCCAACCCCAGACCCCTTTCATTGACTCCTCCTCATTTTTCCCCAGGATCAGAGAATTCAAAGGAATGTTCATCCTAAAATCAGATTAGGAGTCAATGTGAATTCCCCAAGAAAAACTTTGAAAATGCCTGTTCCCCCAGTCTGTAACCTTTCTCCCCAGGCCAAATACCCTTGCTAGGGAGCAACCCTTCCCTAAGCTCTCTACAGTGATGGGCTCAAGGAGAAATGACTGGATGGCTCAGCTTTGGGGGAGAAGATCAAGGGACCATAAGTGTCTATCGGCCCACAGCTAATCTCTGCGTAATAGATTTTACTGTCTTTTTACTATCTTTCCACCATAAGAGGCAGCCTCCTTTTCCTCCCCCCTCCCCTTTCTTTTTCAGCCTTTTTTATAAGGGATGAATCTCTGAATGAGGAGGTGGGGAAACACAGTGGGTGGTTAAGGTGATGTAAAAACAAGAGATAGCCAGAAGGTACTAAGATCACATGTTATGTTACTGAACTGTCAACAAACTTTGACGGCTGCTATTCTAAATGGAGAAGGGCAGGATGGTATAGTGGATAGGGAGGAAGACCTGAGTTCCAGTGCCACCTGTGACACATGCTGACTGTGTGACCCTGGGCACATCATTGAGCCTCTCAATGCTCTAGGCAGCTGAAATGCTGGGAGGGACCTGTATCAGTATAGGGGGTTTCTTCACCTGGGAGATTCCCTATACCAGTGGAATCACAGATCTCGTCCTCAACCCTACTCTAAAAGTGAGACCTCTGTCCAATGACCAGCAAGAGGACATACCGTGCAAGATGAATTATATCCATCTTGATGGTCTGGCTACAAATGAAACAGAAGAAAAACAGACATTTTAGCTCAATAGAAGGAGGGCTCCAAGATCCGCGGTGGGAAGGCTAAGAAAAGGAATTGGCCAAATGGGTTTTCTCATACTCCCAAATGCTATAAGAAATATTATTTCATGAGACATTTTGTCAATACACGTACCCGGGTTTGAAAAATATTTGCACAAAGACTGCCATGAAAAATAAAAGATGGCAAAATTTTTTTTGATGAAGCCATTATTAATCTGACATCTTTAACATTAATATTATTATCATAAGAGAAGGCAGCCTAGGAGAATTGCTCTGTACAGATATAAGAGGCCTGAACCAGCCATTAGGAACCCTGGTTCTAGTCCTGACTTTAGGCCTCGGTTTCCCCATTTGTCAAATGAGGGCATTAGACTATGTGATCTCTTTGGGGAGGGAGAGGTACCTTTGGCTGAGTCATTGGGACCTGACTCTTCCCCTAAGCTCCCTCAGTGACTCCGAAGCCAGAGCAGACTGCCTGGTAGGTGGTGTGGAGGCAGTGTTCTCTCTTGGAGTCTGACCTCCCCCTTCTCTGCCTTTGTTCTGTTCCCCCCACCGCAGGGGCTGAAGATCAGCGTGCTGTGGACGCTCTACTATGGAATCCTCAGTGCTTTTGCCCCCGTGTACAGCTGGATCCTGGTCCTCAGGGGCCTCGTGGGCTTTGGGATTGGAGGAGTTCCTCAGTCGTAAGTGAATATTCATTCATTCGCTAAAGCCTCCAATACCTCTTCACAGTGTGGAGGTGACCCAGGGCTCCCAGGGGTGCATCAGTACAGCAAAAGCTGGGTGATTCTGTACAGTCACCCAGCCTCTCTGACTCAGTTTCCTCATCTGTCACCTACTCGAAAACTACATGTTAAAGCCTAAATGAAGGGTCCTAGTAATTTAAACAAAATATTGGCCTTGTAAGCCAAAAATGAAGAACAATCTCCCTTCCTAGGACATCAAGAAGAAGGCCTGACTAACCAAAAAGCCAAAACCAAAAAGCCTGGCAAACCAAAAAGCATTTATTAAGCACCTACCATGCACCAGGCATTGTGCTAAGTGCTGGGGGAAATAAAGATATAAAAACGGGAAGCAAAGCAGACCCTACCCTCAAGGAGCCTACGGTCTCCTGGGGGAGAACCACATGTCCACATAGAAGCATGTACTGTAAATGTGTATTTATATATGCTCAATATGCACATGTGTGCACCTGTATAAATACAAGGTAGCTTGGAACAGCTCAGGGGATGCAGGAAGGCTTCATGTAGATGGTGGTGCTCGCACTGAGCCTCACAGGAAGCTCCAACTTCAAGAGACAGAGGTGAGGAGTAGCACATTCTAGGAGGAGGAGACCGTCCTGCTACCCCTGCTCCTCCTCACTACCATTACTGCTATCATTTGTACTCTCACTGCTTCTGCTGCTGTTACCACAATTATTACTGCTAGTCTTATTACTATTAATATACTACTCTTCCTACTACCACTACTGCTTGTGAATCTTACTACCATTAATACTACTATTCTTCTGCCATCACTACTCCTGCTACTAACCCTCTTAAGCCATTATTACTACTACTCCTCTTACTCTCATTACTTACTATCTCTTACCGCCATTCCTACTACTAGTACTCACTGCCATTACTGTTACTACTTATCTGATGAGCATTATTACTACTACTTCTTTTATTACAATTATTACTACTCTTTTTACAACTACCATTACTACTATCACTACTTCTGCTCTCACTGTTACTACCAGTCTCACTACCATTACTTTTACTATTAATTATTATTGCTCAATTGTCTTTCGGTTGTGTCTGAGTCTTCATGTTTGCCATTTCCTTCCCCAGCTCATTTTACAGATGAGGAAATTGAGGCAAACAGGGTGAAATGACTTGCCCAGGGTCACACAGCTAGTGAGTGTCTGAGGCCAGATTTGAATCAAGGTCTTGCCTCCGAGCCCAGTGCTCTACTCACTGAGTCACCTAGCTGCCCCAACAACAACTGTTACGACCACTACTCCCATTAATACAATTACTCCCATTATTACTCTTTCTACTATTACTGTTGCCATTATTATTATTACATCATCGTTATTACCACTCCTATTACTCTTACTACTATTGTTACCACTATTATTACTCCTGCTATAACTATCATCACCACCACCAGGTCTGACCATACTGGAAAGGTTTTTATTCTGGACCCAATGAAGCTGGTATAGACGCTGTCAATGACCATGTCTAGCTTCCAGTTAAGGAAGGCTCTGGGCCCAGTTGGTTGTAGAGGAATTAATGAAGGGGCCCCAGGTTAAAGGCAGCTCTCAAAGACCATCTACTCAATTATCAAAGGGCTGCTAACCTGCATTGGCAGAGAGGCTGCCCAAACCAGCAAGGTCACAGAGGCTTATTGCAAAGTGGAGTACTGGTAGGGTCATTCCTGATGCTGGGGGCAGGGAGGGGGGGGGGTCTGAAACAGAGAAGACTCAGTTTCTGTAAAACAAGGGGTTTAATGTAGATAATCTCTGAGCTCTAAATCCTATGATCTCATGAGATCTTTTCTGACTAGAGTAAAAGCAGGGAAATCTCATGGAGGAACTGAGCCTGGAGGGATTAGCAAGGATGTCCACAGAGAGCAGATGCACCCCATCCCCATCATTCTGGGGGTCTAAGGTTCCTGGGAAATGAAGGCACTGAGGATATTACCACCACAGCAGTGGCAGCCTATGGTCCCTTCCCCTCATCCATGCTCATTCATTATTGGTCCTTCTTCCAAAGCTCCGGCTGACTGAGCACTGGACGGCGGGTCCTGCCGGGAGTTAGAGTTGCCTTAAAAATCTCCCCGCCTGGAAGCCGGGGCCGTGTCTAAAGCTGAGGTCACAAATCTTGGGACTAACTCACTCCACTGCCATTTCGGCCTGGCTTCCTTCCCAGAGCTGGGACTTCACCCTGACAGAGTGGCAAGTGTTCCACTCCTGGGACTTTGTTCACTGACTACAGTGCAACCATCCACTGAAGGGTGAGCAGACCATGAGGATGCTCCAGTTTTCCTCTTGTCCTCAAGTGAGAAAGAAGCAGTGGGGCAAAGCAGATCAAGAACTCACCGGCTTTGGAGCCAGAACCCGGGTTCAAGTCCCACTGCTTACCATACTGACTATGTGACCCTGGGTGTAGCCTCTAATATGCACTGAACAAGCAGGTTACTTAGGGCTGGAGGCAACTTTTTAAGATTATAAATTGAAAGAAGAAAAAAAAGGTGCTAACCTATCCTGGTAGAGAGATTTGTTCACCTGGGCGGTCCCTGTATTGGTACAGCCCCTATCACTATACTTCAAGTGAAACTACAGCATTCATAGGCTTTAAAACTTGGGAAGAAACTTAGAGATTGTCCATTCTCAACTCTTGATTTTACAAATGAGGAAACTAAGGTTCCAAATTGGGAAATGACTTCTCTAAGATCACATAGCACAAGGAACAAAACTGGGTTGGGCATCCACATGTCAGTGCTTCTTGACTCTAACGAGAAATTGTGCAGGAGATGAACCTCAAGGCTGGTTTTTCCTCTGAAGCTCAATGGCTCCCTCTTGCTTCTAGAACAAGATTAAAAATGGTGGTGGTGGTTTTTTCCAGCTCTTTGTGACCGCTTTTGGGGCTTTCTTGGCAGAGAAACTGGAATGGTTTGCCATTTCCTTTTCTAGCTCATTTTATGGATGAGGAAACTGAGGCCAACAGGGTTAAGTGACTTGCTCAGGGTCACACAGCTAGTAAGCATCTGAGGTCAAATTTGAACTCAAGTCTTCCTGACTCCAGGCCAGGCTTTCTATCCACTGAGTCACCTAGCTGCCCATTGTCTCTAGGATAAGATAAGAAATTCTTAGCTTGGTCTTTAAAGCCCTTCACAATAGTCAGGGCTTTATCTGCCCTTCCAGGCTTATTTTACATCACTTGCCTTCACAAATGTTCCATCCCAGTCTCACCAGCCTGCTCACTGTGCCCTATGCCTCCATATCCATATCCAGAGCACAGTATCTGAATATAATAAGTGCTTAATGTACACCTGTGGAATGGGATTGAGTCGAACTTGGGTAACATGGCCTCCTCTTCCCAAGCAGAGTGGCCTACATAAACTCTCGGGTAAGAGCTCACTGTAGCCCCAACAGTGAACATCAGGAAATTATGTCAGAATTAGCCACAGACGGCTGCTCAGTGCCTGCTAATTTCATTGCTCATTCATCTGTCTCTCAGCACGATTGCAATCATGACAGTGCTCATTGCCAAGTGAATGCGGCTCATCTTTCTCAAGCCTCAAACAAGGTCCACCCCTGAAAAAAAACTCCATTTCCTCACCTGAAGCCCCAGGGTGACAGCTGCAAGGAGCAGCCTCCTTCTCCCTCAAATAATTACTTATATTTGATCTTTGAAATAATCGAGGGAGTCTCTGGTGTTTACTGAAAAGGGGTGAGGGTCAGAGGGAGCTTCAGAAAAATCACTTTGGCAGCTGAGCAGAGGCTGGATCCAAGTGGGAGAGGGACAAAGGCCTATGGACTTGCAGTCAAGAGAGACACAGGCTCTACCCTGGATCTGACATGAGCTACCTGGGCCATTCTGGGTACCCTTCGGAGTCTCAGTTTATCCACATGTAAAGTGGGGAGAGTGATATTTGCATTTCCCTACCTCCTAAGGTTGCTGTGATCATAACCCAGAATGCCAAGCTCTGCCTTTGCCTGAGCTCAGCTAATCTTGAAGACATCTCAAAAAAAGTTTGTATCTATACATATTTTTAATATACACCACATATACATGTACATATTTATGTATATGTGCACATCATGCACACATGTGTGTATACATGTGTGTTCTTATATTGCATGCATATGTTTATTGAATTGTGCTGTGCGTGCATGTGCACATGCACATGTCATGCATGTACACAGATGTGCACATGCACACACAATATACATACAGGGCAACACACACGTATATGCGTGCACACACATGCATGTACGTGCATGTACACACATTTACATGCACGTGCATGTGCATGTACATATATGCATGTGCATGTATACACACATACATGCCTATATCCATGTACACATATGCATACATATATACCTATACATCACATATGCATACATATACATATATACATACACATATACTGATATATATACATATGCATGTATACACATACATGCACACACAAATATATAACATGCACACAATGCACCCATACATGTACACGCACACGCACACATATGTGCATAATACATGCACATGCATGCCTGCATATATGTGCCTATGCATACATATGCACATCTACATATGCATATATGTGCACCGCACATATGCATACATGCACATTTATGCACATATACATGCACATGTGTGCGTGCACACATACAATACACGCAAAACACATTCACATTCATCATATGTACATACACGTGCATATACATACACACATACATATACATATGCATGCATACACGCATACACATATACATACATATACATACACAATAGACATACATATACATATACACATACACATGCATATACACATATACATAGATATACACATACACATACACATACATATACATATACATTCTCTTTGCATCATGATCCCACCCAAGGTTTTCCTAGGAATTTCAGAATTGCACATGTTTTGCCCCTGGGAATATTATATTATATCTTCTCTCTAGATCTTCCTATGTGCAAAATCATGTACTCATCCAGTATGTATTAAATCGGGGCCAGGTGCTGAGGATACAACAATCTGCCCTCAGGAGGCTTCCATTCTATCAGAAGAGACAGTCTGCACAGAAGTGAAGGGCACCACCTTCTCTGAGCCCTTCAATTCCCTCCCTCTCTCTCGTTGAAGCTGAGTGCCCATGGGGGCTGCTATGTCCCCTCAAGGGCCTGAGGCTTTGGGGCGTGGTTTTCTCTAATGCTGCCACCATGAGCCCCCATTTTGGTGGGCTCTCACCAGCAGTAATGCCAGCAATCAGGACCCAGCATCATTTAACCAATTAACACCAAGTAGCTTTCACGGAAAGGTATTTATTAAGGAGATTCCTTCCTTATTCAAGAATCCAAATATAAACATTCTCCCAAAGCCCCAGATCAGCTCTTACCTATGCCATTTTGGTGCCTGGAGAGAGTGGGCTTAAATTGGAAACCATTTCACCAAAGCGTTGTCTGGGCCAAGTTCATTTCTGAACAAACTGGCTCCTTTGTTTCCGAGGCAGAGCATCTTGGCTCCTGGGCTCTGCTTGCTAGACAAGGCTTGGCTGGCTGAAAAGCCTGTCATGGATTCTGGCTCCCAGGCCTTTGGGGGATCGCCACCCCAACCTTGCAAAGCTCAAAGGGTCGTGGCTGTCTCTCCTACTCCTTATCCTATGAGCAGTAAAAAAAGATCAGTAAGACACAAAGCACAGAGAGCAATACTGATGGGCCTCACTAGCCCCCGATGGGGAGGATCTGAGGCCTCTCCCCACCCAGAGGCACACAAAGCATCTCTCTGTCATCAAAGGTTGGTGAAGGTTTTCTGAATGCAGCCTGGGTTTGGGGTCTGCAGACAATCAAAAGGCCTAGGTAAGCAATACCTGTGCACCCTCAAGTCCAGTAGGGGCTTCAGGAAGGGTACGCTGCACCCACTGGGCCTGTTAGCCAGTCTCCTGTTATATAAAATCTTCCAAATGGAGACAAGAGGAAAGAGGCTGAATCTGTGATTTCACCAGTATAAGGAACTCCTGGGTGAGGAAACTCCCTCTACCAATGCAGGTCAGAATCTCCTCTGCAATTTAGAGTGCCCTAGCAGGTGAAGTTACTTGCTCAGGATCACACAACCAGGGTGTGTCAGAAGCATGCTTTTAAACCCAGTCTTCCTGACTCCAAGCACAACATCCTGGCCAGAGGAACCTTAGGTAGCATCTAATTCAAACCCCTTCATTTTACAGAAGGAGAGACAGAAGCTCAGAGAGGTTAAAGGATTTGCCGAGTGTCACACATGGAGCGAATCCCAGAAGCAGGCTTTGAACCCTTCTTAGACAAGGAGAGGACAGTGTGCCATTTCTCTCTTTGTACCTCCAGTCTCTCCAGCATCCAAAGCAGTAGGTTGCTCATGACAGACACTTATCAATGTTTACTGAATGGGATTGAATGTTCCCCTCTGCTCAGAAGTCTTCATTGATTCTCAGAAGCCTCCAGGGCAAAGCTCAAAGTCTTCACCCTGGCATTCAAAGCCCCTGTGCAAAATGGTGTCCCCTGCCTTTTCAGAGTGATCCCACAATATTCCCCCACATATACTCTGGCCATCAAATGTTTACCACATTTTCCCACCTACATGCCTTTGCCCATGCTGTTCCCCATGCCTGGAATTTGGTTCCTCCTATTTTTCACCAGTTTGATTCCTACCCTTCCTTTTTTTTTTTTTTTTTTTTTGCTTTTTGGAGGGGGGAGTACAAGGCAATTGGGGTTAAGTGACTTACCCAAGGTCACATGGCTAGCAGGTGTTAAAGTGTCTGAGGCAGGATGCAAACTCAGGTCCTCCTGACTCCAGGACCAGTGCTCTATTCACTGTGCCACCTAGCTGCCCCCCTATCCTTCCTTTAAGGACCAGTACAAATATACTTGTCTCAATCATGTGTGATTCTTTGTGACGTCATTTGAGGTTTTCCTGGCAGAGATATGGGAGGGGTTTGCCATTTCCTTCTCCAGCTCATTTTACAGATGAGAAAACTGAGGCAAACAGGGTTAAGTGACTTGCCCAGGGTCACCCAGCTAGTAAGTTTCTGAGGTTGGATTTGAACTCATGAAGATGAGTCTTCTTGACTCCAGACCCAGCGCTCCAAGCACTATGGCGCCCCCTAGCTGCCCCTCCCTGTGTTTATTGGGCACCCAGTGTGTACCAGGTGGCACTTTGCATCCATGGTGAAACAAAGACAAGAATGGGAGCATTCATTCCATAAGGGAGCTTAGTGGGGAGGCAGACGCCTTCACCAGTAAATAAATTACAAGCACATCCAAAGGAACGGATTTCAGGAGGGAGAGAAAGCTTGTAACTAGAAAAGAAGGCGGGAGAGTCGGGAGAGGCCTCACAGAAGGCGGCCCCTGGGCTGTGTGTCCTCGGAGCTCGGGATCTTCCCAGGCACTGGTTCGGAGGGTGAGGGTTCCAGACAGGGAGCCAAGGCATGGAGGCCAGAGAACAGCTGGCAGGCCCAGCTGACCATCCCGCCATTTTGTTTGTCATGACATTCCCCCTTCAACTTGACAGAGCACATCCACAGAACCCAAAGAGATCCCAAAAGCCGTCTTGGCTAATCCCTTCACTTTACAGATAAGCAAATGGAGACTTACTGACTCTGACTCACCTAAAGGCACACCAGCAGGAAATGTCAGGCAGGATTGGAACCCGGGTCCTCTCTGACTCTAGAGCCAGTGTTCCTTCCATGGTACCAATGTTGCTCTAAATTTTTTGAAGAGTCCCTACAAAATAATCTATACCCTTGGATTTGATTGTCCCTTCTAGACCATGATTCCTCCATGATCTTAACCCTCACTCAGATGAATGAATGAAGAAAAAAATCATTAAGTACTTTCTGTGTACTGGGCACTATGCTGAGCTGTGGGTACCAATATAAGCACAAGACTGTCCCCGTCCTCAAGGAGTCTGTATTCTAACAGAGGCAGACAACATGGCGAAGAGAGAGGTGGCCCGGGCAGGATGCTGCAGTCTGAGGAGCCCCAGGGATGCTGAGCCAATCAGTATGATGGCACTTCCTCCTATCAATCATTAATCCATCCTTTTCTGAACTTGTTTTCCACAGGGTAACCTTGTATGCCGAGTTCCTCCCAATGAAGGCCAGAGCCAAATGCATCTTGCTGATCGAGGTATGGTGCTGCAACACTGAATCCTAGCAGAGGACAATGCTGAATATTCAGCTGTCATCCTCAGGTCCCTAGACTCTTCTCCCCTCATCACCTCACTCCATCCTCCACCTCTAGGAGCGGTGTCCTTCCTGAGCCCACTGATGCCCTACCACATAGTGTGCGAGGAAGGGAAGGAATGTGGACTGAGGGTCGCTGGGCTTTAAGAAAGCTCAGTGACTCTATCCCAAATTTACAGATCATCAATTATTTCAGTTGTAAAAGGATTCTTATAACCAGTATGACTGGGTAAAATCGCTCCAACCCTTAAGGCCTCTTTTTCCTCCTCTGCAAAATTTTGGGATCGGTCTAGTTGGTTTCTGAGGTCTCTTCTAGCTCTGAATTAACTGATCTTATAAAGAAGTAGCGGGGTGGCTAGGTGGCACAGTGAATAGAGCACTGGCCCTGGAGTCAAGAGGACCTGAGTTCAAATCCAGCCTCCGACACTTAACACTTACTAGCCATGTGACCTTGGGCAAGTCACTTAACCCAACTGCCCCTCCAAAAAAAGTAAAAAAAAAAAGTAGCAGGTCTGAGAGGGACAGTGCTGAGGGGTCCTGGAAGACAATAGTGCCTGGGAACAGTAGTAGTGTTGGGTAAAAAGCACTGGGTTTGGAGTGAGAGGATCTGAGTTCAAATCCTGACTCTGCCACTTACAAATGCTGTGACCTTGATTGAGTTAATTCCCCCTCTGTCCTAAGTTTACTCACTTCTGATATGAGGAGTTGGTTGTGATACTTTTTCAGACCCTTCCATCTCCAAGGCTTTGGGTCCCTGAATGAGTTATTTCATTTTTCCGTGCTGAGTTTACTCATCTGGGTGAGCTCCAAGGCTATGCTCCTTTCCACTGCTTTCCCCCTTCTGATTTTATACATGGAGCTGGGGTTTCCTACTTGCACATCTTTGCTGCAGGCCCATTGCTAACAAGAGACAACTTCTCCTTCCAGACCCCACTGGGATGATCTGGGGTCCAACGCTGCCGAGAAATGGAGGGAGGGGTCCCCCTTCCCTATGTTCAGTCTGTTTTCAGTTGTGTCTGACTCTCCGTGAGCCCACTTGGGGTTGTTTGGGAAAAGACCCTAGAATGGCTTACTGTTTCCTTCTCTAGCTCTCTCTTTTTTTTTTTTACGATGAGGAACTGAGGCAATCAGAAGTTAAGTGACTTGCCCAGGGTCACACTGCTAGGAAGTGTCTGTGGCTGGATTTGAACTCAAGTCTTCCTGACTCTAGGCCTAATGCTCTAGTCAATGAGAGGCTGAGCTCCTCTTTCCCTTCCCTATGCCCCTTATTTATTCATGTGCTCCCATAGCAGCTTCAGGAAGAAAGCCTAGTACAACATCTGCCTGGCACCTCATTGGGCAACACTGACAGCACTGTGCTGCCCACACAGTCCCTCCTGCCATGCACTGATACCCTGACCATGATGGCCATCCTCTTCATCTTGGCCAGCCCAGCCAGCAGACTTTCCCATTTCCTCTGACCATCTTATCTGCCCTGACCCTCCTGAGCACACTGGCCACTCTCCACACTGCTCTCTACACTGAGCCATCTGACCATCCTGTTCACCCTGTCTAGACTGACCATGCTGGTAACACCGTCTACACCAACCCCACTAACTAGCTTGGTAGAGTGAGTAGAGGCCTGGACTTGGTGGTATCAGGTAGGCGAGTTCAAATACGTCCTCCAACATTTACTAGACAGGTGATTATAAGCAAGTCTCAGCATGGAAGAAAGAAAAGGAGGCTGAAATTGGAGTCTCAGACCTGGGTTCAAATCCTGCCTCAGCTGCTTATTACCTATGTGAATTTACACAAGTCTCAACCTCAGTGGTTCTGTTTCCTCGTCTATAAAATGAATAGAGCTGAGCTACATGGCCTCTAAATGCCCCTCCCAGCTCAAGCTTTATCACCCTACTACCTTTCTGGGCCTCAGTTCTCTCATCTATAAATTGGGGCTAAGGACAGCCATGGGCATAAAGTCCTCTCTGCCTTGTTAGGGGGCCAAAAAGGGAGGCCAGGGAGGCACAGATGGCAGCTGCCATCACCTGCCGTCGTCACCTGGCCCATTCACTTCTGCTTCCTTGGTCACTTTGACCATGCAGCCTTCCACTTACCTGGTTTCCATTCTCCTGTGGCAGGTGTTCTGGGCCATTGGGACAGTGTTCGAGGTCGTCCTGGCCGTGTTTGTCATGCCCAGCCTGGGGTGGCGATGGCTGCTCATCCTCTCTGCTGTTCCACTGCTCCTGTTTGCTGTCTTGTGTTTTGTAGGTACCTTTTTATCTTTTTAAATTTAATTTTTTCCCCCAAATAAAATCTGCCTTTGTCCCTCCTATTTCTCCCTCCCAAAATGAGAAAGGAAGAAAAACAAAACCCATGTCACAGACACCTAGTGGAACAAAACGAGTCCCTGAATGGGCCACGTCCAAAACGGGCCAGGCCTTCATTTGAATCCTAGGAAGCAGGCAGGACAGTTCCGCCAGAGTCCCCTGGAATCCATGGCTAGAGTTCCCAGGACCTCAGACCTGTTTGTCTTGGGGCCAGATCGGTCCCTTGGTTCTGCTCATGTCACTGTTTCCATTCATAAAGTCTGTCTGCAGGGCCCTTTTTGAGCCCCCTCCCTGCCAATGCAGAGACAGGAAGTGGGCTGAGGGCATGAGGGCCAACGGAGCCCCCATCAGGAGGGCTCGGAGGAGCCATGGAAAGAGCCCTGGGATGGGGGAGGTAGGAGTACACACTTGGAGAAGTCACAGCTCCTCCTGGGCTTCTGTAAGACTAGGGAGTTGGACGAATATCTATCTATTCAACTCTAATATCCTGTGTTCTATCTTTTAAGGCCCCCCAGCTCTGAGTCATGTCAATGAGCATTTATTAAGCACCTATGATATGCCAAGCACTGTGCTGAGTCCTTGTTATTATACAAAGAAATGCAAAGGCTCTGACTGACACGCCCTGTTCTGAGGCCCCTCCCAGCTCTGCCGTCCCCTGTTCTAAGGCCTTCCCAGTTCTGACATTCCATGTGCTAAGCACTGAGTAATAAAGACTGAAAGTCCTGGGATCACTCTGACCTGCTGCTTCTTTCTCCTTCCTCCTCCTCATCCCTCTGCACCAGCTCAGTTTACTGGCTGAAAATCAGACGGAAATGGAGCCCCTTGATTTCTAAACTGCTTTGGTGTTTGGCTGAAAGGCTGCAGTATTTTCTGTTGAGATGCCACTAAGTCTATCTATAAGTGTTCATTTTCATCTGCCAAACCTTTTACAAATGAAAAATTCCTGGATGGGTATTAATTTCTTGGCAGAGTTAAAGAGAAAACTCAACAGAAACAAATCCCCTTTGGATATCTGCCTTCCCGATAACAGACTATCTGTTCTGCCAGTAGGTAGGCAGGCAGCAAACATTAATTAAGCACCTACTATATGCCAGTCCCTGTGTTAAGGGCTGGGGACACCAGGAAAGGCAAAAACATGGCATCTCGGTCCCTCACTCAGATTCTGAGCCTGATTCTCAGATTATGCAATGATTCTTGCAACATCATGGGAATTGTGATCAAAAGACACCCTCCTAATGAGACACCAGAGGCAGAACTGGGAATTTGTGCACCTGGAGCAATGACCACAAACCACCCGGCTAAGTCACCCTCTGGTGAGGGGAATGGGGAGAAGTGGGGGAGGGAAGAGCTCCCGCCAGTCCGCCATCTGGCAGCTTCCTATTTTAAGGAATTAGTCTTGCTGAGCTAAATTCTATTGTTTCTATGCTACAGGACTGCCAGAACTGTTAGAGCCCTTCAAATTCAGTGCTACCTCCCTCCCACTCCTCTCCACTCCAAGTTCATCGCCTGGGGCTAACAGTCTGGTCTCCTTGCCTTAGTTACAGCTCCCACCATGCATCATCATCAGTCCATGGCGGGACCTCTACAAGCTTTTAGAAGCTTGGGCATCTGGGGCCAAGACTCCTGACTTGATGAATAGCGTGGGTCATCATATACCCAGGGCAGACATATAGATTGTACTTTCTTAGAACAAGCGAGGCTTGCACCTGGCATCCTGAGATGGATCTCCCATGACAATCCCATTTGGTGTGTGGCTTAGAGACTTCCAAAGCCATGTTATTTGAGAGCCCACCTCTCCCTTCTGGACTATACGTGACAGTAACAATTATCTGGGTGCTATATTTACTCTGCTGTTCAATGGCTTCCTGCTATCTGTGTTGTTATTTTTCAGGAATTGTTTGCACTAGGAATAAGCATCTCTTTCTCTCTCTTCTCTCTCTGTCTCTCTGTCTCTCTCTGTCTCTGTCTCTCTCTGTCTTTCTCTGTCTCTCTCTGTTTCTCTCTCTCTCACACACACAGATTCATAGTACACCCAAACTGAGTCCTTGTCCAGAACTGGAAAGAATTATCAGCAAATCAATGAAACGGTTTTTTACTTTTATTGTGAAGAGTAATCAATGATCGGTTTAAGAAAGACTACTTACCTTGATTCTATAAAACCAGGATGATAATACTTCTAAAGATCTATCTCACTGGACTGTTGTGAGGCCCAAAGGAGACAACATGTATAAACCCCTTTATATACCTCGAAGGGCTATACAAATATCAAAGTTTAATTGATAATGAATGTATTGGTTGATCCTGGGTCCTTGTTAAGACTTAGGTCGAGTAGAAAGGAGATTTATTTGACATCAGCAGACCTAACTTTGTATCTTGGTTCTGTGACTTCCAACTTGTAGAACCTTGAGCAAATTACCTAGCCAATTGGGGACTTTGTCAGTAAAATGAGGAGTTCTCTATGCTATGAAGATATCCTAGAGGATCCAAGACTTCGAAGAAATCTGTTAAGTTGTAAGCTCCTTGAGGGCAGGGACTGTCGAACTTTGGGGAAATCTTAGATTGTAAACTATTTTAAGGTAGGGATTGTCTTTAGCCTCTTTTTGTATCCCCAGTGCTTAGCACAGTGCCTGGCATATAGTAGGTGCTCAATAAATGTTTATTAACTGACTAACTGGAAATCCAAACTATGATTATTTACCGATAGCGTTAATAAACAGAGCATCTTTGGCAAAAACAAATGATTCACCTTGATGATAGAAGTATAAATGAATGTACTAACTTAGCTGTCATGCCTCCCTCCCCCAACCATCATGAGTAGCCAAAGTTTGACATCAGGGTGTACTCAACTTCCCATTCTTCCTTGGTAGTAAAAGTATCCAAAATCAACCAAATTAAAGCGCTCATGAGGTGCCAGGTGCAATGCTCTGAAAATGCAAAGATAACAAGGAAGGAGCCTCTGGGTATCAAAGGAGCATCCAGAAGGACTTTCCTGGAATGTTGCTGGTTGACTGGGATTGACCTGGATCTCAGCCACCAGCCCCACATATTGGAGTTCAGCTGGGAGTCAGTGCCCAGTCTCTTCCTGACCCTCCTTTGACTTTCATCTTCTCTGCCTTCCCAGTGGCTTCCTGAGAGTGCAAGGTATGACGTACTATCTGGGAACCAGGAAAAGGCCATTGCCACCTTGAAGAGGATCGCAACAGAGAATGGTGCACCGATGCCCCTGGGAAAATTGATCATTTCCAGACAGGTCAGTGCCCTGAATGAGCTGGTCCAGACTGTGCTGCTACAGCTGATGGGGACTGGCCATGTGGGAGTGGAAAGAGCTGGATTGGGAGACTGAGGATCTGAGTTTAAATCCTTGTTCTCCTATTTACTACTTTTTGTGACTCAGGGAAGTTATAGAACCTCTCCAGGCCTCAGTTTCCTCGTCTGTCAAATGATTAGCAAAGGTACATTCTTGCTCTAAATTTACGATCCTATTATGTCACAATCATCATGTTGGTTCAATTTTCCAGGCTCCCTGTTCTGTCCCATGTGTCTCAAAAATACAGGACAAGTGAGAGTCAATTCCTGCTACCTCTGCTTCCTAGGGTAGAACTGGAGCCTTTGTAGGACAAAGGAGAGCCTGGGGACTGAATGCTTACTTACCCCATAGCGGATGGAGCACCAGGTCTGGAATCAGGAAAACTCATCTTCCTGAATTCAAATCCAGTCTCAGACACTTACTAACTCTGTGACCCTGTGCAAGTCACTTAAACCCATTTGCCTCAGTTTCCTCATCTATAAAATGAGCTGGAGAAGGAAATGGCAAACCCCTCCAGTATGTCTCCCAAATTGGGTCACAAAGACTTGGACAAGACTAAAAAACAATTAAAAGTGACAAAGGCTAAGGGCATTTTCTTCATTAATCTTCCACTCCCACTGATTTTAAACAATAAACCTGTTCCCCGTTCAAATAGCAACCTTATTTTGAGTTTGAGAAAAGTAAAGAGAATTTGTCTTTGTTTTGAAACAGGAAGACCGGGGCAAAATTAGGGACCTTTTCACACCCCAATTTAGATGGACAACTTTATTGCTGTGGTTTATATGGTAAGAGGCTTTTCTGTACCAGTTTCCTTCCACATAAGCTCCGTGTTTCTGCAAATGTATGCCACTGACCATGTGGCACAAAGGACCTCCATGTTTCTTGAAGACAGTCTTCTTAGCAATTCCCAGGCTGCTGGAGTGCTCTCATTTCCTTAGGGGTCAGTAAATAGCTAATGCACGGGGGAGATGGGTTGGTATAGAGGAAAGAACAATGGACAAATCTCAGCCCTATTGCCAGCTCCCTGTGTGGCTTTGGGCAAGTCTGGGCCTCAGTTTCTTCATTTGTAAAATGCAGGATTGGGCTCAATGGCTTCCCTTCCAGCTCTAATCCTTCAGTCTTGAAAATCTGAATCAGCAGGGGATTCACTGGGGGAAAACAAACCCTCCATTTATAGTAGAAAGCACTGGATCGAGAGGCTGGTTTTGAATTCCAGTTGAAGTCATGGTGCTACATGTCTTGAATATTGGAAAGGGAATTTTTGACCAAGTATGGATTGGATCAGATGATGTCTGGGGTGCCTTCTAAGTCTGAGATTCTGTGCACTTGTGTGACCTTGTGACCCTGTCCTTTAAGTACTCCTGGCCTGTTTCCTCATCTATAAAATGATGAGGTTGGATTAATAATCCAACAATCAGGGGTGGGGAACCTGTCACCCAAGGCCACATATGGCCCTCTAGATCCTCAAGTGTGGCCCTTTGACAGTGTGGATTCAAAGGGATGTACTTGAGGACCTAGATGGCCACATGTGGCCACACCCCTAGTAGATCACCTGAAGGTGCCTTCTAGATAGAAATCTGTCCTCCTTTCTTAATCCCAATGTTTCCCTTCAGTCTTTTCCTTCCAGATTCCTCTCTCACCAAACCTTGAAACAGGGCTGTTCACACATAACAAAAAATAGTGTTGCTTCTCGTATCCACTTATTAACCTCCTTTCCTCTTCCATGCTCACTCTCTGGGAAAGGTGCTAATCACCCGTGAAATGAGCAACAAGAGGGAGAAGAGATTGGCACCCTAAAGAAGCTGCTGCATAGTGGGCACCTGAGGGATGGAGAGCTTAATTCATTTATTCAATCACACATAATAGTAACAATAACCAGTTGCAGCTATATAGGACCTACTATGTGCTGGGCATTGGGCTAAGTGCTTTACAAATACCTCATTTGATCCATACAACAGTTCTGGGATTTAAGTTCTGACTGTCATCCCCATTTTACCATTGAAGAAACTGAGGCAGAGGGAGGTTAAGTGACTTGGACAAGGTCACACAGCTTATAAATGTCTAAGGTATGAGGCCACTTCTAGGGGAGCTACTGCCTGGGAAGAGAGCGGGAAGGAGGTCAGTTCACTCTACTTTCTGATATCATTTTATTTTAACTAATTCTCACAAACTAGGCATTAAGCTCTGTTATTTCTGTGACTTCCAGCTCTAGACCTAAGATTCCCTCAATTGAAAGCGACCTCAGAGCTCATCTAACCTGCTTTGTACATACATGACCAAGAATCTCTTCTATCATATCCCAGACATGTGGTCAGCCAGTCTATCCTTAAAGACCTCCAGGGTAGGGAAGCCTCCCTAGAAAGCTCATTCTGGGAACAGCAAGATAGAGCTGGTGCAGCAGATAGAGCATAGGACCTGAGTTCAAATCCAGCCTCAGACACTTATGAGCTGTGTGACCCTGGGCAAGTCACTTAACCCCATTTGTCTCAAAACAAACAAACAAAAAAAATCCCCATTCTGTTTTTATATAGTTTTAGTTGTTAAGTTTTTCCTGACTTTGGGAGGAAATTTGGTTGTTGGTAACCTCCACCCATTACTCAGAATAAGTCTATGTGAGAGCCTGTGACTTGCTTGAACACATCCTCCAGCATCCTGGGGAAAGATTCATTTGCCCTGCTCTAATTATACTCTGGTTGTAGGGACCACCACAATATGGAGTCAAGGTGATAAATAAAAAACAGAAGATGTCGTCTCTACCCTCGAGAAGCTATTTTGACAGACAAAATGTATTGTGGAGGGGCCAGGGAGATGAATGTCAGCACATGGAAACGTAGTATTAAATATGTACCAGACCGAATTTGTCTTTGTCAGTGGTGAAGGGCCATTGTAAATGACTTTGTAGAGATGGGAATATTTAATGGGGACATAGAATGTGTGAATCTGGGCAAGCCCCTTCCTCTCTCTAGGCCTCAGTTTCCTCACCTGTTAAATGAGAAGATTGGGCTAAATAATCTCTAACTGTTCTTTCTACCACTGACATTATGTTTCCAACCATGTATCACTCAACAAGCATATATCGTTATATAATATTTATATTATGTTTCTGCTTTGTGCCTACTGGTCAGGAACTTTGCTAGGTGGAAACATAATGACAAAAATGGAACAGTCTCAGCCCTCAGGGAGCTTATAGTCTAGAATAACAATTCTCAACCTGTGCGTTATGTTCAATTTGTAACAATGAAAATACATCCTGCATATCAGATATTTATATTATAATTCATAACAGTAGCAAAATTACAGTTATAAAGTAGCAACGAAAATAACTTTATGGTTGAGGGTCACCACAACATGAGGAACTGTATTAAAGGGTCCTGGCTAATATTAGGAAGGTTGAGAACCGCTGGTCTAGAATGAAAGAAAGCTTTTGATTCCTGCCCTGCCAGATAGCCCTGAGTAATGTTTTCTATCGAGACCAGCCTCCTGCCTCTGTGTCTCTGGATCAGTTAGGTCCTTGCTAGCACATGACTTAGACCTGGTACATTAATACAATCAACTCCTCATGCCCTGAGGAGTCATCGGTCCCTGGGAGGTGAGTTGTGCAAGAAGGTAGTGATGGTGTGTGGGTGAAGGGAGACGTGAGAAACCTTCATCCTCATTCCTCATCACTGGAGTAAACCATTCTCATTTTCTCCCTGCCAGGTTTTCCAATGCATTTTCATACTATGGATTAGTTTTGCTAACTACAGAGTTCTTTCAAGAAGGAGATGTCTGCAACAGTGAGTAGCAACATTTCTTCTTTTTATTTTCCAGAGATTTGTAGAATTTCTGAAGTGGGAGGAGCCTTAGGACAGGGGATGTAAGAGCTGGGAGGGGCCTCAGAAGAGGGAGTATCAGAGCTGGGAGGGGCAAGCAAGTAGGTAGTCCTAGCTAAAGCATTTAAATGTGAATTTCCTCCTCTCCCCTTCCTCCTGCCACAGTGTCCAGCAGAAGAAAAGCTGTGAAGGCCAAATGTAGCCTGGCTTGTGAGTACCTGACGGAGGAGGATTACATGGACTTGCTCTTGACCACTTTATCAGAGTTTCCAGGTAAGTGACCCACCTATTTCCAGAGAGGGAGCCTAGCCAGAGACAGAAGGCCACTGATGTGAGCTCAATTACCTCTCGCTTATCCGTGCCGACGCTAGGCGGGGCAGTGGACAGAACACCAGTCCTCAAATCTAAGTTCAAATCTAGCTTTAGACAATTCCTAGCTGTGAGACCCTGGGCGTTTAACTTCTATTTGCCTCAGTACACTAGAGACGGAAATGGCAAACCACTCCAGTGTCTTTGCCAAGGAAACCCCACGGACAGTATGATTCACGGGGTCACAAAGAGTTGGACACAACTGAACAAGAAAAGAAGCACACAGCAGAAAGAAGGGAGATGCATAATACAGGAGAAGGGGCTGAGATGCTGCTGCCATCCACGGGACGTGGTTGGATGTTGAGGACTCTGAAGCAGAATCTTGGTTCAGGATTAGACTGTGATGAAGGGCAGAGAAACATAGATCTAAAATAATAAGGGAGGAGAACTCTAGAACTTCTTCACCAAGTCCAAGCTATACTCTTTTAGCAGGAGACCCATGCACAAGAATTTGGTGAAAGAAAATGGATGAGAAACACTGAAAAGAAAAGAGTTAACAAGGGACATGACTAATTAGCCAAGCAAAGATCCAGTAAAACTGCTTTTCTTAACATTACTTTTGACTCTTAATGACATAGTAATGATATCTCTAGTATCTGTGAAAGAGGTATTTGAAACACTGGCTACATGGAAATTCAGTGTTCTATCATACCAGACATAGTCCATCATGTTCAAGTGATTCAGCAAAAACTCAGGAGGGTAAAGGGCAATCCCTGTCTGGGAGAGTTGTGGAGGGGCTCCAGATCAGGAGATGAGCACAGAACCAATGTTGGGTTGTTATCTTGCTGTCTGCAGAGCACTGAAATCCAAGGGACTTCGATAAGTGGGAAAACCAGGTTCGGGGGCAATTTCTGGCCTGGAGTTCAATACTAGACCAGGAGAAAAAATGCCAGGAGTGTGGAGAAGAGGACTTTCTGTATGTCTCAATTTATCTCCCCAAAAGCAACAGTCTTCTTATGGTGACAGTTTCCATGCCCTGAGCTGGGAGACTGGTGTGGTCCTGAATGGGAATCTTCCATATCTCCTTCTGACTTTGCCTCCCCCATTAGGCTATTAACAATCTATTTAAGGGGACCTGGACAGATTCTGGAAATCTGGCGTCCATGAAATGGTGCTGTAGATGTCCCCAGCTACAGCCAACTGGAGGGCTGGGAAGAAGCACTGATTATCTTCCCTGGTCCCCCAGTTTGTCAGGCTTCAGTCTAGTGGTGTTCCTCTCTCCCCAGGCATCCTTGTGACTCTGTGGATCATCGATCGCCTAGGCCGCAAGAAAACAATGGCCCTGTCTTTTTTCGTCTTCTCCTTTTGTAGTCTCCTCTTGCTCATTTGCGTTGGAAGGTAGGGTCAAGAATGGATGATGGGTTAGGGAGTCAGCCAGCCCATCTCCGGGCCACCAGGTTGGGAAAGGCAAGTATGATATAAGGCATAAATTGTTGAACTTCCTAGGCTTGTGACCCATGGGTAGGTGGTTCTCTGAGCCTCAATTTCTCCATCTCTAAAATGGAAACAATAATACCCCAGGGTTTATAGTGAAATTCAAACAAGAATTCTGCAAACCTAAAAGCACATAAAAATGGCAGATATTATGATCATGACTATGTCTTAAGGTCAATGAGAAAATTAAAGGCTTTACTCAGTTAACTGATTAGCATTATTCAGCACAGGCCATGTGCTAAGCTCTGTGGATACAAAAAAAGGCAAAAAACAGTGCCTGCTTTCCCTGAGCTCACAGTCCAATGAGAGAGACAGCAAGCAAACGTGCTGGGTGCGTACGAGATACACACAGGGTGTGATGGAGACGATCTCAGAAGGAAAGCTCACAGTCCTTCAGACCAGCTCAAACATAGCCTCCTAAGGAGGTCTTTCCTGATGCCCACCCCACCCCCGCCCCAAATTGCATTCTTTTCTGCATACCTAGGTGTGCCCTGGTTTTCTGCCCCTTTAGAATGAGGGCGGGACCGAGACATTCTTTGTATCCCTAATCCCTCTTCCTGTGCCTGGCCCTATTAGGTAAATACTTAAACACTGGTTGATTGACTGATGATGCTTGCAGATACCTAGTTTTCACACACAGATTATTCCTGTTGCTGGTTATATGAGATTTCTGCCCTGTCCACCTGGGGGCGCCCCTGACCACCTCTCTCACATCCACCCTGGCTGCTCAATCCCCCAACTAGCCATGCTCCAGCATCACTTGGGATACTTGAAGACAGTGATGATGCTGATGTTAATTAACTAACATCATTTACATAATACATTCAAATATGCAGAGTGTTTGCCATGCATTATCTTACCTGAGCCTTGCAACGACCCTGTGGAACTGCTGCCACGGGTACTGCTACCCCCATTTTACAGATAAGGTTCAGAGGCTCACATGTCTCAGGGCCACAGCTATTATCAGTGGTAAGATTTGAACACTGCTCTTTCTGATTCCATGTCCAGCACTCCCAAGACCCCAGGTCTGGCCCTCTCATTTTCCAGGTGAATATCAGAGAAGTTAGGTGATAAGTATAAGCGTCAGAGGTGAGACTCCAACCTAATGCTTTGTGACTCCAGGTTCAGCATTCAACCTTCTTGACTTGGAGACCAGTCACCACCTTTCTAACTCCCTCTGCTCACCCCCAGGACTGCCCTCTCCCTGCCCTGTCCTTTGTGGAATAGTTAAAATGACCAGGGCAGGCCTTGGCAAATGGGAGATGGACCTGTGTATGCTGATACAGGCGCCATTGCTGGCTTCAGAGCATTGGTGAAAAACATTTCCCTGCCAAATCAACTCTTGACCAAGCATCTTTCTCCTTTTCCCCTCTAGAAGTGTCCTCACTGTGCTCCTCTTCATCTCAAGGGCTTTCATTTCAGGAGGATTTCAGGCTGCCTACGTTTACACTCCAGAGGTAGGAGGGTCTGGGTGAGAAGGGGGCAGCTTGGTGAGCCGGGGAGATGGGATCTGGCTGGTGCTGGGCATGGAGGGGCAACGACTGCTTTTCAATGCAATTCATTTCCTTTGTAATCCCATGGATTTTGTTTCATCCACTTAAAAGCATTATTACAGAGGGGGACCCCTAGCCTTTGCTAGATCATCAAAAGGGTCTATGACTCCAACATAGATAAGATCCCCTGGCTGAGGACTTGACAGTTGACTCCTCTCTTCCTCAGGTTTACCCCACAGCTACCCGTGCCCTGGGATTGGGCACCTGTAGTGGTATGGCAAGAGTGGGTGCCCTCATCACTCCATTTATTGCTCAGGTAGGTGACGTTATGGGTGGGAGAGAGAGGAAGTCAGAAGGTGGGGATTGGGATGGCAGCAGCAGGCCCTTACTCCCAAGCAAATCTGTCCTCATGAGAGTGCCAGGCAGAACTCTTGATTATATGTTTTTTCCTGCCCAGGGCAAGCTTCACAAAATGCACCTTCAAATCCACTTTTTGAAAAAAAAAAAATGCATTTACTATTACTTTGTAACATTCAGTTCCACAAGTTTTTGAGTTCCAAATTTTCTCACACACACCCCTTTCCCCGCCTATGGCAGCATGCAATCTGATATAGGTTCTACATAGACCTTCACATTAAACATTAGTCAAGTTGTAAAGAAGAATTATAACCAATGGAATGAACAACAAGAAAGAAGGAACAAAACACAAAAGAGAGAGAGCAAGTAGTTTGCTTCCATCTGCATTCAGACTGTAGTTCTTTCTCTGGATGTGGACATCCCTTTCCATCATGAATGCTTTGGAGCTGTCTCATAGCCTTATGTTGCTGAGAGGAGCCCAGTCTATCAGTCAGTCATCGGAGATACAGTGTGTCTGTAATTGTACAAAGTTCTCTGGGTTCTGCTCCCCTCACTCAGCATCAGTTTATGTAAGTCTCTCCAGGTTATTATGAAGTTCTTCTGTCCCTCGTTTCTTATAGCACAATAGTCTAATCCACTTTTAAAGGTAAATTCTGAAGTCCAAGAGATGAGATGATGGGACCAAGATCAGAAAAGTTGTAAGTGGTAGGGTTAGGTTTCAAACTTGGGTCTTCACATTCCAAACTCAGTGCCCTTTTTTGGACCAGCATGCCTCTCAGATAACATCTGGGAAAGAGCTTTGGGCAGAAGAACATGATCTCTAGATTCAGGGGCTCCCCATTCCTAAAGGCTCCACTTCCAAAAGTGAGGCATCACAGGTATCTTGTATCTCACCCTGCAGGTGATGTTGGAATCATCCGTTTACTTGACTCTGGTGGTATATAGTGGCTGCTGCCTCTTAGCTGCGCTTGCCTCCTGCTTTCTGCCAATTGAGACCAAAGGCCGGGGTCTGCAGGAGTCCAGCCACCGGGAGTGGGGTCAAGAGATGGTGGGAAAAGGCTCCCACAACATGGGTGTGACCAGGTCAAATTCTGGATCACAGGAGTGATGGCGTCTGGATTGGCTGGATGTCTGGGAAGACCAAGAGGGAGGAGCTGGGGGTGATTCCCAGTGGGATCAGGCTGTCACTGCCAATGTCATGGGTCAAAGTTCCAGACCTGTAGATTTGGACCGAAAGGAATTTGTCTTTAATACCGTTCACTCATATTCATCCAGCACCACCTCGGGGATGGCAGGGGAGGCATTTGTTCTGGGGTCGCTCTGTCTGTGTGATAGCGGGTAAGGTTTGTTAGTAGCCTGTCATTCTTGCTTGGCCCACTGCCAAGCTCCAAAGGTCCAGTGACATCACAGGCTGACCAGATGCCATTCAGATCCAGGTGTTCCGACGGGAGAGCCAAAAGCCAAATGGTCCACATAGATGACCCAGCTCCATGGCACATTCGGCAAGGAAGGGGACTCTGATGGGTCAGCCTCCACCATCAAGCAACCAGTTGGGTCCTGGGTCCCCAGCTCAGAGGCAATTCTCCTGGGCATTACAGATGGCCTGGGCTTCCAGAGGAAGGTTAATTCAAAGCACCTGGGACTAAGCAACCTCCTGACCCTTTGTTGGGGTTCAAGTAGTGCTTCTGAAACAGGGGATGGGAAAGGGTCAGCGTTCTCTCTGCTCAGAGCTCTCCTGGCATTGCTCACTGCCCTATCACACCACCAGGTGGTCTCACCATTGCTGACCTTCGGTCAGAACCCTGCCCCTCCCACCAACTCCCACATCCACACTGCATGGGGGCAGGTGTGTTTTTGTCCTTGTATCCAGGCTTGTTCCCAGCATTGACCTTTCTCACTGGACAGGAAGCAGGGATCCTTCCTATCAGACAGCCACCTCTCACAACTGCCTCCAGCTGGGCTGGGACATCAGGATAGGAAGGAGGGATGGAAGGAGGGCTCTTGTCTCTGGTACCTGGAGAGGTCCAGGAGGAACTGGGCTGATGACCTCCTTTCTACCTCCCGGGGAGGCAATTTGAGGTCCCAGTATCTTTAATTGCTGGCTCTTCTATGGGGATGAAAGGTGAGAGAAGGAAACGACCCACTTGTGTGGCCTCTCTTTAACAAGCACCAGCCCATGATGGGGGATTCCGATCTTGAGCCTGGAAAGATGTACAGAGAACTCAGCCAATGTGCCCACACACATCTCAGTATTGTTCCGAAGTGAGGGTTGGGGATGCTTAATTTTCGGGTCCTCATCCCTCAGCTGCGGCTTCTTCGCTCCATCCCTTGCCAATGCTCATGACATCACCATCCCAGGGGTGGTTTGGGGTACCACTCATACCTGCTGGGGGGTACGGTGGCCAGAACATGGTGAGTCAGTGGGGAGAGCCTGGGGCCAGGAGGAGGGGACTAACCAGGTTCCGTGTCAGTGGCATACATTGGCCTGCAGTACGTGGTTCAAAATGTGATGTTTCCCATTGGGAAAGCAAGGGGATCGTGTCAGGAAGGAGAGCATCCCCAGCTCCTATCAAAGGCCAAAGAAGCTACTGACATTTTTTTGCTTGGAGATGTCTGTTTTCAGTAAACATTGCAAGGGAACAAAGTCTGTAAGTTCATTTATTATTAAAACATGTTGGTGATGGACCTTGGTGGTGAGCTCTGCATTTGTGACTGTCCCATATTGTCCTCAGAGTGGTCTGGGTTAATCTTACTGGAAATGGTTCTATAGCTGGGAGTCTCTTGGAAGGAAAATGAATGAAAAAAGTATTTAATAAACACTATGTGCCAGGCACTGTGCCAACTTTTAGCTGGGATATAAATTTTAAAA
Organism: Pseudochirops corinnae; assembly: GCA_028646515.1. Lineage (NCBI taxonomy): Eukaryota > Metazoa > Chordata > Mammalia > Diprotodontia > Pseudocheiridae > Pseudochirops > Pseudochirops corinnae. The sequence goes on along the minus strand of CM053587.1, from coordinate 339,792,796 downwards.
ATGAAACAGAATTTCCGCCCTCAGGGAGCACACATTCTTTGTTTTTGTTTTGTTTTGTTTTTATTTTGTTTTTTTGCTTGGGTAAAGGTAGGGCAGTTGGGGTTAAGTGACTTGCCCAAGGTCACATGGCTATTTTGTGTTAAGTGTCTAAGGTCATATTTGAACTCAGGTCCTCCTGACTTCAGGGCCGGTGCTCTATTCACTGCGCCACCCAGCCACCCCAAGGGGGCACACATTTTAGTTGGGAGAGACATCATATGCAGTCAGATTCAGCTTCAAGGTGTATAGCAAAGCCCAAAAGTTCTTCAAATGTAGTGCAGTGTCTGCCCTGAAGAGCAGGGAGCCTTGAGGGGAACCATCGTCTCAGTGGGAGGAAGGTAGAAATGGAGGAAAGGATTTGGAGTAGAATGGGGATTCTGGATTGCCTCTAGAAGGGCTGAGAATGAGGGGTCGATGTCTGGCCATTCTCTAATCTATTAAGCGCCTACTGTGTGCATAGTAACAAAGACTTACAAAGGCAAAGCAACTCCCTCCCCCCAAAAACAGTCTTCACCCTTGAAGGCTTGCATTCTACTATGCGGTATAACAATCTCTTCACTTTCCATCTTTCGTGCTCTCCATGATGAGCTTCCAACGGCTTAAAAGCCCACTGGGATCAGTAACTTCTAAAAAAATTCTTGATCTCGTTTTTTTTAAAATCACCTTTATTTCCAAGTACATCGTTCTATTGCTTCCCCTTCCCCTTCCCAGATAGCCACACTTGGAACAAAGGATTAAAAAGAATGACGAGGGGGAAAATTCAGTTCAACAAAACTAACCCAATAGGTTAGCCAATTCTGACAGCAAACGTAACGTTCCACACCCACAGTGCCCTCGCCTCTACGAAGAAAGCAGGAAAGTGTTTTCTCTACCCTCCCTCCAGGATCAAGTTTGACTGTTACAATTACAAAGTATTTTGTTCCTCTCTCTGCCTCTCTCTCTCTCTGTGTCTCTGTCTCTCTCTCCCCGTCCCTTCCTCTCATTTTCTCTTCTTCTTCTCTTCCTCCTCCTCTTTTTTGTCTCTCTCTTCTTTCTCTCTGTTCTCTCCTACTCTCTCTGTTTTCTTCCTCTCTTTCTCTTCCTCTCTTTCCTCCTCCTCCTTCTTTTTCTTCTCTCTCTCTGTCTTTGTCTCTCTGTCTCTCTCTGTCTCTTTGTCTGTCTCTGTCTTTGTCTCTCTGTCTGTCTGTCTGTCTGTCTGTCTCCCCCTCCTCACCTTCAGGGATGCCCAGGAGCTTGGGGTGAGACTTGACAACATTTCTAATTATGATCAGGTGACTAAGCTCTCCTAGGTAATTTGAGGCACATGGGTTTTCCCTTTAGAATAGCAGCTGGCAATAACAGCACCTGGATGTATGGATCAGCTCAAAGACTTTCACCACATGGAAACCAGTATTTCATGGCAATGTTGCCTGTGGTAAGTGATGGGGCTTCTGTGGCAGGGGCAGGCTTCTTACAAAGTTCAGAAAACTTATTTTACAGAGAAGGAAACAGGATGGAAGAGGGGAAGGGCTCTGTCCAGCCATACAGGCAGTAAGTGGCAGAGCTTGGCTCATCTGACTCCACAGCCATCTTTTTCATTATTCCACAGCTACCATGGTTTTAAGCTGAAAAAGTATAAATAGTGCCAACCGATATTGGTTCTAGATACCCAAGGTGGCACAGTGGACAGAACGCTGGACCTGGAGTCAGGAGGATTGAGTTCAAATGCAGCCTTAGACACTTCCTAGCTGTGTGACCCTGGACAAGTCACTGCCTCCCCCAGTTTCCTCATCTGTTCTTGTTGTTTGTCCTTCATTCTCAAAGAGGACCCATGACAGCACAAGTGTGATGTCTTGATTTGGGCCTGAATTGGATCTGAGTGAGGCAGAGCTGTGCAGAGTTGTTGGTTTCACTCTCTCCTCCAGTGTCATCGAAGTCTGGAGATAATAACAGTATCCCCTCTCTCAGAGATATGGTGAGGATCAGATGTGGTAATATTTGGAATTGTTGTTCAGTCGTTTCAGTCCTGCTCAATTCTTTGGGACCCCATCTGGAGTTCTCTTGGCAAAGATACTGGAAGGGTTTGCGATTTTTCCTCCAGCTCATTTTACAGAGCAAACTGAGGCAAACAAGGTTAAGTGACTTTGGAAACATAAAAGCCCTAAATAAATGCTGGTTGTAATTATCTGAATCATGAAATCTCAGTTTGGCATCTGAATAACTTCAGGGACCATCCACCCAACCATACTTGAACTTGAACAATTCTACGGAATCCCCTATAAGATTCTGTCCATCCTGCGCTTCAACACCTCCGATGAGAGAGAATTCACTACCAGCCAAGCCAAGCCAATCCATTCTACCTTTGGACAGCTCCAATTGATAGCAATTGTTTCCTTATTCAAGACTCTCATTTTTCTCTTACCAATTTCCATTTTTTTTTCCTGGTTCTATCCTTTGGGACCAAGTAAAAGAAGACCAATCCTTCTTCAATGAAACAATCCTTTAGGTACCTGAACACAGTCACCATGTCACTCCCTCTAACCCCTAATTATCTTCTGTTTCTCCAGACTAAATACCCCCAGTTCCTTCAATACACCTATGGTCTCCAGTTCTCTCACCATCCTGGTTGTCCTCCCCTAAGTACTCTCTGGTTTATCAAAGTCTTTTTTAAAATTGTGGCTACCTTCCTAGGCAAGGAAATGGGTGACAAACTAGTAGGAGATCCCAGAATCCTAGAATTTAAGAGCTGGAAGAGTCCTCAATGGCTATTCAAGTGAAACCCTTATCCAAAAGGAATCCTCATTACAATATTCTTGACAAGGAGCCATCCATCCTCTACTTGAAGGCCTCCATTAAGAGAGAACCAGACAGAAGCATGCAGGAGCCAGCTGGCACAGACTTGAGTTTTTGGTGTGAGCATTTACATCTTGGAAATCATCTTGTCAGATGCTGCAAATCAGGATTTGACTTATTGTTTCATTGATTGTCTCACAAAGGTGTTAACAATAGAAATTAGACTTAAACATGTGTATGGTATATATAGGGCATTCATCTCTTTCCACTCCCCCCACCTCACCCCATTGCATCCCACCTCACCACCCCCAGTCAGTTGTTAAATATATCCCAGCACAACTCTAGAGGGAATCCACCAGCTCTAGTAACGACCCCTTCTTCTTTTGGACAGCTCCAAGTACTAGAAAGTTTTTCCTGACACCAAGTACCTACTGTTCCTGGTTCTACCCTCTGGGTCTAGCAGAACAAGTCTAATCTGCCTTTCATTTAACAGCTTTGCAGATTGCTGAAGACAGCTATCTTGCCTCCCTCCTCCCCTGTTTTTTCTTCAGGTGAAACATCCCCAGATCCTTCAACTGACTTCATGCTATGTACTCAACACCCTTCAACATGAAATAAGATATTTGTAAAGCACTTAACACAGTGCCTCGCACATAGCAGATGCTTAATAAATCCTTCCTTCTCACCTTTCCTTCTTTTCTCCCTTACTTCCTTCCCCTCTGTCCTTCTTTTCTTCTCTCCCTTCCTTCCCTCTGTATCAGCAAGCACCTAGCATACCTAGGACAGCTGCTAGCACAGGTTCTTAGATCTGCTTTTCTAAAGGAAAGCAACTCAAAATGGGTTAACAATCTCACTTTAATCAGTCAAACACATATCATTTACCTAGTTCAGGGGGAAAAGTCAGCACCCTGAACTTCAGAGAATGCAAACACAAGTTACAAACAGACAGAGAAATGGATCAGCAGATGGGCTTCCAGCGCCTGATCATATATATATATATATATCCTTCTCCTGGATCAGAGAATGTCACAGCCCTCTTGACCCACTGCCCAATCACAAAGTAATAAGGCCTGGGCATTCCTGAAGAACAAGCCTCCTGCCACAGGCTCCACATGACCACATTCAGCCTATTAAGGGGCAGAGTATACTTTCAAATCAGGGAAGGTTCTCAAAGTTACGTAGCCACTTTAGCAAAGGGCCTAGGGGCAGGGAAGATCTTCAGATTCCCATAACACCCTCTCACCTTCCTTTCCTCTTCCCTTTCCTTCCTTTTCTCCTTCCTTCTTTTCTCCCTTCTTCCTTTTCCTCCCCTTTCCTTCCCATCTCTCCTTCCTTTTCCCTCCTTTCCCTCTCTCATTTCTTCCTTCTCTCCTTCCTTTCCTCCTTTCTTCCTTCCTGATTGCCCTAGACAACATCTGGTTTATAAATAGCCTTCTTAAACTGGTGCCCAGAACAAAATGCACTTTCCCAGCTGCAGTCTGAGGAGAGCCTAGGACACCAGCCTGTCACCCTCTTGTTCCTCTCAGTGATACCTCCCCCAATCCCAGTAAGCATTACAATAGCTTTTTGGGGGCTGACATATTACTTTGCTAATCTGTAGTGAACTTGTGGTCCTCTAAAACCCCCAGATCTTTTTCAGACAAATGCTACTTAACCAAAATTCCCTTGATGAGTTGATTTTTTCAAACCCAATTTTAAGACTTTAAATTAATCTTGTTGAATTTCATCTTATTAGATACAGCCCAGAGCTCCAGCAGGACAAGATCTTTTGGAATTCTGCCTGTCATCTCAGACCTTAACTTTGAATCAAATATAGATTAAAAAATTTAAAACAATGTTTCACAATGGAACAGAGCTTTGTTTGAGGAAAGGATGACTTTCTCTTGGTTCATGTTATTCATAAAAGGCAGCAGAATCACAAAGATTTTAAAGAGAAACTAGTTGATTGAGAAATACAACTTCTAGGGAAAAAATTAAAAAGCAGAATGACTTATAGTATTGAACACTGGAGTGAGAACAAAGGATGCGGGTTTGAATCCTGGCTTTGACATTGACTACCTGTGTGACTTTGGACAAGTTACCTAAAATCTCTGTGCCTCGGTTTCCCCACCTGTAAAATGGGGGTGGGGAACTAGATGATTCAACAAAGTCTCTTCCAACTCTTAGTCTTATTGATAGGGTGCTGGGGTGCCTTTGTAACATTGTCAAATCTCACTTGTGTTCGGGTTTCTCTGTAACATCAGCTTGTGAAGCCAAGTTGTAAAAATCACACTTCCCCCAGCCATAAAGGCATTAACTCTGCCTCTCCCCTTCCCCTAGCCTAAAAGCGTTTTCCCTAAAATCATTAACTCTACCAGCTATAATTATCCTTGCTTGGTATAATAACAAGCCATACCTATGAATCCTTTCAAAAGCATTCTGTAAACAAATCCTTAGTTAGAGAAATGTGTACCTCCTTTGTTCTAGTGGCCAGCTGCAAACTATGAATCTTTCAATGCACTATCAGTAAGATAACTCCTCACAATCAGACACATACAGAATCCTCAATTAGCCCAGCTTCCCAACATCCATCTTGTCAAAAAGGACTTTGATGGCTAACAGACTGGGCACCTCTCAGTCAGAATTGACTGCTAGCTGACTCAGTGATGTTTTAAGGCGAAAACTACACCTCCTGGTAGCACCCCCTTGGGCTTTCTCCCAGTGAATTATGGGCAATACACCTGCGCAGTTGATATAAAAAGCACATGTCCCTTTAAGCACTGACTACTCCTTAACTCCTCTCAAATCCCTCCTTTACACATCTAGTTAGCATAATTGATATCAGATTTATGGTTTTATTACTATATAATCAGTATCCCTAATTCCTGCAGGTTGCAGGCTTCTTCTGACACCCCCTGCCTGCTGAAAAGCGTAATAAAGTTTTACAAACCTGCCAAGGTTGCTTGTGCCTGATAATTCTTTCAGACTAAAAGAACTCTCAAAGGATTTCCTAGAAATCCATCTCCCTCTCACCCTCTTCATTTTAACCCTTTACACACTGTGTTTTATGAACAGCCAAATGGAAGGAAGGTTTCAAACTTGGCTTTGAGAAATGATTCTATGGCCTGAACTCAGAGCTTACAGAAAGGTCCCAAATGGGTATGTGTCCAGATTGAATTCTCCCTGTCTTTGGACCTTGGGTGCCCCATTCTTGAGGGTTTCCTGTTGAAGACTAGCTAGTTAAATAGTTCAGATTTACCTTCCCCCACATATTTGATCTTGACAAAATAAAAATTAATTGTTTTTTCAAAATGATCAGCTATAGCAGCCTCCCCTCCTCTAGATACTAGAATGTGGTTCCTCCAGGCCCCTTCCCCTTGTGATGTCCTCTATGGTCTGTGCCCTGTGGTTACCCCATGGTGGGCAGACTTGGTTCTTCATGGATGTTTTATCAGCTCATGAAAGAAGTGTTCCTGCAAGAGGCTGTTAAGAATGTGCAGCCCAAGGGCAGGACAGGACAGATCTCTTCCTTAGGAACACTGGACATTCCTAAGGAACACTTCCTTAGGAACCTATGGAATGGGGTCAGGGGCTAAGACTACGAGGGCAATAGGGAGAAGGAAGAAATGAAAGCCTGAGGAGGCAGGGGCCAGGGGCCAAGACTCTGGGGTCAAAAGAACTGGCCTTGGTCCCCCATCACTGACTAGCCCAGTGACCTGGAGCAGCACTCACCTCCTGGGACTAGGTGTCACCATCTGTAAAATGAGGGGTTTGGGCCAGATAATCTCTCTCTTTTTTTTTAAAGATCTGGATTCACATATTTTTTTTTCTTTTCTACAAAGTTTATTTATTTATTTTTGCTCTTTGGAGGGCAATTGGGGTTAAGTGACTTGCCCAAGGTTACATGGCTAGTAAATGTGTCAAGTGTCTGAGTCCACATTTGAACTCAGGCCCTCCTGACTCTAGAGCCAGCGCTCTACTCATTGTGCCACCTAGCCACCCCCAGATAATCTCTAAGGCCTGATAAAGACTTAATGATCTTTGTTCTAAGTTAAGTCTAAACTTGAACATCAAGATCATTGGATTTAAACCTTCAAGGACCTTAGAAGATATCTGGTCCAACACCCTCACTTTACAGAAGAAACTGAGGTTTAGAGGCTTACATACACATCCCCTGTCCTGAGGCCCCTCCGAGCCCTGACATTCCCTATTCTGAAGCCCCTCCCAGCCCTGACATCCCCTCTTCTCAGGCCCCTCCCAGCCGTGACATTCCCTGTTCTAAGGGCTCTCCCAGCTCTGATAGTTTATGATTGTATGATGGAAGCCAATGACATCCAAGTTGTTAGTAGCAGAAGCTGGGGATTGGTGATGGCTGGAAATCACTAACTCAGAGAGTCCCCTTATCCCCAGATGCTCCCTTCTCTCTGCAACACATCTCAGAGGCCTCACAATGGGCAGTGGCTTTTGCTCCAGGAAAGGGATCGTTTCTTCTGTTTATTTTTTGGTTAAACATTCAGGATCCCATCTGTCATCCCCAGTGGTGCAGGGCCAGAAGACATTCATTCTTGATTCTCAAATAAGGAGGGTATTTAGTGAGTTAGTTTTCTTGCTAGAGGATTTCCATGTGGAGCAATGCTTTCTAGGGGCTGGAACGAGGGCCAGGGGAGAGTGAGGAGGGCCGCTGGGGCCATGAGGCTGAGCTGGCTGCCTCAGGACCCCAGAAATCCAGGGCACATGATGCTTCTCTGCTCTTACTTCCAGTCTCTCCTCATCTCTGCTCTCCCATTTCTTTAGAGCTCAGGACTTCTGGACCTACCTTCCCACCAGTCCAATGTGCTGTGGTCAGTACTAACTGCCCTAACCTAGGAGTGAAGACGTTGGCATTCTAGAACTAGCTACGTGACCTTTGGCAAGGTAGCTTCCCTTTATGGGCTCAGAGGGCCTCGACCTTCTCATCTGTAAAATGGGGGCATTGCACAAGGTAGTCTCCAGGCTCCATTATGGCTGTAATATCCTATGATTCTGAGTGTCAGTCCCATATCTGACACTACTGGTGTGACCTTGAACAATCACCTTCACCTGTCTGGCCTCAGTGTCCTTATCTGTAAAATAAGGGAGATTGAACCAGATTGCCTTTGCACACTCTCCTCACCCATGAAATCTTTTGGCAGACCACCCACAAGCCATGCTTCATTCTGCCCATCCCAATGTCCACAAAAGAGGTCTTATCTTCAGAGCCGAACCCAGCAAGCCATGGAATTCTAGGACTATATATTCTGTATCACGGGAAAACCCTCTTCATTCCTCCTTTTTTTTTCCCCAGGCCCAGGCTTCTTGGCACAGAGGGCTGGAAATGGGGAAGAGGGGGTGGGAGAAAGTCATCTGAATCTACAAGTTGATTAACTGAGTCAAGGGGAGGGGTGGGAATGATGGGGGATGACTGGCTTTGGAGGCTGAGATCCAGGCACCTTCAGAGGTGGGATGGAGGAATGCTGGGCATCTTCCTTTCTTCTAGGATTTGCCCAAAGAGCTTGGCAGCCTCCAGGGCACAGCCCCAGTGGATGGTGAGCCCAAAACCACCATGGCCATAGTTATGAATGATCTGAAAGAATGGAGAGACATGACGGTCACTAAGCCTGCCACTGGGAGGCCATGCAGAGGAGAGAAAACTCTTCTCTGGCCCATAGAGATCAGCACCTAGGAGAGTTCCACGTACAAAGGTGCTGAGTCTCTCTGAGCCTCAGTTGTCTCATCTGTGAAATGGGAATAGTAATAACTTGCATTTGTGTGACCTGCTATATAGTGTTGTTGTGTGAAAACACTTTAAACCAGCTTTGATAGTCTGCATTCTAAATGTCATCCCAGCTCTGACATTCACTGTTCTAATGCCCCTCCCAGCTCTGACATTCCCTCTTCTAAGGCTGCTCCCAGCTCTGACACTTCATGTTCTAAGGTTCCTTCTAGCTCTTGCCCTTTCAATTTTGACATTCTGTATGACCCAGTGGATAGAGAGCTGGTTTTGAAGCCAACAAAATGTGGGTTCAAGTCTTGCCTTTGACCGGTACTGACTGACTTTGGGAAGGTCGTTTAAACTCTAAGACTCTCAGCCACAGAGGAGGGCAGGTCGATAAGAGCAGAAGGAGCCCTCTCATCCCCAAACTCCCAGGTCTCTGATGTTCTCTAATTCAGCCTCATGGGCAGCTCTCTCCTGCCCTCAGGACATCTGTTGGCATCTCCATTTCTGGGCCCCACTCCTTTACTTCATACCTCAGCTCTGAGTGTCCTGTAACCAGTCACATTTGATGGATTGGGGGCTAAGGGAGGAGCAGGGAGTGGATTATCTCTCTCTAAATTAATTCTGATTCTGCTCAGCCTTCTTTGGGATTCTGGTGCCTTTCCAAGCACCATGACTCAGGGTCATCTCCAAGCTAAAATAGGAATAGGTTTTCAACTCAATTCAGTCGCCCTCTACGGGGCCCCATTTTCATCATATTTATCATCTTTTCTTTCAGCTAGTTTTTTTTATCCTATTTAAAAAATCAAATTACACTGCTCTGGGCAAGTCCCATTTGGGACGAATGAGAAGTCTGACGAGCCTTCCCATATAACTGCCCAGCTGCCCACCCCAACCCTGAGCATCTGCCCAGAGACCAGAGGCACAGCCAAGCTTTCGTCTGGAATGGAAGTTCTCTGAGCCATTCCAATGCTGTCACTTACTTGACCTCAGACAAATCATTCTCCCCCTCTCTCTGAGCCTCAGTTTCCTCATATGTAAAATGTGGTCATCGGGCTACACGATCTTCAAAGTCCCTTCCAACTCAAAAGATCAGAGATTTAGAGCTAAAAGGAACCTTGGAGCTTGAGGACAGCTCCTTCATTTTACAAAGGAAGAAACTGGCAAAAGTTAAATGACTTTTCCAGGGTCACACAGCTTGTAAGTGTGTGAGACAAGATTGGAACCCAGAACTTTCTGCTTTCAGGTGCAGTCAGTCACCAGTGCTGAGGATAGTGGATATCAGTGTGTCAGATCTGGTAATGTTACTACAGCCCAATGTCTCTCTGGGTGAACCTGTGGTCCCATCTGGTACTAAAACGGGAAGTGGGCAGGACAAAGGTGAAAGAATAATGCATGAAACTACACTGGTGAATCAGGGCCCAGGGGACTGGGTTCAATTGGTCAGGACAGATCCTCTCTAAGCACAAAAGAAATTTAAGTTGAATGCCCCCCCAAAAAAATCACTTCACCTATTGACCAGTGGCTTCCTTCTACAGATGCAAATCCCAGACTCCTAAATCCTAGCACCTTTGACCAGCAGGGATCCTCAGAGGCCATCTGGACCCACCTCCCACCCTATGCAGGAATCTCCTTTATCCCTGAAGGCAGTTGCCCAAAGACTCCATGCCATCGCAATTCTCCATTGCTGCTTTTCCTGGGTAGTATGGCACAGTGGGAAAGAGCACTGGGTTTGGCATCAGAAGTTCTTGGGTTCAAATCCTCCCTCTGCTGCTTAATGTCTGTAAGAGCCTGGGAAAGTAACCTCACTTCTCTAGACCTCAGTTTCCCTATCTGTAAAATGTGGGGAACTTTGAGGTTCTTTCCAGTTTAGAGTCTATAATCCTACAACTCTAAAGGTCCCAGGATCCAGGGGCCTTTCTACTTTCCCATCAAAGACTTACTTCCATTACCTCTGATTTGGAAAAGGAAATAAATTCATTCCCCCAAGATGGAAAGAGCCTAGAATTTGGAGTTGAGAAGACTTTGGTTCAGAATCCCAGTTCTGCTCCTTGCCTGCCTGTGTGACTTTGGACAAGTCACTTAGCTCATCTGGGACTCAGTTTCCTCATCTGTAAAATGGAGACAATAATATCCATAACACCTACTGTTGGCTGTTGTGAGGCTCAAGTAAGATCATGGATGTAAAGCTCTGAGCAAACTTCAGGAAATGTCAGTTATTAATTTTTAGGATTTTAAATATACGCAAAAGGGACTGTAGAGACCCTCTCAGCCAAATCCTCCATTCTGTGGGTGAGGGAGACATATACTAGGGAAAACTATGGGGATGTAAAAAAAAGACATGAATAAAAAATTATTTCCATTTTTTTCTTTAAGAGGATATCCCAAGGATGCCTTTGTTCTTTCTCCTCACAGCCCTCACCTTCCTGGGCTTCGATTTCCCCAACTGAGGAGTCACCCTATTTCCTTTCTATCTCCCAGGGATGGGTGTGAGAAGTCCTTTGGAAGGGAAAGCTCTAAGGGTAACAAGGGGCATATTAATCTTCTGCGCTCAGGAGACCATACCTCTGTCTTGAAGGGCCCACATGATGGCTTCTCTCTCTCCAATCGGACTTGGGATCGCACGGGTCGCAAACCACTCCATGTACCTATGATGTCTGCATCCTGAAATGAAAAGCTTCAGTAACTTGGGTTTTCGTTATTGTTGTTGTTGTAGTTATTTGGAGGAAAGAAAATGCGTGTTGTCACCTGTTTAACTTTGGGCAAATCACCAACGCTGAGCCTCAGTTTCCGTAAAATTAGGGAGTTGAACCTGATGATCTCTAAGATTCTTTTCAGTTTCGTGATGAGAGACTGGGGGTGAGTAGTTGACATTGAGAATAGAAATACCCCTGGGGAAGGGGAAGCAGTGTGGAGGGATGGGATTCACTAGTAGGCTCATGGGGAAGAGGACCAAGATATTACCTGGACTGGGGGACCTCACTAGATGCCAGCTCTTGGTCATGACCACATTTATAACTAGGGTGGAGCAACAGGGTCTTTTCCCCAGATGCTGAAATTTAGAGGGTGCCAATCTTGGCCACACCCATTTGATTCTACCTTCCCAACAGAGGTCAGTTCTTCAGCAGAGTAGAACCCTCATTGAGTACCAGATATGCTTCCTCTTCCTTCTGGCCATGACCTAGGAAAGCTCCCCATAATCGCTCATTTTTACAGGGGATGAAACTGAGTCTCCTGGAGGGAAATTTACTTTCCCAAGGTCATACAAGTAGTAAATGATAAGGACCTCCTACCACTACCCCAAACTATCCCCACCTCATTCCATTGCAAAAAGTTCCTGATAACAGCCCTTAGCACTGCACATACATCACTGGTATGTTGTCAACTTGATGAAAATCAAGTTCCTTCCTCATCCCCATGAAAATTCACCCAATTTCTCCAAGTTTCAGGGCCTTTCTGTAATTTCAGGGGCCCCAGGACCAGGACATCCATATAAGAGGCAGAAGGACCATTGGTCGTGCCTTACCCGAAGAGTGGGCTCCAAGCGGCAGCAATTTTCCCAAATGGTGTTGTGGTCCCCAGAATCATCCTTCTCATTCCAGTTTCCCATTTGAAAGATGCCCCCCAGGGTAATTGTCTGGCTCCTGGGTGAGGAAGGAGGAAGATGGAAGGGGAATGCTGGCACCTGAGCCCCAAACTGGTAGGACTGCATTCCTTAGTCTCCAATGCCCTAAGCTCCTTCATCTTCTCCCACCAACATAGACTTCACTATCACCATCAGCCTCATCACCACGATTTGAATCGATATCGTAGTTATTAAGTATTTACTGTGTGGAGAGCACTTTGCTGGCCTCTGGAACAGACAGGATGGTTAGAGGAGATGTAGCCCCTGCCCTCAAGAGCTCACAGTCTTTGTAGCAGGAAGATGGGACACACAGAGATAGAAAGAATACCCCTACTTCTCACCATATGAACAAAGTCCTTTCCTAGAAGACTGTCTACGAGGTGAAAATCCATGTTAAGAAAACAGAGCATGATCTGCCCTCAGAGAGGAGACGTTTTGGGGAATTGGCACCAGGGCTAGGCTGGAACCAGCTCAAATTGGCTCACAAGTGCTGATCTTAAATTTTCAGTGTCAGTTTTTATACCAAGGAAATCATCAAGTGAGTAATGCAAATCAGGGCTTGATTTATTGTTTCACTGATCGCATAGACTTGAGAAAGTGCCCTATTCCCACCCCCACGCTGGCACCTTACCCTGGGATGATATATGGGGCCTTGTATATCCCAGCATCTGGATCATGAGCAATAATGAAGTGCTTTATCCAAGGGGCAAAGACCTGGATATAGAAGATGGAAAAGATCTGTGGATGGCTGTGCCCCACCCACATGCCACAACCACAGACTCAGGTAAGATTGCATCCCTTAGTCTCCATCCAGTACCCTATGGTTCCCCCCAAGAGCCCAGTTTATGGAGAAGCTCACTCTGGCTACATGCTCTGGAAGACCCTGCTTCCCTGGCTTCCCCTGGGAGCAATGTCTCCCCAGCACTGACAGCAGGCAGAGGCTCAGTCTAGGCCTCCCTAGACAGACAGCTGTGGCAGAGCAAGAAAAAGCCATTAGCATCTCCTTGGCAAGGATGAAAAATTCCCAACCCTTCCCCACTCCACCAAGCAGGGTGTGACTCCCCACTAGAGCCTTCACTGTCATCCTACCTCCTATTTCTGTAATATTGTGAAGTTTACAAAGGGATTTCCTTAAGACAACTCAGAGAAATAAGTAATTTCTTCAGAAAAAGAGACCAAGGTTCAGAGAAGTGACCTGACAGCTTGTAAATGTCAGAGCTCTCCTCTCCACCAATCTGTCTTCCTCACATATCATAGCTTGTCACAAAATACACGTATCTGTGTCCTAAGAAGGGGGATTTTCTGACCCTAAAACTATAGATATTCATTCTTAAAAAGCTACCTTTGGATGGGCCCCTTCTTGCATTCCCATGGAATAATGTGAACCATAGGCAGCTGCCCACTCTGTAGGCCCCCGGCCTTGGCTCAGTTTAATTGAGGACAGAACCCTGAGATGCCAGCCAGCTTGAGCCAGTCCTCCAGCTTGTGCCCCTCCTTCCCAAGCCAGCCCTTTCTCTGAACACCTTCAGCATCCTATGTAAAGGACTTTCCATTGAAGCCTTCAGAGGCCCTTAATCCTTTGGCTGTAGTCAAGGACTCCTCCACCACCACTGCCCCCCACGACCACAGCCACAAGACCCACCTTGAGGATCTGTCCCCGTCCAGGCTGCAGTAAGGGGTCGGCTTGCAGCTCCCCAGCCCACACCCCAGTACAATTGATTATGACGTCTGCCCCTTCTCTCGCCACCTGGGGACAAATGGCACATGGAGAGGGAGGAGGAGAGGGCAGCTGAGCCCAGCCTCCATTACTTGCTCCAAGACATCCCTCTCTGGGGAGCCGAGAAACCCCAGGGAGACCAGGAGCAGAGAAGAAGGGGGACCGGCCCAGGCCCTCCTCCTGTGGTTTCCACCTCCACCCCCATCCCCATCAAGGTTTGCCCCAGACTGGGAGAGGGGCACTCCCGGGGACTGGATCTGATGCTCTAGCATCCCTGGAAAAAAAATATTCTGAATTTATCAACTTAATATTGTGATTAATCAGTAGACTTAGTGATGCCAGTTGACTGTAAGCTCTTTGAAGGCGTTTTCTTTTTATCCTTTGTGCTTGGCTGTAATGAGAATGGGAATTTGAAGATCTTCCCTGCTTTTTAAGATCTTCCCTGCCCTCTGATAGGCTGAATGTAATCACTTGGAGCCTGTGATGGGAGAAGTTTGCTGAAGGGCAGAGCAGAGCCCACAGGAAGTTGGGAGTCAGAGCAGTTAGAGCTGGAGGGAGGAGAGCACACACCTAGGAAGACAGCTAGGCTTGTGAGTAAATGTTTGTTTGTGGGAAGGCTAAAGGATGGTGTGGCTTCATGCCATGCTATGGTGTATTAAATTCTTTGCTATCATGGTGGCTTTGACCTTCTGGTGTTGGGATTTGGTTTTCTGGTATCTGAATAAATGTTTTGCTTCTGTCTTCTATATGGAGAGTCTGTTATATTTTGCAATTGAGCATTATGCCAGCATATTCACAGTCACCATTGGTGCTGTAAATATTATGTTGGCACTACACTGGCACACAGTAGGTACTTAATAGAAGCTTACTATATTGAACCAAACTGAATTGAGGTAAAAGAACCAGAACCTAAACCAAAGGTTCTGGTGTATTTAATGATAAACAAAATAATCACAAATCCTCATGCCATGTGAGCAAGCCTCTTAGTGTTGGAGTCTCAGTTTCCTTATCTGTAAGATAATAATGATGATGATGAAATTATAACTAGAGTTTCCATAGAGCTTTAAGGTTTGCAAAATACTTTACATATTGATCCTCCCAATAGGTCTGTGAGGGAGGTGCTGTTAGTATCCCCACTTTACAAAGGAGGAAACTGAGGTGGAGAAGTGAAATGATTTGCCCAGGTTCACACAGCTAAGTACTTGTCTGAGGGTGGATTTGAACTCTGGTCTTCCTGACTCCAAGCTAGAACTCTCCCACTGTAACACCTGACAGCCATATCCATGGTGGGGACCTCATGTGAGCAGACTCCTTGGATGCCAAGCTTGGGGGGATGCCCTCGCTGGTGCCCCACACAGCAGAGGACTTTGTAAAAGTTAAATTGAGCTGGTGTTGGGTCACTGGCATTGGAGATGATGCTAAGACAGACCCGAGGATCCCCTTCATCTCAATATGGCTTCTTTTCCCCCTTTGGGGGTGACTGGTTTCCCTTCTTTCAGTGAGTTTGGAGGCAGGCACACAGTGTGATTTTAAAACACCATCTCTGAGCACTCAGTAAGTTCTCTACTCCTGTTACCTTGGAAAAAAGACAGAAGGAGAGCCTTAAGAGGATGGGACAGAGGGCAGAATCCTAGCCAGAGACTCAAGAGGTGGTTGAATCCAGCCTATTCATTTCACAGATGAGGAAACTGAGGCCCAGGAAGATTAACTGACTTGCCCAACCTTGTTAAAGGTTGGATTTGAACTCAGATCCTCAGACATAGAATCATTACTCTCTCCATTATACCCCAATGGCCTCCAAAGTCACTTGACCTTCAAGCTTTAGTTTCCTCACTGTAAAATGGAAATGAATAATATTAATAATAAAGGTTGTGTGAGACTTAAAAGAGACGACATTTAAAATCATTGTGGTTCTTACTGGCCACAGTCACACACATACACACACACACACACACACACACACTCACAGAACAGAACCAGGATTTGAACTCAGGTCCTCTGATTTCAGAACCAGTATACTTTCCACTACAAGCATTTATTAAGCACCTACTACACTCAACATGACCCATATTAATTGCTTTATGGATTCTTTTAGTATTCGTGGGACAAGGTTTATAAGGGAAGAAAACTGATCCATTATTTGTTTGTGCCCAGGCAGACAGTATATATGTACCCACACAACCTCTTGTAAAGAACCAGGAAAATCCATGCCTGGGTTGGAAAATATAAGAGCAGAGAGGGCTAATTCTTGTTCTAGTTCAAGCAAAAACCAGCCCTCTTTCTTTCATTTCATTTTAACCACTTAGTAGGGAGCTTTTATGACCGAAAATGATGAAAAGCACCATTTCACTGGCAAAGGCTTCGTTTCCTAACTTTATCATTGATGGATTTTTGTCATGTTTTAACGCAATTAATGCATCTCAATTTGTTCTTGCTGTAGTTTACGGACTTAAGCCTTTTCTCTGTCTTTCCTTAATCCAAAGACTATTATTGATCATCCATTTTGTGATAATGTAAATACAAATGTATGAAATAAAAAGGTTGCCCCCCAAAAAAGTCCTGTTAAGCCCTGAGGATACAGAGAAAGTCAAAAACAGTGCATCAGGCCTGTCCTCAAGGAGCTCCCAGTCTAATGGGGGAGCCAGCATGCAAATAAATAGGGAAACACAAGATATATATACAGAATAGATGTTAGCCACTTAATCAACTGATATTTACTAAGCACCTACTACGCGCCAGGTTTGGAGCCAGGAAGATTCCTCTCCCTGAGTTCAAATTCAACTTCAGACACTTATTAGCTGTGTGACCCTGGACAAGTCACTTAACCCTGTTTGCCTCAGTTTCCTCAATTGTAAAATGAGCTAGAGAAGAAAACATCAAACTGCTACAATATCTTTGCCAAGAAAACCCCAAATGGGGTCATGAAGAGTCGAACATGACTGAAACAACTGAACAACAAAAGTACCTACTATATGCCAAGCTGGAATCAGGAATACTCATCTTCCTGAGTTCAAATCCAGCCTCAGAGCCTTATTAACTGTGTGACCCTGGACAAGTCACTTAACCTCTGTCTGCCTCAGTTCCCTCATCTGTAAAATGAACTGAAGAAGGAAATGACAAACCACTCCTGTATCTTTACCAAGAAAACCCCAAATGGGATCACAAAGAGTCAGATGCAACTGAACAAGACTGAACAGCAACATGTACCAGGTACCGTGTTAAGCTCTAAGGCTACAAAGAAAGACAAAAGCATCTTCTGCCTCCCAGGAGCTCACAGGCCATAATAGAAAGTACTTAGAAGTCAGGAAAAAGGGTTACTGCCATCCAGAAGCTTGTCTCGCCCTCCCCCACCCAGCTTGGAGGGTTCTGGGTGCCTGGGGAGGGACAGTAGCCAGAATCAAGAATAGCTCTGGTCTCCCTCCCACCTTTAGCCAACTCATTCTTCACCCTTGATTTACCTCCTCAAAGGACTGGACTTTTCTCAGGAAGAACTTGACTCCCCGTTCAGTTAACCTGTAAGACAACAAGGTGTCAGCAGGAGAAGGTAGACAGTCAGTCAGAAGGCCACAATTCTGCCCAGTTCTCTTCTTTACAAGCTTTAGAGCTTCAAGACCATCCAGGCTAATGCCCTTGTTTTATAAATGGAGAGACTGAGGTGGACCTTTTAGACTATGAAGTTCAAGAAGTCCCATTTTACAGATGGAAAACCTGAGGCTTGGGAAGGGGAAAATGCAAGTAGCAAAGCCAAGATTTGAACCTGGGTCATCTGTCTCCAAAGTCAGAGCTCTTGTCACTATAACACACTGACCCTCCCCAGTTCTCAGGCAGTATAAGGGATCTCTGGCTTCCTGTTCTTCCAGCTGGTACTAGGGCCTGGAGAAAGGGTTCTTCATTTTTTGGGGGGTCATGGACTCCTTTGACAATCTGAGGAAACCTCTTCTCAGAATAATATTTTTAAATTTGTGTAATGAAAGGCATAGGACTGCCTGAGAAGACTATGGAAATAAAAGTTCTAGAAATATGAAAAAACAATTGACAGACCCCAGGTTAAAAGCCCTTGGGGACCAAATTGTGGTGCTCCTGGGAAGACTGATGCTGGAGAATCTGTGGAGCTCAGGAGTTCTGACCTGAAGTGGGTCTTGAGCCAATCAGGCTTAATCAAACTTGAACCCAGATGTTCCTGCCTCCAAGACAGGTTCTCCACCTCTCCATCACCCACAAAGGACACAAAGACACATGAAACAATCCCTATGCCCAAGGAGTTTTGACTCCACTGTATGTCTTAGAGAAAACCTCCCTAGACAGTCTCAGAGAGTCTCAGAATCTCCAAAGCTGAAGGGACCTCAAAGTCATCTCGCCCAACCCAGACTAGAACAACATGGCCACCAAATGGCCAGCCTCGATTTGTCTGAAGCAGTCCAGGTCCAGTGAGGAGGGAGCGGGTGTCTCCTGGGACAGCCCAGATTGAGAAGGCTCTAAATGCGCCAAGCTTAAATCTGTCTCCTTGTAGCATCTACCCCACTGCTTCTATTTCTACCCTTTGGAGCCAGGCTGAGATGGTGGAATCATTCATGGGTCCTTTAAATGCAACCCTGTGTTATTGCTGGGACAATGGAGGATGTTCTTAAGCCTGAGAGGCTGAATCTTCCCTCCCCTCCCCCCAGCCACATTCCTGATCAGGATGGAGCAGCACTCACCTCTGAGTAAGCCAGGGCAGGTAGCTCTTGCCCTCCAGGATCAATGCAGTGTTGAACCATCCATGGCTAACACAAGAAGTGAGGAGCAAACGAATGGAGCGGTTAAGAAGGCCCAGGCCCAGAGATTAAGACCAATTTTACAATCATTTTACTATTATTTCTCCTTTCTGTGTAAATATGCTTGAAATACAAATAATTGCAAGCAGATATTATAATTTTACTTTAAATTAAACTTTTTCATACTTCTATCTCCATTTTCCTTTAGGACTAAGAAAAAATGCACTTCATTCATGGACAAAGCTTAGTCCTAGGAGGTATGCTTAAATTCCTGGCCTTTTGATGTTAGAAGAGCCACCTCCCCAGGCTCCAAGTTCTCCTCAAAGCAGACCTGCCTATATGTGGGGGTGGGGAGGGTTAGACTTGGGAGCTCAAGGCAATGCTACTCATGACTCCACATAGGAAAGTACCAGCCAAGAGTGTCTGCCATCATCAGGCTTGGGGGGCAGAGTTCTGCTCTGCTTAAGGGAACCCCCTCCCCTGCCCAATTGTCCCATCAGTCCTACCTGTAACCAGGAAACAGCTCAAGCTCTCGGGGCGTCAGTTTCCGAAACCCCAGAACTGTGTCCTTCCAAGAGGGATCCTGCAGAGGGAAAAATCATGACCCCATGGACTCCAAAGGGAACTTCTAATCCAAACTCTTACCCCTTCAGAAATCCCCCGTATCAACCAACCAAAAAGCATATTGTATATGGACTCTTAGCATGCACCAGCAAGCTAAACCCTGCAATAGGAAGAAAAGACAAAAACAGGGCTTGCCCTTGAGAAGCTTACATGCTAGTGGGCGAGACCACGTGATCACATCTAAATACATACACAATTTTGGAAGGGACGGTTCTCATCAAGGCAGGTTCCATGAAAAAGGTTATACCTGAACTGAGTCCTGGAGGGAACCATGAATTTCAAGACATGGAAATGAAGAGGAAAACATTTCCAGGGATGGAGGGTGTACAGAGTAGAGAGTAGGTCAGGGTGTGATGATCATTTCAGGTCATTTGAACCCCTTTAAGGGCCAAAGCCTGAACTAATCAACCAGACATGCTTTGCTTTGCTCTAAAAATGCCCTTTCCTCTCTCAGCTCTTGACCAGGGGCATTCTTCCTGCTTGTAACCATGAAAAGACAGGATGCCTGGGACCAGACACTGTCTCATATAGTGGGACTTTTCTCATCTCAGTATCCTATGGACATATGCTACACAAAGGAAAGAAACAGAAATGCTGGGATTGTAATTTCAATGGACACTTTGTCAATTGTCTTATTGGATTTATAGTTTATTCCACTAAGAAACTTCCTTTCTCATGCTGTGGTTAAACACATATGAAGACACAGACATCCTGAGTTGGAATTGTTCTAAAATGTATTTAAGACTTCTCATTCTTTAATCAGTCAGAATTTTTCTGGCTCTGTGTATACATGTATCTGCTAGCTTTAAGGGAATAAAGAATATGAAACTATGGGGTGGCTAGGTGGTGCAGTGAACAGAGTACCAGCCCTGGAGTCAGGAGGACCTGAGTTCAATTCCAGCCATAGATACTTAACACTTACTAGCTGTGTGACCTTGGGCAAGTCACTTAACCCTAATTGCCCTGTCTTCCCCCCTCCAAAAAGAAAAAAAAATTAAAAATTAATACCACCTAGACTATTTGCCTCTTTTAACCAAACTTCCAGGTCGACATTTGGAAACAAAGTTTATAGGTGGAGAGCAAAGTGTAAGAAGGTTGAAATGGTAGGAAGGGGCCATATTATGAAGAGATGTGAATGTCAGAGAAAAGCAGTCACCAGGATTCTACTTGAATACTTCCAGAAATGAGAACCTCACTACTTACTGAGGTAGCCCACATTTAGAGACAGCTCCAGAGGACCTTCTTCCTTATAATACTAGCTGCCATTTCTATAATGACTTAAAGTTTGCAAAGTGCTTTTCATCAATTTATCTCATTGGAGTTTTACCACAACTTTGTGACTTTGGTGCTAGGCAGATGATTGTCACTATTTTATAGATGAGGAAGTTGAGGCCTGCTCAGAGGTTAAACAAGTGTCCCAAGGTCACACAAGCAGGAAGAGACCCAAGGAACCATTTGGTCCACTTTATAGATGGGCAAACTTAAGCCCACCAAGGTTAAGTGACTTGGCCAAGGTCACACAGGTAGAAAGTAAAAAAACCTGGGATTTGAATTCTAGTCTTGTGACTCAGTTTAGTCTTTTTTTTCCTCTCTACCACAGTAAGTTTCAGAAGCAGATTTTGAACCCATATCTTTCTGTCTCCAAGTCTAGTTCATATATGTTTGTATTGTCCCTAAATCTGTGTCTTAGTATACCTTCTACCCATTGGCATTAACTCTACTTTCCAGAGCTATACAGAATATAAGCAATACTAGAACTGGGAAGATCTGAGTTCAAATTCTGAGTCAGACACTTACTAGCTTTGTGACCCCAGGCAAGTCACTCAACTGCTGTCTGCCTCAGTTTCCTCATCTGTAGAATAGGGAGAATAATCACACCTCCCTCCCAGGGTTGTTATAAGGATAAAAAGAGATAATAATTATAAAGTAGTTAGTCCAGTGACTGACTCATAGTAAACATTATATAAATGTTTGCTATTATAATGATAATATTCTTCTTAAAGCCCTTTGTAAACTTTAAAGCTCTGTATGCCTTTCTTTCTACTCACACAGCCACCACCTAGTACAGACTCTCATCACCTCTTGACTGTATCATTTCAATAGCAACTGCATCCTGAGTACATCGCCCTCTATCCAGAGGCGAGCAGCATGTTTCATCTTTGATACTCTGGAATGGTGGTCCTTGCAGTCATCAGAGGTCCTAAGTCCTTCAGAGTTGTCTATTTCCACGATATTGCCCTTACTGTGTAAATTGTTCTTCTGGTTCTGCTCACTTCACTTTGCATCAGTTCATAAAAGTCTTCCCAGGTTTCTCCTAAGCCATCCCCTTCACAGTTTCTTACAGCACGATACTATTCCATTACCTTTTTATGTGCTAACTTATTCCATCATTCCCCAGTTGATGGGCCTTCCTTTTAGTTTCTAATTCATTGATGTTTCCAAAAAAGATTCCCTCCCTCCCAGGACTGAGGTCAAACCAGGAGTGTGGAACCTGCATATTTAGAGTTATGATTAGAGTCGGAGGCATTTAGGGTTATCGAGGCCATAGGTTACCCACTTCTGGGTCAAGCTGACTTACCGGGACAGCTTTGGAGAAGAGGTTGTAGCCTGAGAGGAGGAATAGACCCATTTTCTTGGCTTCTGGAGAATTGATGTAACCCAGTAGGTAGTCAAAGGTCTTTTGGTTCCAAGCCCTGAAGGACAGACACACATTTCAGACAAAGGGGTTGGGAAACTCCTGGGAGTAGCTGCTGGCTCCTCATCATCATATTAGCCCAAGGTGGGACCCTCAGTAGAGTTGTGAGCTGACTAGGGCTTGGTCTGAGAAGGAAGAGGGCTGGAGGAGACCTTAGAAATCAGCTAAATACATTCAAGGGTCATTGGATCCTAGATCTGGAACTGGTAGGGACCTCAGAGGCCATAGAGTCCAAACCCTTTATTTTATAGATGAGGAAACTGAGGCCCGAGGAAATACTGAAGCCCAGATCTTGGAGCCAGAAGGGACCTCGGAGGCCATTGAGTCCAAACTATCATGGTCTTCTTGAAGACACTTGGCTCTATTAGGATTCCCCTGCTGCCATCTTACGTACCATGTCATGACCTAACATCACTCACTCCTGTCCAGAGGCATCCAAGCAATGCCTCCTAGAGGCAGTATGATGCTGTTGGAAAGAACTGGACCTGGGCCCTGGGTTCAAACATTCACTGCTTACTATCTCTGCAACATTTATTAAGCACCTAAGGTGCTGGACTCAATGACATCTAAGAATCCCTCTAGCTCTGAATCTATGAGCCAGAAGTCCAAATGCCAAATCCCTCCTTTATCTCCCTCTCTTCTATCAAAATTCTCCCTCCTCTGTTCTCTCCCTTCAGCTTATGTGTCACTGAAAGGATAGAAACTCATTCTCACTAAAGTGTAAATGACTGATTTGGAACTTAAAAAGCTAAGTTTAGAATGCTGCTTCCATGGCTCTTTGCATGGATGATTATGGGCCAATCCCCTAACTAAGTGTACCTTAGATAATGCATTTTACCTCTGGGAAATTCTCTTTCCTCATTAGTAAAATGGGGGTGGTTGTATGTTGGTCTGAATAGAGACTATCTTTCCAGTCACCCTCAAAATATGGCCTAGTGTAGCAATTCTCGAAGTTTTTGGGTACAGAACCCTTTCCCCTCTTAAAAATGACTGATGGCCCCAAAGAGCTTTTGTATTGGTGCTTTATATCAATCAATACTTACTGCATTACAAATTAAAGCAGATAACATTTTAAAATGTTATTAATTCATTTAAAATAATATTAAACTTATTACATGCTTATGTATTTTCATGAAAAATCGCAATATTTTCCAAAACAAAATAACTTGAGATGAAAAGAGTAGCATTGCTTTACATATTTTTGCAAATCTCTTTGATGTCTGACTTCATTAGAAAATAGTGATATTCTTATATCTGCTTCTGCATTTAATCTGTTGTAATATGTGGTTTTGGTGAAGGACATAAAGAAAATTCAGGCTCCCACAGATACGCGGTTGAAAAAGGGAGGAGTATTTTAATAAGCAAATGATGTCTTAGCATTATTATGAAAACAGTTTTGATTTTGTTAATTTGGTGGCACTGAGTTGTGTCTGACTCTTCATGACCCCATTTGGGGTTTTTTGGGGAAAGATGCTAGAGTTGTTTGCATTTCCTTCTCCAGCTCATTTTACAGATAAGGAAACTGGGGCAAAGGGAAATGACTTGCCCAGGGTCACACAGCTAGTTTCTGAGGCTGGATTTGAATTCAGGAAGATGAGTCTTCCTGACTCCAGGCCCAGCGCTCTTGCACTGTGGTGCCACCTAGCCACCCCTTTGACCTTGAGACCCCCTGAATAGATCTTAGGAATCCCCAGAAGTCCACAGAGAACACTTTGAGATCCACTGAGTTCAGAGAGGTGTTTTATATATATATATATATATATACATATATATATATATATATATATATACACATATATACATATATGTATATATATAAACATATACATATATATAGTTCTATATTAGTGAGATAACAAAAATGGAAATAAGGATGAAGATGTGAATAGCAGGATTAGCGAATAAACTAAGAAGATTACGTTGGTTTGACTTAAAGAAAGGCAAGGTGGAAAGGGCACAGGATTTGGAGTCAAGGAGTTCTGAGTTCAAATCCAACCTTAGATACTTTCTAGCTGTATGACCCTGAGCAAGTCACCTAACCGTGTTTGCCTCAGTTTCCTCATCTATAAAATGAGGAGGAAATGTCAAATCACTCCAGTGTCTTTGTTGAGAAAACCCCAAAAGAATCAGACATGACTGAATGAATGAGTAACAGCAAGCTTTGTGTGACCTTGGGCAAGTTATTTCACTCATCTGGGCCGAGGTTTCCTCATTTGTAAAGGGAAGGGGGTTGGCCTACGTGGCTTGTGAGTCCCCTTCCATCTCTAAATCTGCAATCGCATAAATGGGACACAAATCCTGTAACACAAATACGCATGTTTTCCGTGGCAATTCTCTTGAATATTTTTCAGCGTCTGTCTCTCTACGTTGTTTCCCTGCCAAAGTGAGGTCAGTAAAGAGCCACATTTTCCATTCAGCGATCCAGGCCCACACAGAGGCTGTCCTCATCTCTCAGACCCCCGAGCCTCACCTGTACCAGGCTGTCCCTGTTCTGGACACGTTTTCCCTTTTCTGATTTTTTTCTGGAAACTTCTATACTTTGTATTTTGTCTCTGCATGTTCACGTGGTGATATTTACATGCTTGTAGTCCCCCTTTTTACTGCTCTCTTCGACCAATCCCTAGCATCCCCTCGCCTGTGATATCAGAAATGAAAAGCGACTCAGACGGGTCTGAGCAAGAATCTATCTCATCCTAATTGCAAAACAATGATGACCTTTGGGCCTTTTCGAGTTGCCTTGTTGAGGGGAAAACAGAGGACCTCAGGTGCCCCCCATCCGGAGGGAGTCACAGAGTCAGTGATCCAGAGATGGAAAGGCCCTTAGAGGCCTCATTTGAGGCCCCAGGGAAGTTAGGTGACCTGCCTGGGATCACAGCTAGTAAATGCATGAGGCAGGATTCAAACTCAGGTCTTCCTCAGCACTCTGTCCACTGGACCATTAGCTATCTAATTTGAGTGGGTGGTCTCTCTGACGTTCTCTGATGCCGACAGCCCCTGAGGCCCCAGTGACTGCCACCCATCCCAGCTGAGGACTTAGTAGAAAAGGCCTGTGTGAATCTACCCTTCGTCAGCAGCTCAGAACCTTTTGGCCTGGGATCTAAATCTCTGTCCTCTTGTAGCCTGTCTCCTTCTCTACCCCTTGTGGCCTCATGTCATAGACAGGGCCTTCACAGAGTTGCCCAGGGTCCCATAGCCAATATGTATCAGAGGCAGGATTTGAACCCAGAGTTTCTTGTCTCTGAAGCCATTTCTCTATCCACTAGACCATACTGCCCTCATGTGAGTTAAAATATGGCATAATAAAGGTCCATTCACATCTTGGGATCATAGAATCACAGACCTAAGCCTCGGAAGACATCTCAGAAACTATTCACCCAGTCCCCTCCTTTTGTGGAGGGAGACCCTAAATAAAGCCCAGGGGTGGTAAGTGATTTGCCCAGGGTTGCAGAGAGGCAGCCATCAGAGGCTGGATGGTGCCTCAGAGACCGGGTAGCCCAATTTCCTCATTTTACAGAAAGAGAAACTGAGGCCTATAGAGGTAAGTGACTTCCCCAAGGCCACATAGATGGTAAATATGAGAGGCAGGATTTGAACCCAGGTCCTCTGTCTCCAGAACTAGGGTTTTTTCCCCTGTCTCTGGACAGTTCAATTCTTTTTGTAAAAAAACTCCAAGTCCCCAGATTGCCAGAAAAGGCTGATCCATGGGCCGACACAATGATCCCCACAGGGTCAGTAGAAATGGGTGTTGCTGTTATTACTGTGGCATCAGTCAGAGGCGATTTCTCACTAGTGAGTTGGGATGTTCAGTGACCAAGGGCCAGATCACCCTGCCCAGTGCTACCAGCCCCAGCCCCACCCCACCCCAGGGTTCCCGGCTTACCTCTCCTGTAGCTGCTCTGAGAGGTAGGGCTGCCAGAAGCCTGCAGCCCCATCACTTGTGGTGAGGGGGGTGAAGCGGTCAGCATACACCTCAATGGACAGAGGCCGCAGGGTGCGGTGATAGTGCTCATGGATGCACAGGGCAGTGGAGAGTCCGATCACTCCTGCCCCAATCACGACCACCCGCATCGTGGAGGCTGCAGAGAGTGGAGAGAAGAGGGATGGCCTCGGAAAGGAGGCACATTGGGAACTGACCGCTTTCCAGCAGGAAAGAGAAGACTTGGGGTCCTCGGTTTCCTTCTGCAGACACTGAGGGTCTTTGACTAAATGGCACTGCCCGCTCTAAGACACATCTCTCACACTTCCTAGCTGTGTGACATGGGGCAAATCACAACCCCTCTCTGAGACTCAGTTTCCTCATTTGCAAAATGTTGGGATTGGCCAGGTGGCCTATTACGTTGCATCTCTAGGCCCATCACCCCAGATCACCTCTATAGACTGATCCAATTTATCCTGCAGATAGCCTGTACGTATATAGCAGCTGGCATGTTATCTCCCCGATTAGACTGAGCTCCTTGAGATCAGGGACTGTCTTTTCCTTTCTTTGTGTCTCTGGAGCTTGGCACAATGCCTGCCACATAGTGATAAATGCTTGTTGACTGACTAGTTGACCTAGCCAGGCAACCAAAATGTTGTTCCCTTCTGGGTGCACGAAATAGGAAGGTCATTGATGAGCTGTATCATTGTATGGAGGAGGGCAGTCTTTAAGGTGAAGAGTCTTGAATTCGAGCCATAGGAACACGGGTTGATGCCAAAGAGGGACTAACCTTGTTTTGTTTGGCCCCAGGAAGAAAAGAGCAAAGGGCAGTGAGTGGAGGATGCAAAATGGAGGGGTCCCAAAGTGGAATGGGCTGCTTGGATAGGTAGAGGGGGGCATCAATGGGGGTCTTCAGGCAAAGGCTGGGTGACCATTTGTTAGGTATGTTATAGAAGGAATCCTTGTTCAGGTATGGGTTGGATCAGATGGCCATGAGGTAGCCTTCCATCCATTAGTCAATCCATCAATAAGCATTCATAGTGAAGCTGGTACCTATCTGCCCTTTTCTGAAAAATCTTCATATGTGGAAAGACCATTTCCCATGTCTCTGAGCTTCCCCACCTTTAGACAGAGAAAAAGGGAGTTTAACTGAAAGTATTCTCTTCTCTAACCCAGGTGACCCCCACCAGTTGGTCATGGTCTACTCTTAAATATTCGAGTATGACTCAGTTAATTACAAAACTGACCACTTCTGTCATACCTTGTCTGCTGGGCCAGATCACAGGCTCCTGGATCCAGAACTGGAGGGACCCCAGAGGCCATCAAGCCTAACCACCTCCTTATTTTACAGAAGAGTAAATGAGGCTCTGAGAGTTTAAGTGACTTTCCCAAGGGCACACAACCAATGTCAGAAATACCATCCTAGGTCTAGAGCTGGAAAGGACGTTTGAGGCTTAACCCTTTGTTTTACAGATGAGGAAACTGAGGCCCAGAGAGTTTAACTTGTCCAAGGTCGCACAATTGTTAAGTGGAAGAAACACGGGCTCAAGAGCTAAGTTTTAGGAGTGCAGACCCAGAGTTCCTTGCTGGTCAGCATCTGACCCCTTTCCTCCTCTCACAGATCCATCACTTTAAATGAGGCTCTCAGCTCCCTGCCTGAAGTCTCTGCTCATCCTCCAAATAGCTTCCAAAGTTATGTCCTTAATTATAAATCTGACTCTCTCACTGCTCTTCTCAAAAAACTTCAGTGGTCTCCTAACAGCTCTCAAATCAATACAAACTTCTCCATTTAATTTTTGAATTCCTGAGTTCAAATGTGGCCTCAATCACTTACTAGCTATGTGACCCTGGGCAAGTCACTTCACCTTGTTTGCCTCGGGAGAAGGAAATGGCAAATCACTCCAGTATTTCAAGAGCTCCATTTAAATTTTGAGATTTCTGGATGTGGGGAGAGTGGCAGGCTCCCAGCTTGATTGGTAGTTTATTTTCATCATGCATTGTGTTCTTGCCTTAAGTACTATGGTTTTTACTCAGTTCTACGTTTAGTTAAAATAAGCTGTGTACATCCTGTGAGCATGCGTCTGCTTCCATGGAAAGCCAAATCCACGGTGCCACAGTCACCTGACCCGCCCTCACTGAATCATAGGAAGTCCCACAGACTTGCTACCAAGGTGGGCTTCCCTCGTGACCGCTAGGAGATCTGAACCAGCTTTGATTGGCTGGACCCACGTGTAACAGAGGACCGGCCAATAAGCGCAGCCCTCAGACGCTGAGCATGCTGGATGCAGGCTCTCAGTCTCTTCCATGGATGGCTGCATGAGCCAAGAATCATGATGCCTATTGCACAGGTTCCCAAGGACCAGGCTTATTGGCCAGTCCTTCTCACACACAAAAAAACACACTCTGTGACGATGAATCAGTCCAGCCCTATGGAAAGAGGCAGAGCTGAAGCATAGAAGGCTACTGACTGGTTACCCTAGAAAGATTTTTGGAATGGTTCTATCCAGTGGGACAAATTCCCCAGTGACTGGTGCTGTCAGCACCACCTGGTGGTGAAAGCCATGACTAGCATCTGTACATCGCCTCAGAACGCTTTCACATAGATGATCTTCGTACAGCACTAGGACCTCAGCAGTCAGGACAGTCCCTCCACTGGAGCAGATCACTAACCAACATGCCTGTTGTTGTTCAGTCAGTTTTCAATTATGTCTAACTCTTCATGACCCCATGTTCTTGGCAGAGATGCTGGAGTTGTTTGAAAGAAACAAAGATGCCCTGGTCCTCTTCAAGAATGAAGGACAAACAGCAAAGCAGTTGGAGTGGTTTGCCATTTCCTTCTCCAGCTCATTTTACAGATGAGGAAACTGAGGCAAACAGGATGAAGTGACTTGCCCAGGGTCACGCAGCTACTAAGGGTCTAAGGATGGATTTTAACCATCTTCCTGAATCTTCCTGACTCTAGGTCCAGTGCTCTATGCACCATGGCACCACTAGCTGCCCAAATGAGATAATAATTGTGTACAAATGACTTGTCCATGGGGTTTTCTTAGCAAAGGTACTGGGGTCATTTGCCATTTCCTTCTCCAGCTCATTTTATACATGGGAACTGAGGCAAGTAGGGGTTAAATGACTTGTCCAGGGTCATACAGCCAGTGTCCGAGGTTGGTTATGAACTCATTCTTATCTTCCTGACTCCAGGTCCGATGCTCTATTCACTGCACCATCCACCTGCCTATCCTGTATTCTTCTTGTCCTAATTGGTTCTGCGATAAAATATGAATTCCACTTAAAATTATTTACAATTTCGCTCCAAACTATTTTTCTAAATTAAGCATATGTTATTTCCCAAACTACCTACTTAGGGTCACCTGGACATCTCAGTGTGCTGGAGCCTGCTCTAACTGGTTCCTAAGAGCTGGTAGTTAAATTTTCAGTGGGAGCATTTATTATACCTCTGAAATTGGCAAATACAACAATTCAGTGCTTGATTTTATTTTGTTGATTGTGTAGACTTAGGAAAATGAGGGAAACAATGTTACTAGGACAGATTAAAACTGGAAAGTGTATCAAGTGCACATTTCCCGCCCCCCCCCCCCAAGAGCCAGTTGTTAAATATTTACCAGCACACTCCAGCCTGTGCATCTTTTGGTAGTTCTCCTATACCTCAGTCCTCTCTGTCCTCACCACCATCCTGTAGCATCGCCAGCTTCCATCAAGGCTCAGCAGAAGTTTCCTACATGAGGTCTTCTCCCTACACTCCAGTCCCTCAAAGTTACTTTGTGTCAGCACTGCATAGATCTTGTATATACTTAACTGTATACATGTTATTGACTTCCCCACCCCCACTTCCATGGCATGTGAACACCCTGAGGTATTTCATTTTTCGTCTTGAATGTCCAGCACCCAGAACAATGCCTGGCACACAGTAGGCCCTCCATAAATGTTTATTCACTTAGATGGCCATTCCCCATGCCCATGGCTGAACTGTGGGGCTTCGGGGCTAGACAGAGGATGCCCTCTATTGAGTAGAATCATGGGTATATCCTATCTAGATTTGTCCTGGGGGCTCCATTTGCCCCAATGGGGGGAAATTCCCCCAACAGCCGTCACTGACCAAAAACAACGCCATGGGATGGCCCAATTCAGCTTTCCTTCCTCTGTTCTCCAAACTCCCCTCCCACAGACTCCCCCCGCTCCTGGCAGCTTGGCCCAAAGGGCCCTGAATGGGGTTTCTGTTCCAGCACATTCTTTAAAAAGGTCTTTTTTCCACCCAGTTTGGGGGGGGGGCATTGATAAAGGCTCTGACCCACAAAAATTGGACGCTGGACAGGCTTCCTCAGCCAAGTCTTCAGCAGAAACAACAAATACAGGAGACTTCATCATGGGACTTCTCCGGTGCACTGTTGGCACATGTGGTTCAGTTCCCTGCTCACCAGAACTCTAGGAAGACCAATCCTTCCCTGCTTTCCCCCCCCCCAGCCCTGGTCAACCCCTCTATTTGGAAGGAGTACACAGGAAACATTGACAAAGACAGAGGGAGTCAGTCACTCAGTCAGTCAACAAACACTTATTAATCCCTTATATATACCAGGATCTGTACTGAATGCTGGGAATCTGAAGAAAGAAAAAAAAAAGCTCATGATGAAGTCTGAATGCAGATTGAAGCAGGCTTTAAAAAAAAAACCCTTCCTTTTTACTGTTTGATCTTGTCTGTGTTTTCTTTTGCAGCATGGCTGATATGGAAATATATTTTGCATGACTTCACGTGTAGACTAGATATCAAATCGTGTGCCTTCCTGAGGAGGGGGAGGGATGGGAGGGCTGGGGGAAGAGAGAATTTGGAGCTCAAATTTTTGAAAAATGATTTACGAAAATTTTTACGTCTAATTGGGAAATATTTCATGAAACAAAAATAATTTTTGAAAAAGAAAAGTCATCAACATTCATTAAATGAGTAGTAAGTGCCAAACATTGTGCCAAGCTCTGGGAATATAAAGAAAAGCAAAAGGCAGTCCCTGCCCTCAAGGAACATACATTCTGAGGGGCTGGGGGTGGGAGACAGTGTGTAAATGACTAGTTCTATACAAGATACCTACAGAGTGGGTGGAAGTAGAGACAGCTAGCTGGTGCCATAGAGCAGTGTTTCTCAACCTGTGGGTCGCGACCCCTTTGGGGTCAAACAACCCTTTCACAGGGGTCACCTAAGACCATCAGAAAACACATATTTCCAATGGTCTTAGGAACCGAGACACCACTCCTCTATCTGTCTCCAGACGGGTCTGCCCACATGCAGATACACCCACATAAGAGTATTTAAAGGTCGCATTAGGAAGGTTGAGAACCACTGCCATAGAGTGACAGGCCTTGGGTCAGGAAGATTCATCTTCCTGAGTTCAAATTCAGCCTCAAGCACTTACTAACTGTGTGACCCTCGGCAAGACACTGAGGTAAGTTTGACTCAGTTTCCTCATCTGTAAAATGACCTGGAGAAGGAAATGGCAAACCACTTCAGTATTTCTACTTAGAAAACTCTAAATAGGGTCACAACGATTCATGAAGTAGGACAGAATGAAGGTAATGTGAAAGGGAAGGTTGAGAGCAGAGGCAGAACACTGGTCTGGAGCCAACAGATCGTAGTTCTTAGGGTAAGCTTTGTCATTAAGAGACTGAGTGGCCTTTACGACTCACAGCCTTCTCTCCCCATGTCTATACGTGAGGAGGTGGTTGATCAGGGGAATTCCCAGGTTAACCTGACCAACTTCCAGCCAATAAGAGACAAGCACCTTGAGGGCAGACACTAGTTTGTTTTTACCATAGGTCTCCCCCTCCCATATGGCACACAGCTGATGCTTAATAAATGCTGGTTCATTCATTTATTCATTACAGAGTTTGAGACTTCATTTGGGGAGTGAATTTTCCCCATGGAAAGCTAAGCATTGGCTCTTAGGTCCATTTATGCCTTATTTACAAATGACTGAGTCACAGGCTGTTTTGTTTTGTTTTGCTTTTTGGAGGGGGGAAGGCAGGGCAATTAGGGTTAAGTGACTTGCCCAAGGTCACGTGGCTAGCAAATGTTAAGTGTCTGAGGCCAGATTTGAAATCAGGTCCACCTGACTCCAGGGCTGCTACTCTACTCCCTGCACCATCTTGCCACCCTATAGGCAGGATAAATGAATTGAGAGACTGTATGGTATAGTGAATATCAGAAAGGTCCCAAATCCTGCCTCAGAAATTAGCTTTTTCTTTTTTTTTCTTCCTCCCCCCCATTTTATTTCTAAAGTTCAGAATACTATAAATAAAATTTGTGAAAAAGAAAGAAACTTATTAGCTGTGTGATGCTAGGCAAATGCTTAACTTCTGCATGCCTGGGTTCCCTCCCCTGTAAAATGAGGGACTCCCTGGTCTAGATCTCTGATCCTATGACACTTGGCTGGTGTGGGCTGCTGGAGGGGTTGGAGCCACACTTTGTCCTAAGTCTGCCCAAAGGGATCAGTTGCTGAGATGCTGGATTTTTTTTCACTCTTTGGGAGAAGGATCAGAGAGCATCAGAGGTAGGAGGAGACATGGGGATCAAGAGTCAGAGCCACACAGTCTTCAAGGACCACTTGTTGGGTCTGTTATGGTAGGGATTCCTTCAGGCAGAGGTTGGCCGCTGAAGTCCCTTCCAGTTCTCAAATTCTGTGCTTCTGAGGGAAGGCAATGGTGGAGAGGGACTCCCTCTATGATGCGCTATAGAAACTCTATGATCACCATTCCATTTATAGAACACCTAACGTTTGTGTTTAACTTAATGTTACTTTACATCCATGATCTCTTGTGAGCATCACAACAACCTGTAGTGATACCAGAAGTAGTATAATCCCTGTTTTACAGATGAGGAAACAGGCCTATAACCCACAGTTTTCCAGTTGCTCACCTGTTACCCAACTCCCACCTGTGGCTCCAAGAAGCTGTAGAATGCACAGCAGCCACACCCCAGTAACCCCATCACAGCAGACGGGCTAAACCAGGGGAGGGAAACCTGTGGCCCCAAGACCAGGTGTGGTCTTCTAAGTCCTCAAGTGACTGAATTCAAATTTCACAGTACAAGTCCCTTTTATTAAGGGGCTAAGCCGCTTCATAGGGTTCAAACAGGCTTCAAAACCATCAGTGAGGTAGGAGAATGTCTATCTCAAACATGTGAAGATGTCCCCTGACCAAAGGGGCAGATAAGAATAATTCATTCCAATAGCCATGAAGGTGGCTGAAGAAGGCACCATGGAGTGCTTAGAACTTGGTCAAGCATCAAAGACACCAATGTCCTCCACTGCATCCTGGGTCACCACTGGTCATCTTGACTGCTGTCTTGCCCCTGGACCCTGATTGTTCTGGAAGAGAGAGTGAGGCTGACCACAGCCAAACTGCCTCACTGAAATCCATTTCGCCCTCAAATCAAGACATCACCGGGACATCATTGGTCTTCTTTGAAAACAATGAATGAACATCAACAACAAATGTCTGAAGTAGGATATGAATCCAGCGTATTCTACCCCCTGGACCACATTGCCTCATTCTGTGGGTCTCTGAGCCTAAGGTCTCTCCCAGCTCAAATCTTCTCAGGTTCTAGAAGCCAACATTCTATGAAAGATGGATTTCTGCATTTTGGCATCTTTCTGATGCCTTTTCCTCCAGTTTCTGGCAGTCAAATGAGGCCTGCTGACTCCACAAAGCCAAGAGGGCATGTCCTGGGGCATTTGGCTCCGGACACTGAGGCTCTATCCCCAACAAGACAAGTGGAAAAAAAAAAAACAGATTTCTTCTGCATTTCTGGATGTCCTGGTATCTAGTCATGGTTCTACCTGACTCATAAACAAACTGGGTTATTTCCACCAAACTGAGGTACTACTCCAGGCCTCAATTTCTCCATTTCCTAGGGCTTAGCACAGTGCCTGGTACATAGTAGATGATGAATGAATGAATGAATGAATGAATGAATGAATGAATTTCACAGTCATAGGATGTTAGAGCTAGGAGGGACCTTAGAGACCCTCTAGCCTGATCTCCTTTTTACAGAGGAAGAAACCAAGTCTTAGAGGAGAAGTGACTTACCCAAGGTCTCACTAAGAAGGCAGTTATCAACAATTATGGACAAAGTTCAAATTGTCCCTGGTTGTCCCCAGATTGTTTCTTCTGCCCAGAATCTCCCTCTCCCTGTTCATATGCAACACGATTTCTCTGACCCTCAGTTTCAACATCTTTAAAATGGGGATAATAGCACATGCCTCACTGGGTTGTTGTGAGGATTAAGTGAAGAATGAAAATTATTTTGCTTTTTAGTGACTGGGATTGTCATCCCAGATGAGTTGCCACCTGGCTTAGGCCTCAAAAGAAGAGAGGAATTCTGGGAGCCAGAATTGAGGAAGGGGATGCATTTCAGGCCAGGAAAATGACCTGTGTAAATGCCTGAAGACAGGCTAGGGAACGATGACCTCAGAGAATGAGGAGGAGGCCAATCTGGCTAGAAGACAGAGTATGTGAGGAGGAAAAATGTGCAGGAAGGATGCAAGGGGAGACTGGAATCAGAATAGAAATTAGAAATTTCATGATACAGCAGTAGAGTCCTGACTCTACAGGAGGAACAACTTGGTTCAAATCTCAAACCAACCACCTTAGGGACTTGGACAAGTCACAAAAACCTCCCCAGACCTGAGTTTTCTCTTCTCCAAAATGAGATCAGTCTGAAGGGCCTCTGAGATCCCTTCCAGCCAAGCTCTCTGATTCCATGGTAGTTTGTAGTTTACCCTAGAGGTAATAGAAAGCCACTGAAGGTTTCTGAGCAGGGGATATGTGATGAAGAGGGTGGCAGAATGGAGGAAGGAGGTGGGGGACCTTAAATAAATCAAACAAGTATTTTAAAAATACTTCTATGGAACAATTTACCTGTCAGATCTATGGCTAAGAAAAGAATTCATGATCAAATAAGAGGTAGAGAGCATTACAAGATGTAAATGGATAATTTTGATTATATTAAATTAAAAAGATTTTGCCCAAACAAAAGCAATGCAACCAAGATCAAAAGGAAAGTAGGAAACTGGGAGGAAATTTTTACAGGAATTTCTCTGATAAAGGCCTCATTTCTCAAATGTCTAGAGAACAAGTCAAATTTATAAGAATACAAGTCTTTCCCCAGTTGATAAATGGTTAAAGGACATGAACAGGCAGTTTTCAGAAGAAATCAAAGCACTAATAATCATATAAAAATGCTCTAAATCACTATTGATTAGAGAAATACAAATTAGAACAACTCTGAAGTACCACCTCATACCCATCAGATTAGTTAATATTACAGAAAAGGAAAATTAGAAATGTTGGAGGGAATGTGGGAAAACTGGGACACTAATGCACTGTTGGTGGAGTTATGGACTGATCCAACCATTCTGGTGAACAATTTGGAATTGTGCTCAAAGGGCTATAAGACTATGCATACCCTTTGACCCAGCAATACCACTACTAGGTCTGTATCCCAAAGGCATTTTTTTTTTAAGGGAAAAGGACCTATATGTACAAAAAAAAGTTTTTTTTTTTTGTGGTGACAAAGAATTAGAAATTGAGGGGCTGCCCATCAATTGGAGAATGGTTGAACAAGTTGTAGTATATGATTGTAATGGAATAGTACTGAGCTGTATGAAATGATGAGCAGAATGCTTTAAGACAATTCCAAAGGATTTATCATGAAAAATGCTATCAACTTTCAGAGACAGAACTGATGGAGTCTGAAAGCAGATCAAAGCACACTTTTCTTTACTTTGATTTTCTTGGGCCTTTTTTTGGTCTGTGTTTTCTTTTACACTATGACTAATATGGACATTTTTTTACATGACTCTACATGTATAACCTACATCAAATTGCTTGCCTTCTCAAAGAGGGGGGAGGGAAGGGAGAAAGGGAAAGAACTTGAAATTCAAAATTTTTTAAATGAATGTTATAAAATTTTAAATGTAATTAGAAAAAAAATTTAAGTGTTAAAATATATATTCCTGATACTACTGTGCTATAGGAAATGATAAGCAGATGATTTCTGAAAAACCTGGGAGGATTTATATGAACTGATGTAAAGTGAAGTGAGCAGAACCAGGAGAACATTGTATACAGTAACAGCAACATTGTGCTGTGATCAGCCGTGTATGACTTAGCTATTCTTAGCAATGCAATTATCCAAGACCATGCCAAAGGCCCCATAATGAAAAATGCTATCCACCCCCAGAGGAAGAACTGGTAAAATCTGAGTACAGATTGAAATTTTTTTTCACTTTTTCTTGGGTCTTTTTGTGTGTTTTCTTTTACAACATGGCTAATAAAGAAATACGTTTTGCATGACTTCACATGCATTTTGTTGTTGTTGTTCAGCTGTTCAGTCATTACCAACTCTTTGTGACCCTGTGGATTATAGCACAGTCACATACTATACTCTCGTGAGATTTTCTTGGCAAATTTTACTAGAGTGGTTTGCCATTTAAGGTAAACAAAGGTTAAGTGATTTGTCCAGCATCATACAACTAGTAAGTGTCTGAGACCAGATTTG
Source organism: Pseudochirops corinnae (assembly GCA_028646515.1). Taxonomy (NCBI): domain Eukaryota; kingdom Metazoa; phylum Chordata; class Mammalia; order Diprotodontia; family Pseudocheiridae; genus Pseudochirops; species Pseudochirops corinnae. Next base: position 339,756,380 of record CM053587.1, on the reverse strand, counting down.
AACTCAGTCCTCCTGACTTCCGGCCCGGTGCTCTGTCCACTGAACCACAAATATACCATCGATATCACATTGTTTGCCTTCTCCGTGGGTGGGATGGGGGTACAGAGGAGGGAGAGAATTTGCAACTCAAAATTTTTAAAAATGAATGTTATTTTTTTTACATGTAATTGGAAAATATTTAATGAAATAAATTTTTTTTAAAGAAGAAAAAAAATAAACCATACTCCTGGATTTCCTTCTTTACACAATAGAAAGTGATGAATTAGAGAATGAGGAAAAGGCAGTTGTCCAAGAAGCTACAGAAAATAGATGGATTAGGACAGCGCAGGAATGGCCGGGGGAATGATCTTCATTTCAAACTTCTGGCTAAAGTCAACATAAAGTGTCCAGGCTGGGGAGACTGAGTCTGCACCTCCCCAAGAGAGGGCGTGGAGGGCGTGGGAGAGGGGAGGGAAACAAAATTCAGCAACCCCTTTTCTCAGAAAGCAGCATAGAGAAATAGGGTGGATTGCAGGCGTCAGAGTTATGGAAGGGACCTTTCAGATCATCTGGTCCAGGGGTGGGGAACCTGCGGCCTCAAGGTCATATGTGGCCCTCTAGGTGTCTCCACCCTCGATCTGGTCCAATCTCTTTTTTAAAAAAAATTTCTCTGAAGTGGCTGGTTTCGAAATTTGAAGATAAATAATTGCTATAAATTTTTTTTAATCTGAACCTAACAAATGATAAATAAAATGAGTTTTTTTCCCTCTGCACTGTAAAACAGAGATAAAGGATTGTTCGTGCAGCCCCAAATGTCTTTCCTGTACTGCTTGCTTTTCCTTTTAAAAATGTAATAAGTTTAGCATGTTACTCTTGAAATTGTCCTGCTTCCTTCTTGGCCTTCCTTCTGTTCTCTTCTGTGCATTTTAAAAAATACTTCAATGACTCTCTTTTAAATTTTTTAGGGGGCCATCCTATTGCTACCCTATCATGAGCTCCTTGAGGGCAGAGACTGTCTTTCACCTCTTTTTGTATCCCCAGTGCTCAGCGGGTTCCTGACACATAGTAGGTGCTTAAAATATGCTTATTAATTATTTTTTATGATTGTGTCAGGAGACTGCTGAGCCAAAGCGTGCAGGAAGGGAAGTGTAGAGTCAGAAGACTGGAAAGATAAGAAGGGCCAGATTGGGAAAGTCATGGATTCAAGAAGCTGAATGAGATGTGCCTTTTCTGACACGACAGGAATTTGTTTTTCTCGAGTATATTTATTTGTTACAAGAAATATATATGTGTGTGTGTGTGTGTGTGTGTGTGTGTGTGTATAATGTATATATACATATAAGCAAACTATATATGAGATAAATATTGAATTTTAAATTAAATAAAAATTAACAGAAGGAAGGCACTGGAATTAAGGGGGTTTGAGAAGGCTTCCTGGAGAAGGTGGGATTTTAGTTGGGACTTAAAGGAAGCTAGGGGCAGCTAGGGGATGCCATAGTACATGGAGTCCGGAGTCAGGAGGACTCATCTTCCTGACTTCAAATCTGGCCTCAGACACTTACTAGCTGGGTGACCCTGAGTACGTCACTTCACCTCATTTGCCTCAGTTTCCTTATCTGTAAAATGAGCTGGAGAAGGAAATGGCTAACCACTCCAGTGTGTTTGCCAAGAAAACCCCAAGTGGAGTCATGAAGAGTCAGACAGGACTGAACAACAAAAACAAAAAGAACCCAGAAAAGAACTCTGTTTCCTCATCTGTAAAATGGAAGGAAAGGGCAAACCACTCCAGTATCTTTGCCAAGAAGATGACCCCAAAAAGGGCATGACTGAACAACAAAAATGGGGTCCTGAAGAGTCAGACAGGACTGAGCAAGGAAAACAAAAAGAACCCAGAGGGGTCAGTAAGGAGTAGTGAGAGAAGCAGAGGGAGAGCATTCCAGGCACGGAGAACAACCAGAATCTTCCTTGCTTCAGCCCATTGCTCCAGCCTGTGGAGGAGTTTTTGGATCACAGGTGGTGCAGGAAGGTGTGAATCAGGAGAGGGGAGGAAGGGCAGAGCGACCCTCTCCAATCATAGAGCTGGGAGAAATTGGTTGAGTTTACTCCTCTCCAAAGGGCCCTGAGCTAAGCTGGCTCGGACCAGCTAGGGGCAAAGGACGGTCACCAACTTGTCATAATATGAATGCTTAACTAGCCTTATGTATAGTAACTGACACAACCCGCAGAGAACTAGAGCCTCATTATCCGACCATGGGACATATGTTGGGAGGAGGGAACATTTATGTTATGGGCAGATCAGAAAGATTGTAACCCAGAAGAGCCGGGACCAATCCCAGTTCTGAAGGGAGGAACAAGGCAGGAAATTCTAAAGGAAGCAGCTTAAAAGGGCTTGTCCAATCACTTGTCTGATTCTCTGTAGTCTTTTGAGGAGGCTACCCATTTACTCAGGAGATAATAAATGTAAAATGAAGGTAATGAAACCCTTCTTGGCTCTCCAACAAGTATTGTTTATTCCTCAACTGAGCATGTTTATAGCAGAGAGAACCCAAAGTACAGAAACACAGAGCTGGACAGTGCCTCAGGAGGCATTGAGTCTAGCAGGTTTTACAAAGGGGGCAACTAAGGCCACCAAAGTGGCTGAGCTGGCTTCATAGGATCCAGTTTCTCTGCCTCCAACTCCAGCAATCCTGCCTGGACCCTAGACCCTACTTTGCTGACTGGGGACTCCCTCCCTAGGAGACCACTTAGAACAGTGCCTGGCCCAGAATGGGTAGGTAGAACTGCTCTGGCTGGCTGGCTGTCTAACTACCTCTCTCTTTCCCAATCCCAAAGCTGAGATGCAAGGCCCTTCCCAAGATCAGGAGCACAGGGCTCCTCAGTGCAGAGCTGAGTATGAAATTCAAATCTTTCAATGCCAAAGCCAGTGTCTTTCCCGTTTCCCTCCATCCCCATCACTCTCCACTCATCCAAGGTCTTTCCTATAAGCCCTCTTTATTGCCTTGAGATGGGGCACTCTTTCCTGGTCAGCTATCAGGCCGAGATATCCAGGATCCTCCCATCTCTCCAGGCAAAAAGAGATACTCAGTCTCCTTCCCCCACTCTCCCAAGATTGGTCCCCACTCACCTGCTCACCTGCTCTCCTGCTCTCCTGCTGACAGAAGCAATTGAAGTAATCTGAGTAACCCAGTAATCCGGTAGCCAAGGACCTCTCCCCCGTCTCCCTCTGCTGCAAGGGTCTCAGGCTCCCTTCTGTAGTCTTTCTTCCTCCCTCCCAGGGCTGCAGAGGGAGGTCAAAGTCTTCCAGAGACTGCAGTGGCCCAAACAGCCAGTCAGAAACAGGGCAGGGCTTCTGGACAAGGTGGAGCTGAGCCCTTTGGCCTGACTTTGGAGTGAAATTGGAGTTGGGCCCAGCCTTGGGGGATCTCCCTCCTCTCTCTCTCTCTCCGGTCCATCCCCTGAGAGGTGACTTGACCTCTCTGGCTTCATGGGGACAACTGGCTGTGACTGAGCCATCATCTCCCAGCTGGTTGGTTTGATTGGGGGGGGGGGGGAGACAGGGAAAGAAAAGAGGAAAGAGAGGGGAGTCTGACTCTTGAACTCTTCTTCCCAGAGTTGGAGGAAGGATGGAGCACAGCTCCGAGGGCCAATACGGGCCTGCGCTCCAGGAGGCCAGAAAGCCAGGCCACAGGTTACCTTTGGCCAGGGGCTGCTCCCTAGAAAGAGCCCAAGAGACGAAATGCCACTCTGGGACAATGGAGGAGCCCAGATCCTGTGTGCCCAGGGAGGCGCCTGGCTGTGCCGAGATGTGTGGGCCTCCACTGCCGTCTCCCAGAGACACTGCCCTCGGGACTGCTCTCTGGCCTGCTTTAGGCCCAAACTTACTTTGCACCAGGTCTGGCTTCCAAACCCTAGGTTCTCAGGCTTCAGGGCACAGGGGGATCTCCTGCTCTGACTGGGAACCTGAGCCCGAGGTAAGTTATCATTATCAGAGATGAATTATCATCGATTATTCCCATTGATTTTTAAAAATATAAGCTTCCCATCCTTCCCCCCACATACACACAACCAAATGAGGTCAAAATGTCTGCCAGCTGGAAAGGCTCTCAGAGGCCATTCCCTCCAGACCTCTCAGTTTGTTTTATTTTGTTTAAGAATAAGTTTTATTAACACTTTTTCTCTTTAGATCTCCATCACTTCAAGATGTAGATCCACCCACCATCTTCCCTTGTCACAGAGAAAAATAGCCAAGCAAAACCAATACAGTGATGATCTGACAATGTATGCAACATCATGTACCTGTAGCCCTCCACCTTTCTGCTAAAAGGGGGGAATTATGCTTCCTAGGATCATAATGTAACCAAAAATTCATTGCCGGGTCCAAAAGGACTGAGGCACTTGCCCTCTTCTTCTCATGGAGCCCCTAAATCTGGATACATGCTCAAAGCTGGGGTTCAGTCCTAGGAAAGCTTGGCATCTAAAGAGAGAGGTCAGGTTCTTTTTCTTAACTCTAAGACTCCTTACACTCTTATGAGTCCTGGAAAAAAATCACTTTAAGCTTAGTTTTGCTTCATGTCTAGAGTCTGCCCAGAAGGGTGAGAGCATTAGATGTATAACATAGATCAGAGATAGGCCAGCTATTTATTTCTTCCAGGCTAAACCATAAAAGACTCACAAGTGTACATCAGTAAACCATAAACAATTTATATCAGCAATGTAATATATAACTACTCTTATTCTCTCCTGGGAGGTGGATACTAAAAACAAGAAGCATTTTGTAAGTCTGTTAAACAAGAATTTCATACTATATTTGGGTCCTGCAGTATCTCCCTGGAGGTCCATACCTCCTAGGGGTTGAGCTCATCCTTCCATCTTCTCCATTAGCATTATAATGAATGTAGGGGATACCTCCCAGACTGTCTCAGCTGAAGGACTCAGGAACTCCTAACCTCTCAAAGTCACAAAGATTGTCAAGATTGTCTTCACAGCTACTAAGCTTCATCTCAGGATCCTGTTTGGTCCCCCATGCTCAGACAAAGAAACACAAAGCCTACCTGCTTCTTTGTTATGTCCACTCACACTTTCTAGACCAGCAGTTCTCAACCTGTGGGTGGTGAGCCCTTTGGGGGTCGAACGACCCTTTCACAGAGGTCACAGGGGTCTCCTAAGACCATTGGAAAACACATATTTCAAATGGTCTTAGGAACTGAGATACCGCTCCTCCATCCATCTCCAGGCAGGTCCGCCCACATGCAGATACACCCACAGACAAGTATTAAAGGGTCATGGCATTAGGAAGGTTGAGAACCACTGTTCTAGACCAAGGATGGGGAACCTGTGGCCTCGAGGCCACATGTGGCCCTCTAGGTCTTCAAGTGCAGCCCTTTGATTTGTTCTGTGAAATTTGGATTTAGTCAAAGGTCTGCAATTGAGGATCTAGAATGCCACATGTGGCCTCCAGGCCACAGGTTTCCCACCCCTGTTCTAAGACCTTCCCTTAGTGGCCAAGCAGGGCAACCCTTCAAACACTTGAAGGCAGTTTTCTGGGCACACCTGAATCTTCTCAGCCAACAAGTTAGCCAAGTAGCATTTATTAACCACCTACTGTATGCCAAGTATCTTTAATAACATTATTTCATTTGATCAAATAATTATTTCATTCAATCCTTACAACCTGGAAGGCAAGTGCTATCATTATCCTCATAATGACTATTTCTTCCTTATATCAATCACTGATTATTGAATCAGGATCAAGGTTTTTCCCCTTTTCTACTTCTTCATCTAGAAATCAATCAGTAATCTCAGACTATTCCTGCTCATTGTGTTTACTCAGACAAGTCTGAGAACATGTGGATTCTCCCTTTTGTCAGACAGATGATGTGGAAGGTGATCGTTCTCTTTGACCAAGACTTGGGTGATCGAAATCATGTCCCCTGCACCTCCAGGACCCTTGCTAGAATACAGCCCAGCCCCTTCTTGTAGTATTCATTCTCTCACTAATTCTTTTTTTTTTT
>CM053587.1:339724403-339749890 GCA_028646515.1 Pseudochirops corinnae | reverse complement strand
TTTTATTTTTATAATTAATTTATTTTTAGTTTTCAATATTCATTTCCATAAGATTTTGAGTTTTAAAATTTTCTCGCCCTCCCTCTCCTCCCCGCTTCCCAAGACAGCATGAAATCTTATATAGGTTCCACTTATACATTCATATCAAACATATTTTCACATTAGTCATGATGTAAAGAAGAATTAGAACTAATGGGAGGAACCACAAGAAAGAAGAAAGAAAACAAAACCAAAGAAAAAGAGAGCAAATAGTCTGCTTCCATGTCTGTCTGCATTCAGACTCCAGAATTCCTTCTCTGGATGTGGATAACATTTTCCATTGTGAGTCTATTGGAGTTGTTTTAGATCTTTGCATTGCTAGAAGAGCTAAGTCTAAGATGATTCATTTTCTCCTTCCGTTCCAGCTGATCATCACCTTTTATAGCCATGATAGTGTGGTTGATAATATTAGCTTCTCTTTATATATCAATCCGTCAATGAATAAGCTTTTATAAAGTACCCACTGTATGCCAGGGACCATGCTAGGTGCTGGTGACACAAATGGAAAGAATGAAACAGTCCTTCTCAAGGAGCTTATATAGATGCTTTCTCCTTGTGGAAGCTTGAGCTTCCACTATAGAAACTGCCCTCAGTTTCTATAGAATGAGGAAGTTGGATGAGCTGGCCTTCGAGGTCCTGCCAAGCTCTAGGACTCCTCTGTGGCTTAAAGCACTTTCAAGAGACTTTGTTCTTCAGACTTTTGTTCTCCACTCTGTAAACTGAGGGAATTGGGCTCCATGTTTTTCTGGCTGGAGTATTCCATGGGCATAATAATAGCACCCACCTTGAGAAGGAGGTTAAAATAAGATCACATTTGTAAGGCACTTTGTAAACCTTAAGACACTATATAAATATTAGCCATTATTGTTCCTGCTACTGTCTTCTGGACACAAGAAGAGCAAGTCTGATCTCTCTTACATGTGACAACTCTTCAGATACTTGCAGAAAAGTGACAGCTGGGTTGAGATTAGATAGCATTGTTTTGTGGTGGACCCAATTAGGAAAGTGTATAGCTTCCTCCAGGTCTATCATCTTCACATGAAAAGGAAGCAGATAGTGGGATTTATTCAGTCAATAAGCATTAAGTGTCTATTATGTAGCAGGCCCTGTGCAGGGTGCTGGGGACATAAAGAAAGGGAAAAGACAGTCTCTATCTCCAAGGAGCTCACAGTCTAATGGGGAAGACAACAGGTAAGCAGATATATACAAACATGCTCCAACAGGATATATTGTGGATAATCCACAGAAGGAAGGCACTAAGATTAAGGGAGGGCAGGGTCAGGAAAGGCTTCCTGTAGAAGGTAAGATTTTAGCTGTGACTCGAAGCCAGGAGGTGTCAGTGAGGAGAGAGAGAATTCCAGGCACAGGGGACAGCCAGTGAAGATACCTGGTATGGAAAAGGAATATCTGGTGGAAGGAACAGCCAGGAGGCCAGTGTCACTGGGTCAAAGAGTAAAGTATAAGAAGACTGGAAAGGTAGGAGGGGTCTGGGTTATGAAGGGCTTTTTGTGTTTGCTTCTGGATAGGGAAACACTGTAGTTTATTGAGTAGGAGGTGACATGATAAGACCTGTGCTTTAGGAAAATCCCTTTGGTGGCTGAATGGAGGATGAATTGGAGGGGAGAGACTCAAGGCAGGCCCATCCACCAGTAGCTTTTGCAGCAATCCAGGTGTGAGGTGATGAGGGCCTGCACCAGGGTGATAGCAGTACCAAAGAAGAGGGGACGTATTTGAGAGATCCTGCAGAGGTGAAGTTGACCAAGGATGTTGCAAAGGTGAAATGGACCAGAGATGCTGTGGAGGTGAAATTGACCAGAGATGGTATACAGGTGAAATTGAACAGAGATGTTTCAGAGGTGAAATGGACCAGAGATGCTCAAGAGATGAAATTGATGGGAGATGCTACAGATGAAGTTGACAGATGTTAGAACCATATTGGATGGGGGGGCGGGGATGAGAGATAGTGAGGAATCCAGGATAACTCCTAGGTTGTGAGCCTGAGGAACTAGGAAGATGGTGGTGTCCTTGATAGTAATATGGTAGGTGGAGGCAGGGGGAAGGTTTAGGGCAGTGGTTTTCAACCTTCCTAATGCCACGACCCTTTAATAGTCATATGTGGGCATGTCTGCATGTGGGCGGACTCGCCTGGATATGGATAGAGGCGGTTCCTAAGACCATCGGAAATATGTGTTTTCTGATGGTCTTAGGCAACCCCTGTGAAAGGGGCATTTGACCCCAAAGGGGTTGCGACCCACAGGTTGAGAACCACTGGTTTAGGGGAAAAGATAATAAGTTCTGTTTTGGCTATGTTGAATTTCAAATGTCTTTGGAACATCCACTTCAAGATGTCCAGTGGGCAATTGGAGACGCAAAACTGTAGATCAGGAGAGGGGTTAGGGCTAGATAAAATGATCTGAGTGAGTCTTAAGCATAGAGATGATAATTGAATCTATGATGACAGAAATCATCAAGTAAAGTAATATAAAGAGGGGGGCGGCTAGGTGGCACAGTGAATAGAGCACCAGCCCTGGAGTCAGGAGGACCTGAGTTCAGATCCAGCCTCAGACACTAAATACTTATCAGCCGTGTGACCTTGGGCAAGTCACTTAACCCCAATTGCTCTGCCTTCCCCCCTCCAAAAAGTAACATATATATTAATATAAAGGGAGAAGAGAAGAGAATAGGGCCCAAGACAGAGCCCTGTAGGACACCTCTGACTAGAGGCCATGGTCTGGACAAGGAGTCAACAAAAGAGACAGAGGAGAACCAGGACAAATCGGTGTCCCAAAAACCTAGAGAGAGGAGGCCACCAAGGAAAAGAAAGTGATCAACAGTGAGAAGTGAAGAAGAATGAGAATTGAGAAAAGACTATTATTAGATTTGGCAATCAAGAGATCATTGGCATCATTCCCTATTGATAAATGGTCAAAGGATATGAACAGGCAGTTTTCAAAAGAAATCAAAGCTATTTATAATCATATGAAAAAAAGCTCTAAATCACTATTGATTAGAGAAATGCAAATTAAAACAACTGTGAAGTGATACCTCACCTATCAGATGGGCTAACATGACAGAAAAGGAAAATGACAAATGGAGGGGACATGGAAAAATTGGAACATCAGTGCACTGTTGGAGTTGTGAACTGATCCGTACATATAGATAATTATGGCAACTCTTTTTGTGGTAGCAAAGAATTGGAAATTGAGGGGATGCCCAGCAGTTGGGGGATGGCTGAACAGCTTGTGGTATGTGATTGTGATATAGTCATATTAGACTATAAGAAATGACAAGCATGATGGCTTCAGGAAAAAAACCTGGGAAGACCTATATTTACTGATGCAAAGTAAAGTGAGCAGAACCAGGAGGACATTGTACACAGTAACAAAAATATTCTACTGATAATTACCTGTGAATGATATAGCTATTTTCAGCAATACAGTGATTCAGGACATTTCTGAAAGACTTATGATCAAAAATGCTATCCAGCTCCAGAGAGAGAATTGTTAGAGTCTGACTACAAATGGAAGCATTATTTTTTCACTTTCTTTTTTTTTTGGCCACACTGCTAATACAGAAATATATTTTGTAGCATCTCACATGTATAATTGACAGCATATTTCTTGCCTTCCCAAAAGGTGGGGATAGAGCAAACAGGAGGGAAAGAGTTTGGAACTTAAAAAAAAAAAAGAATGTTAAAAGTAAATAGTAAATCTGATTTTTGAAAAAAGAGAGAGATCATTGGCAACTTTGCAGAGAGCAATTTCAGTTGAATAAAGCCAAACTCAAGAGAGTGAAAGGAAAGGAGACAGATACTAAATGTAGATGACCTTCCTAAGGAGTTTAGCCATGAAAGGGAAGAGAGATATAGGACAATTGCTTGTGACTTTTTGAGGCTGTAATACAGGATTGGCCTTTAACTAGGCCTGATTGGTGATAGGACATCACAACAAATGATTTGAGAATAGAAGATGATGTCAAATTGAACTGGCTTCCCAAGGGCTTGACATCAGGAAGGGAGGAAAGTATAATCAGTGCATGCAGATATGCCTATTCCTATCACCCCTACTATTGTTGATGTGATGGCCACTTTCCAGAAAAGCCAATTGAAATTTTGCTTATGGGGCAACACATCATGTACAGTGGAAAATTCACTGGATTTAGAGTAAATGGCCTTATGTTTGAATACTTGTTCTCCAAAAAAAAAACCAAAATCAAATAGATATTTTCAGATAGATGGCATGGCCCCCTAGGACCATAGGCTTCTTTTCTCCAGGTTAACTTCCCAGTGCCTCCAACTACTTCCCATGGTAGGAGGTCAAGACCCTTAGGGATCCTGGTTACCCTCTTTTAGACACTATGGATCTGTGGCTCCCAGAACTGAGCCTATCAACCAATGTGTCATCCAATCAGATCATGGAACAGTGGGATGATAGTCTCCTCTCTGGTGCTGGACATCACGCCTCTCTCCCTTAATGTGTTTGGAGGTCGAGTCAGACGCTTGGCTGCTACTCTGGATAGTTATTGAACTTGGCAGCCCTCTAACCCTCCCAGGTGGTCTTCACATGACCAGCTCTAAGTGTCTTTGGAAAGAAACCAAATAACTTTGGCAGGTAGAGACCTGGTATATTCTTTTTGCTTACAGATAGTTCCAAATAGGAGATGTTCACAAGTTCCAGGAAATAATCCTCTGTGTTGTTTTGAGGAAAAGTGAGCAGTTTTAGAGAACATCGGGGCATAAATTTAAAGCTGGAAGTGACATTACATGTAATTGTAATTTTAAAAGTTTTTAATTTCATTTAAAAAGTGAGGAAACTGAAGCCCAGAGAATTTAAGTGGTCCAGGGTCACACAGCTAATGAGTCTGAGGCAGGATTTGAACTCACATCTTCCTGATTCCAAGTCCAGTGTGTTGTTGTGGGCTCTTCATGACCTCATGGACTTGTCCATGGGGTTTTCTTAGCAAAGATAGTGGAGTGGTTTGCCATCTCCTTCTCCATTGTGTCCCCATTTTATAGATGAGGAACTGAGGCAAATTGAAGTTAAGTGACTTGCCCAGGGTCACACAGCTAGTAAGTGTCTGAGGCCAGATTTGAACTCAGATCGTCCTGACTGCAGGCCTGGTGTTCTGTGCACACCACCTAACTACCTCCAAGCCCAGCACCTGAGCAATGATAGTTGGCAGTTACTCAGCTGGTCAGTAGACCACTATTAGGATGAGAAATAAACAGTTCCTTAGAAGTAGGGGCAGTCAGTGTGGGGTAGTGGGACAAGAACTACTGGGCTCAGGAGCTAGAAACCTGGCTGATCAGCTGCTACCTCTCAGAGTGAACTCTGGTCCTCAGTTTCCCCATCGTTAAAAGAGATTGTTGGACTGAGCTATTGGTTCCTACTGTGTGGACCCTGAACTCTGGGACTGGGGGTGGTGAGGACAGGGATGGGGATGGGTGTACTAGAGTTATTACAACATTATTGAGTACACCCGTGCCCAGCCAGATCATCAGGTGACTCAGGATTAGTGTACACTGAATAAATCATCTTGTTTTACACATGCGTACACTCACACACACATACACACAAATCATTTTTCAAAGGAATAGAAATACTTTTATGCAGAATAAATAAAAAATATTTATGCAAAACAAAAGTTTTATTTTAAAAGGTTACTGAATTGTCTAGTACAGGTATTCTTATATTTTCTCCTTTAATACTTCTTAAGGTGACAGATACTATCATGGGAGAGAGGGGAGGGAGGGAGGTCTGAAACATTTGGATGGTTGGAAGCCTCAGGTCTGTATTACAATCTCTAAGACCCCTCCCAGCTCTGACATCCCCTGTTCTCAGGCCCCTCCCAGCTCTGACATTCCCTGTTCTAAGGTCCCTCCCAGCTCTGATGTTCTCTGTTCCAAGGACCCTTCTCATCCTTCATAATTCTTTCCAGATACAAAAATCAATTAAACATCTGCTATGCAGACAGACAGAGTACTGGATTTAGTCAGTACAAAAGAAATAAAATATGGTTCTTACGCTCAAGAAAATTACTTACTTAGTAGGGAGATCAAGTATAAAAACATTCTACAGCCCAGTGTTGCAGCTTAGACACCCTCGAGAGGTGCACAGTGCACTCACTATGTTAGGGGAGCGACTGTTACTATGGAACACAAAAGTACAAGAGGGTCCCTTCTGGAATGTCAGCCTGTAAGCAGGAGAAGGCTAGAAAGGGGTGTGGGAGGGGTGCCAGGCTGAGGAAGGCCTTGAATGCCAGGCAGAATATTCTTATAGGAGACCTTAGAGGTCAGAGTTCAGCCCCTTCATTTTCCAGGTGAGCCCACCAAGTCTGAGAAAGATGCCTGAGTCAGGATTTGAACCCTGGTCATTTCCCATCTGCAAAGTATCATGCTTCCCCTCCCCATTTTCTGTAACCAGCACCCAAGATTTTCCTTCTCATCACTGAGTGAGAATTTGAGGGCTGAGGATGGCACCTGACATCTGATCTCCATCCAGCCATCACTCTGTCTCTCTCTTATTCAGTCTCTCTCTCTCTCTCTTTTCAGGAGGTCGGCAGTGATGAAGACCGAAAATTAAATCTCAGGTAAGTGTCAAAATGGCGTCATCTCAGCTACCCTCTTGCTCCCGCCTTAAGTTTGTCTGGAATCCTAGGACTCCAAGGCCATGCTTGAACCAGGCCTGCCACAAACATCCACATTCAGTTACTGGGTCCATTCTTCATGTGAAAAATCTCTGAGAATGCAGCCGTCCAGTTTCCTGGCTCCTGGCATTTTTTCTGGGTTTGGGAGAACCCAGCTTTCTCTGCCCTTTTTATCAGAACAAGCAAGCAAAAGCTAATCGAGATGTAACCTCTAATTTTCATGTTAGCTAACACAGGGACAAGTGTGTATTCCTCTGGGCAGTGAGGCCCATCCTGTGGTTTGGGTGTTGGTTTGTTTTCTAAAGGTCTCAAGCTTTGTTACAATTGGGCCCTGGAAACCAAAGGGCCAGTAGAGAGTCAGTGTGGTGCAAAGGAAGGAGGGCTGGAAACAAGCCCCTTATCTCCTTTCTGGGCCTTAAACGAGGGAGTCAGACTGGAAGACCTCCCAGGACCCTTCTGCCTCCAAATCAATGATGCTCTGCTCCTACCTATGTTCAAGTGACCTTGGACAAATCACTTAACTTCTGGGCCTCGGTTTCCCCATCTGTAAAATGTGAGAATTGGACTAGGTGACCTTCAGTCAATCAAATCAGTCAACAACAAGTCTGTTTGCCTATGTGCCGGGCACTGTAAAATGATTAGACTAATTGACCCCTAAAATCCAGGGCTGCTAGGGGGAGCCATTGTGCCTAGAGTACCAGGCCTGGAGTCAAGAAGATTTGTGTTCAAATGTAGCCCCAGACATTTCCTAGCTGTGTGACCCTGGACATGTCACTTCACCCTGTTTGCCTCAGTTTCCTCATCTGTGAAATGAGCTGGAAAAGGGGCAAACCACTCCAATATCTTTGCCAAGAAGACCCCAAATGGGGTCATGAAATGTCATGTGTGAACAATAACAACAAAATCCCATCTTGCTCCAGGATCCTATAATATTGGGAAGAAAAGAAGGGAATAGGCATTTATCTAGTGCCTACTGTTTGCCAGGCACTTGCTAAGCACTTATTACAGATTTGGGCCTCACAGCAACTCTTTTAGGGAGGGGCTATTATAATCCCCGTTTCACGGTTGGGGAAACTGAGGCAAACCGCAGTTGAGTGGATTACTCAAGGTTATACAACCAAAAAAGTGTCTGAGGCTAGATTTGAACTCAGATCTTCTTGAGTCTAAGCCTAACAGTCTATCCACTGCATCCACTAACTACCTGAGACTGAAATGTCAGCAGTGGTCTCTTAGAGGAAAAGATGGCTTCATTCTGTGAGAATTCCATATTTCGGGCCAGAAGTGACCAAATATGTCATTTATTGAGTCATTTACAGAATAAAGAAGTTGGAATTTGAACCCAAGCTGTATGTGTTTAGAGCTCAGAGGTTGGTAGTGCATGGAAGAGGCCAGTGTGGCCTTGTGGAATCAAGCCAGGCCTGCCTGGGAACTGGAAAGTGTCGTGTGTGTGTGTGTGTGTGTGTGTGTGTGTGTGTGTGTGTGTGTGTGTGTATGTATGCGCAGGGGTGGGAAAAATTATCTTTATTGTCCACTTTTCATGGAAAATATCTTTAACTCCTCAACAGGGAGAGGCTAGGACATCAGTAAAGACTGTTTTCCTTTACTCAGGCTCTATTTTCAGAGTGAAAGGACTCTGGACCCAGGGCTTAGTCCCACCCTGGAACTCCCCTGGCGGCTCAGAGACGGGAATCTCTGGGACACTGAGGTTTCCAAGGGAGGGCAGTAATGGACCGCAGCAGAGATGACTGGAGGAAACTTCCTTGATGACTTAGTGTATGGGAATGAGGGTAGAGGGTGGAGCATAGGAAAGCAGAAATCTGTTTGGGAATCTCTTGGTCTTTATAAAGAAAGAGGAATTGGAAATGGGGACTTTGTAGCAAAATCTGTAGCTAGGGAATTTAAGAAAGGAGATTCTTCAGGTCAAGTTGACTTTCTTATTCTCTAAATGAGTCAGTCAGACGTCTTTTTCTTAAAAATTTGTAAAGTGAGGGGATGGACTCCCTGATCTCTAAGACCTCTCTCAGCCCTGATATACCCTGTTCTCCTCCCAGCCCTGACATTACCTGTTCTCAGGCCCCTCCTAGTTCTGATATATCCTTTTCTAAGGCCCCTCTCAGCCCTGACATCCCCTGTTCTAAGGCCCCTCTCAGCCCTGACATTCCCTGTTCTGAGGCCCCTCCAAGCTCTGACATCCCCTCTTCTAAGGCTCCTCTAAGCTTTGACATTCCATGTCCTACTGTCTCAAGCTCTGGCATTCTCTATCCTAACACTCATCAAGAGTTTAGCTTTGATGTCTTCTCTTAATTTCCCCAGCAGTTTATCAGAGCTTGAGACCCCTTGGGTGGTCTTGACCTGTCCCCCTTTGTCCTGCCCAGGAGACATCTTTGGTGTCCTCATCAGAAATATCCCAGAGTCACAAAATTGGGAGACTGGGAAGAACCTCTGTGGCTATCTTGACCAAGCCATACACTACAGGAATCCTCGCCATTTCAGAGCATTATTTTTGCTTTAATGACTTCACTAACAAGTTTGATTTAAAACAAAAGAAAAAAAAGGGAAGAAATGACAACCAGGAGTGATTTCTCAGCTGAGCCCTGTGGTACTTTATTCATGGCCTTGTTCTCTGAACTTATAGTTTGGAACTAGAAATCCCCTCCTCCTTAGAAGAGGAAATGAGACTCAGAGAGGAAAACACTCCCTCCGCCACCTCCCCAAAACAAAGGATGTCTAGACCATCCCTTCCTCGCACCCCCTTTGTCCCCCCCCAGCTTCCCAGATACCTGGGGCTCTTTATGTTGAAAAATACTATGAAAGAAACATGGGAGAGATGCTCTGTTTTCAGACTAGGACTTGGGTTCTAAAGTCTTTACCTTGTATGACCTTGGACAAGTCATTTCATGAATGAATGCATGAGCGTTAATAAGCCTTTATCACATGCCAGGTACCATCTCAAGCCTCTGGGGATGAAGAATCAAAATGAAGGCACTCCCTACCTCATGGAGCATCCCATCTATTGGGAGAGACCACACCTGTTAGGGAGTAGTGACCCAGGATGGATATTTTAGTTTGGAAAGTCACGGGGCTGGTGAGTGGCCCCGAGGGAGAGAGATTGACACACCCTTTGGGGCAGGGACTGTCCTGCCTTCCTTTGTGTCCCCAGTTAGGAGAGTGCCTGGCCCATGTTGCCCTCATTCAGTCATTTCCATCGTGTCCACCTCTTCATGAGCCCATTTAGGGTTTTCTTAGCAAAGATACCGAAGTGGTTTGCTATTTCTTTTTTTCAACTTGTTTT
The DNA here is from genome assembly GCA_028646515.1 of Pseudochirops corinnae. Lineage (NCBI taxonomy): Eukaryota > Metazoa > Chordata > Mammalia > Diprotodontia > Pseudocheiridae > Pseudochirops > Pseudochirops corinnae. Next base: position 339,739,914 of record CM053587.1, on the reverse strand, counting down.
ACAGGTGAGGACATTGAAGCAAACAAGGTTAAGTGACTTACCCAGGGTCATGCAGCTAGTGTCTAAGGCTGGATTTGAACTTCCCAACTCCAGCTCTGTACAGTATGGCACAGTATGGCTGCTCTTCCTGCTCAGATCTCCCCTCCTCCCCATGGTGTCTTCTCACGGAGATGATTTACACTCTGTGTGTGTGTGTGTGTGTGTAATATGCGTAGTTCTCATGTTGAATCCCCCATTAAAATGTGACCTCCTTGAGGGCAGGGGCCGTGTTTTTGCCTTTCTTTGAACCCCCCGGCTCTTAGCACAGAGCTTGGCTTATAGAAAGTGCCTAACTGATGCGGGTTGCTTGGCTCCCATCCTCTCTGCTCCTCTCATTTCCTGTTACTTCCTTCAACACAGTCCCCTGTTGCGGTCCAGTTGGCCTGCCGGAGTTATCGATTTTGAGCTGCACCATCTGGTCCTCATTTTACTGAAGAGGCCCAGAGAGAGCTTGGTGAAGGTCACACAGCCAGGATGTGTCCCGTGCAAGTCAGCCATTTCCCACCTGTGAACCTTTGCCCAGGTGGTCTCCCAGGTCCAGAAGGCTCTCTGTTCAGACACTGCCTTTTGCTCAAGTTTCCACTTCTTACATGAAGCCTTTCCTAATTCCTGCCATTGTTAACATATTCTCTCTCCTCAAATGACTTGGTTTTATTTTTTTTCTACATTCTGTATTTGTTAACCTCTGTTCCTGTTGTGGTCCCCTAGTAGGATGTAAGTTTCTTGAAGGTAGCAGGGACTTTGTCAACTTTTTGGTTCATCTTCCTGGCCCCTATCACAGTACTTGGCATAGTAGGTGCTGAATAACCACTGAATTGGAATGGAGGGTTGGGGCTTAGTTCTAGGGATGCCTCTTCACCAGGGAAGGGCCTGCCTCCTGAGTAACAAGTGGAGGGATATTTAATGCTGGACTAAGGAAAATACCCCCCAGTCTGGTAGAATGAAAATTCTGGTGAAATAATTTAGAGTTTAAGCAGTTTTCTTTAATTACTTGCTGTTTGAGGGACAGCTTAGCCTAGACATCACCTGAGTGCTGATAGAGAAACATAATTCTCTCACTTCTTCCTCCTCCCTTTCTTCTCCCATCCTTCCTTCTCTGTGTTACTACCTGTTCCTGAATATACCTTTTAAAGGATTGGCATCCATGCTGCCCACCGGTGTTGGGAAGCAGATGGTCCTGCTGGCAGCCGGGCTCTGGCTTCCTTCCCATCAGGGGACTAGTCAGGGTTTGGTGGGAAATGTTGTTCTGATGCAGTCAGGGCACCGGGAAGTCAAGTCAGGTACGGGTCACAGGAGAGTGGTATCAGAATTGGACTTGGCTCTTCCCTTGTTACTTCCAGGTTATATGAACTTTAAAAAGAGAACTATTACTGAGACACATTTCCCCCTTTTCTTTTTGAAAACTAGACCAAAAAGCTTCTGGCCCTAAAATCTCTTTAAAGGAATTAGGATCTTCCATTTCAGACTGGACCATCCACCCATTTTATAGATAAAGACACAAAGACCCAGAGAGGATAAGTGACTTAAGATCACAGATCACAACTGGAAGGCGCCTGGGGTGGGGGCCAGCAAGATGAATCAGAGGAAGAAAATGAGGCGCAGGGAGCCAAAGTACATTGAGAGGCATCTTGGTGCAGTGGTTAGAAGACCTGGTCTTGAAATCAGTTGGATTGAGGTTGAATCCCACTTAGTGATTGGATGACCCTGGGCAAGTCACTTAACCTTCATCTGCCTCAGTTTCCTCATCTGTTAAATGGGGATAATAATATAACCTGCTTCACCCAGTTGCTGTGATACTCAAATAAGACATTCTATGTAAGGGACTTTGAGAACTTTAAACCATTATTATTATTATTACCAAAATTGTATTAATTATTAGTCATTAAAATTTTACAAAGCATTGTTGTTGTCTTGACACAAAGAGTAGATAGCAGGGCCGGTATCTGAACTCAGATCTTGTGAACTGTGAGTTCTGTACTCTTTCCATGTCTTTGCCCGGGTTCGAAGGATTCAGTCAGTCTTAAAAGAGCAGGAGCCAGGTCAAGATTCCCAGTAAGCTTCTCCTCTCTCCTCTCTCCCCTCTCCTGTCCGTGGAGCCTGGATGATCACAGGGTTGGGCGCGATGTTATTAGATGAAATTCATGGGCTAAGGAAGGCTGAATTAGGCAGATGACACCTAAGTATTCCTAGGAAAACTACTCAACCGTCTGTGTTCCCAAGATTCTGCGTTCTAGGGTTCCAAGAATCTCTCTCCTTGTACTTTGTCTGTTACCAGGCTTGTACAATCCAGCATTGTACAGAGTGTCCCTAAAGCCTGGACACATAGGAAATCTCATTAACTCTGCATATTTTCAAGAAAAGAAAGGTATGAAATTTTCAACAACATTTTATTCAATTAGCATAAATTTTAGCCATAACAATTTCATATGGAATAAAAGCTTTCATTAGCTATTGAGGACTGTTTTCCATATTAATGAGATTAATTTAATCAATTAATGGGATTTCCTATGTGTCTCCTATGTCTTTCTGTGAAATATCACGTAAGCTAATTAGATAAAATGTTGAAAATATGCATAGTTAATGAAATTTTCTGTGTCCAGACTTTAGGAACACCCTGTATAATCCAGGAAACTCTGTTTTTCAGAATCCAAGACCCTGGGTCTTTGTTTCTTGGGTTCTAGGGGCCTACAGTTCTTGATTCCAGGATTCTAAGATTGTATATTTCAGGACTCTTTCTAGGATTCCAACACTCTTAAGTCTCTTTCTTAGATTTTTTAGGGGCTGGAGGTTTTAGATTCTGGAATAAAAAAAAAAAGAAAATTCATAGGCCCTTATCTTTATTTCTTAGATTCTGGATGCCTGGAACTTTAGATTCCAGGATTTTGTGATTGCAGGATTTCAAGAATCAGAGTCCTTGTGGGTTTTTTAATGGTTCTAGATTATTGGGGGGAAAAAGGGTTCCTGCTAAAATTTTAGGTTTGAGATTCTGTTCTTTTAGGATTCTAGGGTAGTGAAGGTTTGTCTTTTTCTTTGTTTTTTGGTGTCAATGCTAGATTGGGGGAATATCTAGATTCTGGTATTCTAAGATGGTGAGGTTTTTTGTGTCAATGGTTTTAGATTGACACTGTTGAAATTCTAAGTTCTGGGATTCTGAGGTGATACTTTTTTTGTGTTGAAGGTTCTAGATGTGGAAGGTAGACAATAAGTTAGACTCTGGGATTCTCTGCATCTTGGATTCCAAGGTACCTGTCATTCTAGATTCCAGGATTCCAAAGTGCCTACCATTTCTAGATTCTTATCATTGTTCAGTAGCATCTGCCTCTATGCATCCAACTCTGGTTTTCTTGGCCAAGATGCTGGAGCAGTTTGTCATTTTCTTCTCCAGTTCATTTTACAGATGAGGAAGCTGAGACAAATGGGGTTAAGTGACTTGCCCAGAGTCACACAGCTAGGATGTGTCTGAAGCTGGGTTTGAATTCAGATTTTCCTGACTCCAGGTCTTGTCCACTGCACCATCTTACTGCCTCTAATCCTAGATTCTAAGATTCTACATTTCTTTAATTCCCAGATACCTATCATTCTAGAGTCTAAGATTCTCCATTTCTTGGATTCCAAAGCACCTATCACGTAATCGTAAGATTCTAGATTTCTTGAATTACCAAGCATCTATCATTCCAGGTTCTAAGATTCTGAAGTCCTGAGTCCTCGTTTCTAAGGCTATAGATTTGGGGGGGGGGAAGGGGTGGGAGGTTAGAATTCTAAATTCTGGAATTTCTAAGTCTAGATTCCTAGATTCTTAAGATCCAATGTTCCTGAGCACTCTAAAATTCTAAATTCTTGGACTTGAGGGTTTTATGAAACAAAGAATTGGCAATGGTATGAGCCATACTCCTTTTGTCTTTGCTGGTCAGTTTTAAGGGCTTTTCTTGTTCTTTGGGGTTTATTTAAAATAATAAGCCTCCAAGAATTTGACTCTGGGCCTGCCCATCCTTCTCCAAAAGTTCTCAGGAGACTCTTTGCTTTATGGGTAGCAGCCTTATCTCCATGACTCTTAATGATATAATTTGGGGAGACAAGGTATGTGTGTGTGTGTGTGTGTGTGTGTGTGTGTGTGTGTGTGTGTGTGTGTGTGTGTGTGTGTGTGTGTCCGGGGGGGGGGGAGGGGGGCACAATCTTACTGTTGACTCTCTGTTTTCATTTTAAAACGAGGCTCTAATCCTGGCAGTTTTTAGCAGGGTAGGAGATTTGAATTGAAAATCCACTTTCTTAATGTGACACATTTGTAGAAAAAACAAAAAGAATCCCCAAATTCAGCAGTTTCACTTGCCAACAGCCTGTTATCCTTCAACCTGTAACTAGGGCCGGAGGAGAAGAAGTATGGGTGAAAAGTTAATTTTTAAGTTGACCTCATTGGAATTTAAACCCACTTCTAAGGGTCAGCTGGAGATTTGATGTTTGTGAGCAGAGGAAGCCAGGGGAAGAAAAAGTCCTGTCTGAGGTCCAGCAGAATTCATTAAATTACCCTCACGTCTGAACACTGACTAGGACATACTGTGCCCAGGGATGTAGAGAGAGAAGGTTTGTGTTTATATGTGTGTCCGTGTAGAAAAGGTCTTCAACTCTCTCACATTTGTGAAGTCACACGTGACCAGTGAAAAGAGCCTGAGGCTAAGGAAGGGAGAAATAATTAAGCACCTACTGGGTGCTAGGCACTGGCTGAGCCCTTTACAAGTATCTCATTTAATCCTCTCATTCCTTCAGGGTGTGTGCTGCTATTATCCCCATTTCACAGATGAGGAAACTGAGGTCCAGGGATATTGAATGACTTAGGAACACAGGAAGATAGATTTCAGGCTGGAAGGAACCTCAGAGGCAGAGTTCAGTCCTCTCATTTTATAGACAAGAAAACTGAGCCCCATAGAGGGGAAGGGACTCATTCAGAGGTTGCAGAAGCTAACATAAATAGCAGAGGCAGAATTTGAATCCAGATCCTTTGTCTGCAGAGCCAGTGTTCTTTCTGCCTGTTATTCACTCCTCCCCAGCTCTCTCTGTTCTGATTCCTCCCCCCACCCAAACCCACACACACACTCTAGTCCTTGAGAGCAGAGACTGCTATTTTTCCTTGTGTTTGTGTTTTTATTTGTTTGTTAACAATCGATGTTAAGTGACTTGCCCAGGGTCACACATCCAGTAAGTGTCTGAGGTCACATTTGAACTCAGATCCTCCTGATTCCAGCACTTTATCCACTGGGCCACCTAGTTGCCCTTTGTTTTTGTATTTTTACTACCCAGTGCCACATGGTGCAAGGAATATGCTGAACTTGCTGTCCTAAAGTCCTGAGTTCAAATCCTACTTGTGACACTAACCAAGGTTTGTGACCCTGGGCAAATCACTTCCCTCTGTTGATTATCTTCTGTTTCTAGGAGACATTTGGGAAATCTGGTGTAAGTACTTGGCTAACTCTAAGACACTCTACAAGGCTTAGCCATTATTATCATTGCCAATTGGATCAGAACTGAAGTTTTTCCTGACATAGAGCCCAAATGGGTCTCTTTGCCTTTCTACTCACTGCTTTTCATTCTTAGCTTTGACCCTGGAAGACTTGGATTCAAATCCTCTCTTAGATATTTGTCGTCTGTGTAACCCTAGGCAAGTCACTTCTTTTTTGTCTGCCTCAGTTTCCTCACCTGTAAAATGGGAATAATGATGATGATGATGATGCTTTGGAATCCAAGAAATGTAGAATTCTAGAATCATTCCTTAGGGTTGATGTGAGGATCAAAGGAGGTCCTATTTGTGAAGCCACTTTGCAAACCTTAAGGCAGTCTGTGAATGCTTGTTCTTACTATCATCCTCATCTCATCATCATTATTTCCTATGACATGCCTTGCACTACTTGAAGCCAGCTCTCATATCCTGCCAGACTCTTCTCTTCCCCAGGCCGACTGTCCCCGGTGCCTTCTTCCCCTTCCCCTCGCCCTTTTCCTTCTGTGGTGTGAGCTCGGGGCCCTTACCACTCTTACTGTGCCGCTCCCTCCTTTCTCTGCTGACATACCCCAAGTCCTGTTGTCTTGGGGCCCCGGCTAAGGACTGGAGTTGAGAGAATAGAGCTTGTCCCTGGGAAATATCATAGTTTGTTTACATTTTTTTAAGCAGGGCTATTTTGGGAATGGTTTGTGGGTTTGGGTGGTTGGGTTTTTTTTTTTTTTAAAGGCTCCTGTTGTCTGTTCAGAGTGTTTTGGGAGTGAATATGTTCTGTTCCATGAATAATCCAGACTGGCAGTCTCAGTGGGGAGCTATGCCCCAGAGGCTGTCCAAGGCATCAGAACGAAGCTGGGCCCAGCACTTTCCCCTTCCTCAATGGCTCATTCTGGAGGCCAGGTCTGGCTGCTGCCTTCGGCCATCTATAAGCCCCACCCCTCCCACCCTCCAGCAAAAGAAACTGACCCTTCTGTCCTCTTGGGTCAGAGTTCATGCCTTAGATCTAATAACCATTGTAAGCATCCTGCTGACCAGCTATGTGACCCCCTCCAGTCCCTTGACCCCAACTTGGCCTCCTCGTCCTTGAAATGAAGAGATTTGGGAGACCATGACATAAGACAGGACCCAAACTTCAGCACAGTGCCTGGCACAAAGTAAGCCCTCAATGAATGCTCATTGGCTTGACTTGACTCTGAGCCTCAGTTTCTTCATCTGTAAAATGAGTGGGAGAATTTGGGACTCTGTGGCCTCTGAAGTCCTTCTAGCTCCAGATCTATGATCATTTGGCCTCTAAGACTCCATGTGTGACCCAAGAAAAATCACAGGGCTGAATCTAGCCCTGCTCCATGTGGAGTCCAGTGGATAAAACTCTTGGTCTGGAGTCAGGAAGACCTGAGTTCAAATCCTACCACAGAATAGCTTCACCTCTCCTACCAGCTTTTCAACCCAGGCAAGTCACTTAATCTCTGTTTCCTTCATTTCCCAAGGCCTCAGTTTCCTCTTCTGTAAAAAAAAGAAGGGACTGGATGCCCTGCCACTATATTTGCTGTGTGCCTTTGAATAAATTAAATAACTTCATCTCTCTGAATCTTAATTCTCCAGTCTGTAAGATGGGGGCAATGATTATTTCCCTACCTAATAAAGGAGGTGGAGTGGGGTTGGTAAACTGTTTTTAGGGGTTTGTGGTATGTATGTGTGTGTGCATGTGTGTGTAAGTGCACACGCTGCTGTTTTCTGGCTTTTCTTACTCATTCATCTGACTAAGGCCTTCTTGGTGGAGGTGCTTAGAGGCAGTGTAGGGCAGTGAGAAGAGGACTCAGTCAGGACGTTTCTGCCACTTCTTGGGTGATCTTGAGCTAAGGCCTTCGTCTCTTGGGCCTCAGTTTCCAAATCCATAAAATGAAGTGTTTGGACCCAGTGACCTCTTAGGTCCCTTCCAGCTCCGTGTCTGTAGTTCCATGAGCCTGGAATTCCCTGCCCCTACCCAGTTAGAAGATAGAGTCCCTCAGGGTAGGGCAGGGGCCAGTGAGTTATCCCAGGCATTATACAGGGTCTTGGGTGACCTCCTTCCTCCTATAACCACCTCTCACTAGCCCTTGTACCTTGGTCCTCTGGGGACCCACAGGGGTCTGTGAGGAAATGATAGAATCCAGCAGGCTGCCCTACCTCTCCTCTTCCATTCCAGTGACAGGAACACCACCTTGTTTTGGATCATGATGCCACTGGGCTCATAAATCTGTGGGAGTGGAGGAGGTATGTGACAAGTCCACAAGATCATGGATTCATGGAGTGTCAGAACTGGGAGGGGCCTTAGAACAGGGGATGTCAGAGCTGGAAAGGGCCTTAGGACAGGGGATGGCAGAGCTGGGAGGGGACTTAGAACAGGGGATGTCAGGGCTGGGAGGGGCCTCAGAACAGGGGATGGCAGAGCTGGGAAGGGCCTTAGAACAGGGGATGGCAGAGCTTGTAAGGGCCTTAGAACAGGGGATGGCAGAGCTTGTAGGGGCCTTAGAACAGGGGATGGCAGAGCTGAGAAGGCACACTTCTGCACTGTGGTACTGTACACTAAGTGTTAGAAAGTTCTTCTTGACATCAAGCCTGAATCTTCCTCTCTGTGACTTCCAGCCCCCATCCCTTGATCTCAAATCACAAGCATGTACTAATCACCTGTGTACCCAGCCTTGTACTAGACACTAGTCATACAAGGCCAAGGAATAAAATAATCCCTCCTTAAACAGATCCAGGAGATGGCCTAGCCAAGAGGCCGTTGTCCCTGGATCTAAGAGCGTGTCTGGGGAGTAAGGTGTAAGAAGCCTGGGGGCCAGGTTATGCAGGTGATCTGGGAATTGTATGTCATGGGAGTCCCCAAGAAGGGTGAAGAGAGGAGAGCCCCGGAAGGAGCCCCCACATTTAAGGAGTGTGATGTAGACAATGAGGTAACAGAGGAGACAGAGAAAGAGGGGTCGGCCAGGTAGGAGCCAGAGTGTCCAGGAGGAGAGGGTGACTGGCTGCGTCTGATCAGCAGAGAACTGGAGAAGGCCGAGAAGCCAAGAGAAGACCATCAGATCTGGCCGTTGAGAGAGCCTCGATATCTCTGCAGAGAACAATCTCAGTGGAGTGATTGGGTTGGAAGCCAGATTTCAGCAAGTGAAGAAGAGAGAGTTCATGGGCAAGAAATGGAGGCAGCAAGTGTAGACGGCTTTTTCAAGCAATCTATGACAATTTGACTTGCCAAGATGGTAGAGGATATTAAAGGGTTTGTTTTAGCAGACAAGAGACAGAGGCATGTTCAAACACAGAGAATGAATTGGTTGTAGATCAAGTAAGGCTGGAGGTCAACAGGAGGTTGGTCATCTGTGGGAAAAAGGGGAGGGGATGCCAAGCTTAGCTTCGGCTAGGACAAAGGCCCCCTCGCTGTCAGAAGCTGGGGAACAGATCTGATCCTTCCTCTGTGGGCCAGCCTTTCAGATCCTGCAGGCGGCTCTCCTGCCCCTTCTCTCAAGTCTTTTCTCACCATCCTCCCCCATTTCTCCAAGCAGTCCACTTTCCAGTCTTGGCCTGGTGTGGTCTCCCCTCTTTGGGGTTCAGTCTTAAAATGAAGATTCCCAAGATGGCAGCCAAGATTCCCCCACAGTCCCCTGCCCACTGTAAATGCTAGTGACCTTTAAAGAAAGGCTGGCTAGAATGAGATTTCTAGAAAGTTGTAGCTGTTTTATTGGGGTGACTCATAATTTAGAGGCAGAAATAGAGGCTGCTCGTAGACACATCCCTACTTCCTGGCAGAGGTCAGACTAGAACTCGGGACCCTTGAACTCTGTCTGGGTTCTGACGTGTCAGAAGCTGTGTTTGTGTCTCCGGCACCTGGTAAACAGTAGGCCCTTAATTAATTCTTGTCAAAGGTTTTTAATGAGTGCTCTGGTTTCCCTGTCCAGGCCAGTTCTGTGAGTGCCCATGGGAGCCACAGTATGCCCAATCCAGAGGTCATAGCAAGAATGATTTAGGGCAGCTAGGTGGTTCAGTAGGTAGAGCACCAACCCTGGAGTTCCGAGGACCTGAGTTCAATTCCAGCCTCACATGCTTGACACTTAACTAGCTGTATGACCTTGGGCAAGTCACTTAACACCGATTGCCCTCCAAAAAAACCTGATTTAGAGTCAGGAGAAATAATAACAGGGATCATTGCTGACATTTATGCAACACTGAGCTTTCCCTGTATAACAATAAAAATATGGAATAATCAGAATAATAGTAACAAGAGGAACATTTACATAATTCTGAGCTCTGCAGATATTCCCTGATTCTCACAAAAACTATGTGGAGGGAGGGAGAGAACAAGCATTTATTAAGCCTACTGTGTGCCAGACACATAAGTGCTTTCCAAATATCATCTCATTGGTTCCTCACAACAATCCCAGGAGGCGTAGGTAGTGTTATTAACCCCATTTTACAGATGAGGAAACAGGCCAACAGGGTGAAGTGACTTGCCCAGGGTCACACAGCTAGTGAGTGTCTGAGGCTGGATTTGAACTCAGGTCTGCCTGACTTGTGGCCCAGCACTCCTATTCCCTGGGTCAGTCTAGCTGCCCCTGATATGAGGCAAGCCTAGTTAATATTGGAATTTTAGAGATAAGGAGATTGAGGCCTAGAGAGATTAGTGACTTGCCCTGTGTTCCTGCCTCCAGCACTCTGCCTTCCAGGCTACCCAGTTGCCATCACCAGATGACTTTAAAGCTCTTTAGTCCAGATCCTTTGACTGTGACTTGCCCCCAGGCATCCAAATCCTAAGTGGCAGAGTCAGGATTCGAACCCAGGGCCTCTGATTCCTGTGTCTGCCAGCCCCGAAGCCTTGTTTGTGCCACAGTGGGCCTGTCTGTGACCTCTGCTGCCCCTCCCCCTCAGCGAGAAGTCGAGGCCTCTGGCCGGCCCTCACTGTGAATGTCCTGCAGTGTCTGAAATGTTTCTGGACATTCCTTCGGCCTGAGAACAGCCCACGCCCGTCCGCCAAACAATACAGGCTAGGACGGCAAAAACATTTGTCCTGCAGCCTGCCAGCATCTCCAGCTCATGACCCCCGTTTCCCCAAGCCTGACTCCGTACCTGCCAGGGCTGTACAGGCTCCTCACAAGGTCAAAGCTCTGCAGCCCTGCCAGGTGGGCACTGGGAGCCGGGAGAGTCAGGCGGCACCAGAACGACTGGCTGCTCATCTGGCTCCGTCAATGACGATGGTGGGCAAGCCGATAGAAAGCTGGTGTCCGAGCCAGGGAGGCCAAGGTCTACCATCCTCACTGTGTGATCCTGGGCCTGCCACCTGCCTTCTCTGAGCCCCCCAGCCACTCTCTAAGGCCCCACGTAGAATAGTTCTTAATTATTATGGGTCAAGCGAGTTTCCTCTGCCAGTGAAGTCATAAGCCCAGTCCAGACAAACACAAACCAAAAAGCCCACCCTGCTATTACCTGACCGTCCTGGGTCGTGGGACTGACCGCAGAAGGCTGGTAAAGGACATAGGGACAGTCAGCAGACATTTATCAAGCATTTACTGTGGGCCAGGCCCTGGGCTAGGCCTGGGGGATAGTAAAAGAAAGAATGAAACAGTCCCTGCCCTCAGGGAGCTTACAGTCTATCAAGGAAGACAATATATGAACATATATGGGTATGTATGGGGTGGGGTCCCCAAAAGTCTTGTTATTTTTTGAAAAAAAATTTTTTGAGGAGGCAATTGGGGTTAAGTGGGTAAGTGACTTGCCAAGGGTCACACAACTCCTAAGTGTCTGATTTCAGATTTGAACTCAGGTCCTCTTGACTCCAGGACCAATGCTCTATCCACTGTACTGCCTAGCTGCCGCCTTTTTTTGGATTTATTAAAGCTTACTACTAAGGCTTTGGGGTCATCAGATGTCAATCAGATAAGCATTTATTAAGCACCTAGTGCATGCCAGATCCTGTGCTAAGTACTGAGAATATAAAGAAAGAATGCAGCGGGCCCTGCCCAATATAAGAGGAGCTTACATTCTCTCAAAGGAGGTGGCATATGCACATGAGTATCTATAAAATGTCTAATTGTTTATCGGCATTTATTATGCACCAGACACTTAGGCCCTAAGAATATAAAGATAAAAGTGAAGTGTTCCCTGCCTTCAGGGGGCTTACTTTCTATCAAGGCCATCAAACCTATATAAAATCTATGTAAAATAAATATAAAGTAATTTAGGGTGTTTTACAGATGAGGAAACAGATGGACAGCAATGAAATGACTTCTCCAAGGTCACACAGAAGCTGGAGGCATCAGGAAAGGCTAGCCCTTGAGCAGAGCTTCAGAGGAAGCTAGGGATTGTGAGGGGGAAAGGTCAGGAGGGAGGGCATCTCAGGCATGGAGGGACAACCAATGTAAATGGGCAGGAGATGGAGGGCTGTGGGTAAGGTACATTGAGAAGCCAGTTTGGCTGGACTGTATCCAGTCCAAGTATTTGGTGACGAGAACCTACACCAGCGTAGCAGCTATGTGAGTGTAGAAAAGGGGACTATAATAGGGATGTAGGGAAGGTAGAATTGACCATAGTGGGAGATGGGTGGGTGAGAGAGGGGGAGAAGGTGAACATGACTCCTAGGTTGTGAGCTTGGGTGGTGAGTGGGAAGATGGCGCTGCCCTTGGCAGTAATAGAGATGTTGGGAAAAGGAGAGAGTTTGGGGAGAAAAATGAGTTTTGTTTTGGGAACATTGAGTTTGAGATGTCCACAAGACTGTTGGCGATGGGAGACTGGAAGTTAAAAGAGAGATTAGCTCTATGTAAATAGTTCTGAGAATCATTTGTACAGAGCTAATAAGAGTTGAACCCTTGGGAGGGGAGGAGATCACTGAGCAAGATAGTATAGAGGAAGAAGAGAAGAGGACCAAGACAGAAATCTGGGGGATTCTCATGCTTATTGAGTATAACCTGGAGGAAAATCCAGCAGAGTAGACAGAGAAAGAGCAGTCAGATAGGTAGGAGGAGAACGAAGAGAGAGGGGCATCCAGAAAACTAGGGAGGAAAGAGTATTGAGTAGAGACAGGTCAATCAAAGAGGCACAGAAGGACGAGGATTGGGAGAAGAACTTCCATTAAGTTTGGTCATTTAAAGATTAAGCATTCGTTTTTGGAAAGAGAGCATTGGTGACTTCAGAGTTGAATGATGAAGTCAGAAGCAAGACTGCTGAGAATTTAGAAGAGAATGGGAATTTTCTCGTGGAGGTGAACGGAGATAGAGAACAATAGCTCTAGGCCATGGATGGATCAGGCCAGGGTCTTTTAAGGATGGGGGAGACAGGGCCATATTTGTAGGCAGTAGAGAAGGATCCAGTAGACAGATACTGAGAAGATGATGGAGGGCCAATCTCCTGAGGAATATGGGGGGGAATGAGATGACTTGTGCCTTGGTAAGAAGAAGGCCATCTCCTCCTGTGAGGCAGGGGTGAAGGAAGAGAAGGTGTGCAAGCCATCTGATTGATGTAAGATGAGGAGGAAGGGGAAATGGCCTCCATTATTTTGGGAAAATAGTGAGACTAGGTCTTCATCTTTGATGGTGGGAGGAGGGAATGCCAGGCTCAGCTTGAGGAAGTATGAAAAGATGTGGAATAGCTTCCAGTGAGTCTGGGGGAGGCAGATAAAGGATTGCCATGTGGCAGTGAGGGTCCACTTGAGATTATGTTGCATTAATTGGTAGGAGACCCAGTCAGCTCAGTTCAATAACTCTGCTCTGTCTAGTAGCATGGGAATTGAGGTGAAGGTAGTGGACGGTGTTTGGGGGTGGTGGTGAGTCATATGGACATCCAGTCTGAGATGTCCCAAAGACTGTTGGTGATGGGAGACTAAAGGTCAGGAGAAAGACTAGGTCTGGATGAATAGATCTAGGTGGGTCAGGATTGGCAACAAGGCTAAGGAAACAAGGGACCAGAGAGTAGAGGACAGTTGAACCAGTTCCCCAAGGGGTCAGGATGGAGAAGGGAGAAGAAGGGAGGCAGACCACAGGTGGTGACTTGGGAAAATGCATAGTGGTGGAGGGATTGGTGGTAAAAGAATTGTTAGGAGTCAGAAAGCAGAGGGAAGGATGTAGTCACATATGATTATTATCATGTATAGGAATTTCAGAGTTCATGGACATGGAAATGTAACCCTTGTGGGTGATGATGGGAAGATCCAAGGTATGACTATCTCCATACTTAGCTGAAGTTCAGTGGAGGTCAGGGGGATGAATTGGGTGGCCACAGTAAGTAATGAGTTCCCCATTCCTCCTAGTCATCAAGCAAAGACTTGACAAACGGGTCCTTGTTACAGAGGAGATTGATGTTTAGGTGCGGGTTAAACCAGCCAGTTCTGAGGTTCCTTCCAATCAGTCAGCAAACATTTAATAAGCACCTCCTGTATGCCCGACATTATGCTGAGCACTGGGGGTACAAAGAAAGGAAAAGATGATCCTTGCCCTCAGAGAGCTCACAGTCTAACAGGCGAGATGGAGGCTGTGATCTTTGTGTAGAGGAAGGCATCTGCACATTTTTCATTCAGTCAGTAAACATTTATTAAGTGCCTACTGTGTATGTACCCGGGCACTGTTCTTAGCACTGACAAGACAGAAAGAGGCAAAAGTCAGTCCCTGCCCTCAAGGAGCTTATAGTCCAGTGGGGGAGAACACATGCAAAAAAAAGAACATAAAAAAAGTAAGCTCTCTGTGGTATATGGAGTTTTAGTTGTGTTTTGCTATCTTGTGGCATAAAACCTTGACAGATCTGGGAGGGGAGATGGGAGAGAAGAGTGGCTTCCCCAAATCTCACAGCTCCTTCTTCCATGTCATCTTCCTCCTCTTTGTACTGCCTGCCCTCCTCCCTCCTGGCTTGGACAGTCTCTCCTAGCACCTCCCTCCTCTCCAAACCTCCCTCCCCATGGCCCGGGCAGCTCTGGGATACAGTTAGACAGTGGTCAGAGCCAGTAGAGGCAGTGTCTGGCATTGGAACTCATCACTGATGCTTCCTCCCTAGGAGATCTTTCTTAGGCAGCACTTTCTCTCCCCTGCCCCTGCCCAGACTGGGGTGCAGACCCTCATCCCCTCACACCTGGACCATTACTATAGCTTGCCTCAGGTCTCTGCCCACTCTAGTACACCCTCCATTCAGCTACTAATGTGATCACACACACAAACACATGCATACACACACTCACACACACATGCACTCACACACACACACTCGCATGCACACACACACATGCGCAAGCAAACACACACCCCTGCACACACAGGCACACTCACACATGCAGACAAACACACGTGTGCACACACATGCACTCACACACACTTATGTGCACATGCATACGCAAGCAAACACACGCATGCACACACATTACTCACACACATACATGCGCATACACACACACACACACACACATACTCCCATCAGCTCCAGGGCTCCCTCTTACCTGCAGGATCCTTAGTCTGACTCTTAAAGCCCATCCCACCCTGGCCCCTTTCTACATCTCCAGGCGTCTTACACTGAACCCTCTGCCACCCCCTCCATACTCTTCTATCCAGTGGTACTGGCCCAGCTTTCCTGGAACAAGATCCTCCATCTCCCAACTGACATCCTTTTCCTGATGGGTCCCCATGGCTGGCCTTCTCTCACCTCCCCTTCTGCCTTCCCTGGCTTCCTTCCTCTCTGGAGCTCAGTCTCCCCTTTAGACTGTAAGCTCCTTGAGGGCAGGAACTGGCTTTTGCCTCTTTTTGTATCCCCAGTGCTTAGCAAGGAGCCCTGAGCATAGTAGGCTCTTTATAAATGGTTACTGATGAGCTGGTCACATCCCACCTTCTCCAACAAGTCTTTTTTTTTTCAATGACTTGTTTATTTACTTTTAGTTTACAAGATTCAGTTCCACAATCACTTGAGTTTCAGATTTTCTCCCCTCCCTTCGCTCCCGCCATGGTGGCGTGCAATCATGTATAGGATCTGTAAATACTTTCACATTGTACA
>CM053587.1:339707332-339723903 GCA_028646515.1 Pseudochirops corinnae | reverse complement strand
TGGCGTGCAATCATGTATAGGATCTGTAAATACTTTCACATTGTACAACAGTCTGGTTGTATAGAAGGGTTGTAACCAATGAGTGAACAATGGGAAAAAAGAAACAAAATCAAACATGAAAAAGAAGGATAGCATGTATTGCTTCAGTCTCCATTTAAACTCTGTTCTTTCTAGATCTTTCTCTGAATGTAGACATCTCCTTCCATACTGAGACTTGTAGAGTTGTCTTATAACTGTGCATTGCTGAGAAGAGTCCAGTTCGTCAAGGTTGGTCGTCACACATACGACGTGTCTGTGATTGTGTACAAATTTTGCCTGGTTCTGCTCTTCTCATTCAGCATCAATTTGTATAAGACTCTCCAGGTAATTATGAAGTCCATCTCCTCCCCATTTCTTACAGCACAATAGTATTCCATTCCATTCATATACCATAGCTTGTTCAGCCATTCCCCAGTTGATAGGCAACGCTTATATTTCCAGTTTTTTGCTACCACAAAGAGAGTTGCAATAAATATCCTTGTACATATGGGTCCTTTTCCCACTTCTGTGATCTCTTTGGGATATAACCCCAGAAGTGGTATTGCTGGGTCCAAGAAGTCTTTCTGATCCCCCTTAATGCCTTCCCTCTGTGACTCGTCTCCCCGTTTATCCCATCAATGCATTGGCGTTGGATTGTGAAGTCCTCGAGGGCAGGGCCTGTCTTTCTGTATTTCTTTATGTTCCCAGTGCTTAGCCCAGTGCTTGGCAATAGTAGACACTTAATAAAGACTTGTTGACTTGATTTTTCTCATCTGTAAACTTCAGGATGGCCTCTGAGGTGCCTCCCACCTCTGGATATGAGAGCCTCTTTGAAATGGGTTCTCCTTTACTAGCCGTGTGACCTTGGGCAAGTCACTTAACCCCAACTGCCCTTCCAAAAAAAAAAAGCGAAAAAAAAAAAAAAAGACATGGATTCTCCTGAAATATGGCACCAGCTACACCACCCTATTACTTACAAATCTTCAGTCTCTCCTTTTGTGTCTTGGTTCAAATACAAAATCCTCCCCCTGACGTTTCCTGGTTGAGCCTTCCTCAGTCTGGCTCCCATCCACTTTCCTCTTTGCTCCCTCTCCCTTCGGTCAGACTGACCTGCCCCTTTTCCCTGTAGGTGACCATAGAAGTGACCTGGAGCACCCTCCCTCCTTCCCTTTTCCTCTTAGAGCCCAGCTTACACACCCCCTCCTAGAACCCGAAGCCTTTCCCTCTCACCAGTGCTTAACCCCAGCCCCCGCCAAATCACCTTGCATTAAGTGCGCATGAGTCGTCTGTCCTGGGCAGGAGGGTAAGCGTGCCTAGGGCATGGGGCATTTCATTTGGTTTTGTCTTGGTCTCCCCAGCATCCTGCAAGGAGAAGGCCTTCAAATATTTATTGGATTGGATTGAACGAGAGACGAGAGACGAAGCTGTGTTTGGGTGTTCCCCGAGGGATGCTTTGTGTCTTGGCTCAGCTTAGCCAAGTACCCAGTGTGTACCCAGTGACATCACACCCCGGCTTGGGATCCCTGGGGGGGGGGGGGGGGGGAGTTTCACGTAGCACCTTTTCCCCAAGAGTTCAGCTCATTTTTGTAGCTATTTCCTCATCCGTCATTGTCACCCACAAACTCCTTCAGCTCACCTACAATGAGGGGGGCATCCTCCGAATCCCCGGAGAAGGATAGTATTTTTAACAATTTTGTTATCGAGTCATAGGCTCAGATTGGGCAGTGGGGGTACAGTGGATAAAGCAGCAAACCTGGGGCAGGCAGGAAGAGTTGTCTTTCCGAGTTCAGATCTGGCCTTAGACACTTACTGACTGTGTGACCCTGGGCAAATCACTTCACCCCATTTGCCTCAGTTTTTTTATCTGTCAAATGAGCTGGAGAAGGACATGGCAAACCCCTCCAGGATCTCCGCCCAGAAGACCCCAAATGGGGTCATGGAGAGTCAGACACGCCTGAAATACTGAATAATAACAACAACGCAGGCTCAAAGACTGTCAGAGCCGAAGGGGTGCTGGGGCTCATCTGACCAGCCCCCTCAGCTTCCTCTGTCCTTAAAATGTGGGGCTTAGATCAGATGGTCTCGAATGGCTTTTCTGACACTAAAATTCTGTTGTGAGTGGTACAGTGGACTGGGCCTGGGACTCTGAAAGACCTCAGTTCAAATCTTCCCTTAGAACTTAATGGTTGTGTGGTCTCAGCCTGTCAAGTGGGAATACTCATAGGGTTTTTGTGGGAATTGAGGATTACATCCTAGAAGACTTTGCAAACCATAAAGCACAATGTAAATTTTAGGGTTTTTTTTATCATGTGCTACAGCCTCTTTCAGCTTTGACATTCTCTTTTCTCCCAGACCCCTCCCGGCTCTGACATCCCCTGTTCTAAGGCCCCTCTCAGCCCTGACATCCCCTGTTCTAGGGCCCCTCCCAGCTCTGACATCCCCTGTTCTAAGGCCCTCCCAGCTCTGACATCCCCTGTTCTAGGGCCCCTCCCAGCTCTGACATCCCCTGTTCTAGGGCCTCTCCCAGCTCTGACATCCCCTGTTCTAGGGCCCCTCTCAGCTCTAACTGCCTTCTCAGGATCTAGGTCCTACCCCACAAAGATTAACTGATGTATCCCCATTCCTGGCAGGGCTGGGTACCCAGCATTTCTAATTGTCCTCTTGGCTGGAGGAAAACCTGAGGCCCCAGAGTTTTCTCTGGCTGAGAATTTCTGTTCTCCTGAGTCATCACTTTTCTTTGTTTGCTTTCCATAAATAATGGATGAGAATGTTAGGACAAGCAGCTCTGTGATTAGTCTTTCTTCGGGGCTTTTAATGACCCAGACTGTAATGGAGCTGAGGCCATCATTCCACGGAATGGGCCAGGAGGCACCGTGACTCCCCCTCTGGGAGCTCCGCTGGGGCCACTCCATTATCTGGTGCTGCTCAATTACCTTGCAATGCTCTGATTTCCTAAGTCAGTGAGGGACTGGATTGAACTAAACCCACAAAGATACCAGGAGACTGTGTTTGGAATGTGTCACCATGACGTAGGAGTCAAAAGAGAACTGAGTTGGCAAGGAAGCAAGGAAGGAAGGAAGGAAGGAACGGAGGGAGGGAGAGAGGGAGGATGGGAGGAAAGGAAGGGAAGGAGGAAGGAAAGGAAGGAAGGAGGTAAAACAAAGGGAGGAAGAGAAGAAGGAAAGAAGGGATGGAGGGAGGGAAGGAAGGAAGGAGGAAATGAGAGTGAGGGAAGAAGGAAGGAAGAGAATAAGGGAAGGAGGGAGGAAAGAATATCATGAAAGGAATGAAATTAGTTTTTCCCTAAGAGACTGCTGCTGAGGCTCCAGTCTCAGGCAGTCGGATGGTGCAGTAGATTCTTAGGTTCAGAGTCAAGAGGACCTGAGTTCAAATGTAACCTCAGACACTTACTCGCTGTTTGACCTTTGCCTCAGTTTCCTCATCTGCCTCCCAGGGCTGTTAGCACTTAGCACAATGCTTGGAGCATAGTAGGTGTTTAATAAATATTTGTTTCCCTTTTTCTTTGCTCAGTTGTTTTGAGTTGTGATGTTGTCATTGTGTATTCAGTTGAACTAATTGGCATGGTGTGTTTGCACCCTTAAAGTCACTTGCCAGTCCCAGTTATCCCAGAGCACAGAATG
The DNA here is from genome assembly GCA_028646515.1 of Pseudochirops corinnae. Lineage (NCBI taxonomy): Eukaryota > Metazoa > Chordata > Mammalia > Diprotodontia > Pseudocheiridae > Pseudochirops > Pseudochirops corinnae. The sequence goes on along the minus strand of CM053587.1, from coordinate 339,720,244 downwards.
TTCCATTTCCTATCTCTTTCTTGTCCTTTTAATTCTCTTTATCTCAGTGCAAGTGCAAGCTGGTGCTCAGGGAAGTTAGTTGATTTGCTCCTTCAGCTCGGTTCAGTTTGGCCAGCATGGAACCTAGAAAGTGGAGCAGACCTTCCTGGTCTGGTCCTCTCTTTTTCCAAAGAGGTTGTATGGAGAAATGGTTGCCAAGGCAGGATTAGAACCAAGGCTCCTGACTTTCTGGCCCCTCTGTCCTCATTTTTAGTCACGAGCCGTGATGCTGGCTCAAGCCCGTGCTCTTTGTGCCCCTTGACCAAGTTTGGACTCCATTAGTCAGAGGGCTTTGAGATATCTGGCCCAGGGATGTTGTCATGCCCAGGCAGCGGCTGTTAGTGGTGCTGGGGTTAGGTTCCCCCCCCCCTAGAAGGGCCATTTATCTATATCTTTCTTGCTGCCCGTGAGTCACTTTGGAGGATGCTGAGCTAAAGATCGGCAGCCCCGCAAGGAGCTTGGTTCACTTTGTTGGCTGGTGTTCCGTCCCATCTGCCCGTCTTTGTTTCCTGTGATATCGAACAAAAATGATGGAAAAGCATTTTATAAATACAAAGTGCTTTAGAAATATTAATAGATAGACTCACTGGCAAGGTGATGTGGATAGATTGTGATTCGTAACTCAGAACATCAGATGTCCCAACAAGGAGTAAGTCAGCTTAGATCTCAGAATATTAGGAATAGAAATGAGCTTAGAATGTAAGAACAGTAGACCATAAAATGTTAGAGTGCAGCCGTTAGAACTGAAATGGACCTCAGAATGTAGAATGCTAGAACCCAGGCCATCACAGCTGGCAGGGACCTTAGAACATAGGATATTAGATCACAGAATGTTAGAACCCAGGCCAAAAGTGACCTCGATGCCACAGGTACCCACCCTTGACCTACACTATTAAAGCTGGAAGGAACCTTAGAATGGACTGTTAGACCATAGAATGTCATAATTCAGTCTGGATGGGGTCAAGCTGGAAGGAACTTGGAAGGTAGAATTCTAGAATGAAGAACAAAGATTAGACCACAGAATGTTAGAAACCAGATCATTGGGAGGAACCTTAGAACATGGAATGTTAGAGTGCAGACAGGATGGGAAGGGACCTTTAAGTATCAGCCAGTTCAAACCTCTGTGTTATTCAGTAAAGGGGTCCACACTGTTGGGGGATTTGCGCTTTGAGTCCCAGCTGTTTCCCTTCACCTCCCCCCCCCCCAAATATCCACTGAGCTGCTTTTAAGGCCAACAAAAAACAAGTCTGTAGGAGGAAAGTGATTTGAGCAGCTCCAGCTGCCTGCACCTCTCTGAATGGCCCTCTTTCATTAGGAAATGTCAAGACAAGTGCATTTTCAATCCCAGATAACAGGCGAAGCTGCCATCCCCTGAGAGCCATTTGCCTCTCGGCCGGGAGGGTCTCCAGACCCGGGTCATCTTGGCTCCTGGCTGAGGAACCAAGCGGGCTGATTTCTGTCCTGATCTTGGGCCTTCTTTGTTGAAGGGGGTGGGGAGGAGAGTCCATCTGGAAGGATGTGAGGATGTGCGGGCCCTCCGGGATGAGCCCCTTGAACCTGGCTGACTTCTGCCTGTCTCTGCGGCCGGCACCGCACCTCTGCTGCCGGGAGCTTCCCAGGCCCCATCTGTACGTATGCACCCACCCCTCAGACCCTGTTTCCTGCCTGGGATGGCTTCTCAGAAGACCGGGCCGTTGTTTCTGACATCCTGAGGGTTGGGGTTTGGGGAAGGATGACCACTGGGTTTTTCCTTCCTTTTTTCTATAGCTTTTTGCTGAAACTTGAGAGGGGGCAGTGATGTGGGGTTGGGAAGCTTCTCCCCCTTGGCCAAGTCACTTAACCCCAGTTTGCCTCAGTTTCCTCATCTGTAAAAGGGGACGATACACCAACTATATTGAGGATCAAGTAAGATAAAAAAATTGTAAAGCATTTAACCCCGTTAGCAATTATTGTTCTTATCAGACTCAGGATGAGGGCTGTGTGTGAGTGGTCAGGAGACAGTGTGGAGGAATGGAAACGCCACTGACTCTGGAACCAGAGGTCTCAGGTTCGAATCTCTGCTTTGCCCCCTACCACTTGGGCGGCCTAGGGCAGGTCACCTTCTTTGGATCTCTGTTTCCTCATCAGCAAAATGTGGGAGTTGGATTGGATGGCTCAGAATCTACAATCCTCTAGTCTAACAATATGGCACATCTTGGAGGAAGCAGGAGAACAGAGGGGCTGTTGCTGGATGCTCCCCCCACCGAGTTTTCACATACAGTGAAATGAGAATGTTCTAGATGTATTTCCCTGAGTCTGGTGCATTGTTCCAGAGCATTGATGGGTATAGACAAAAACCTCTTGTGGGAGATCTAGAGAAAAGATGTTAAGAGCTGGGTCGGTGAGTCTGTTTCTTTAGACAGGCTAAAATTTTACGCATGTGTGCACATGTGCCCACGTGCACGCTCATGCTCACACTCACACAGAGAAGCCAAGTTAACAACATAGGGCTCTATCTTGTCCTCAGTTTCCCTAGCTGTAAAATGAGAAGGTCAGACAAGGAGCCTCTGAGGTCCTTTCCAACTTAGATATTGGCTTCTTTAGGCAGTGTGTCATAGAGGAAAGATTTAGAATCAGAAGATGTAGGTGCCTACCATGTTGTTATTCCTTACTCCAGGGAAAAAGTCATGAAAAAGGCCTCTCTGGGCCTCAGTTTCCCTAACTATAAAATAAGGAAGTTACACTAGATGGATCCCAAGGTCCCTTGCAGCTCCATAACCCCATGAGGCTCGGTTGTGTTAGGGAGAGAGATTTGGAGGCAGGAGCCAGGGCTAGCATTAGGTGGTTCCTGATGTCTTGAGTGGATGTGAGCAAGTGCATTGTTCTTTCCTGGCCTGTTTCCTCATCTGTAAAAATGAAGGGACTGGGTGGAGAAGGTGCATCAGAATAGGATAGAATAATGCTTTCCATCTGGAGGGAACCTCAGAGATCTTCTAGTCCAGTGGCCTCTTTTGACAGATAAGGAAGCCCAGGCTCAGATTCACTCTCTGAATATATGGCAGAGGTTGTGGGTCGGTGTTTTTCTCCAGCTCCTTTATGCACATGTGCATATGGCAGGTGGAGGCTCCTTCCTTTAAAGGTCCAGCCTGGCCATAAAGCCTTTGCCTTCACTCTGATTCTCCCTCCCCACCCCCCCACACCCCCAGTCCTAGATGAAGATCGTTACTGCCCCCTCTGCTGACCTCCCCGACCTCCTCTGAGTCCCCACTAAAATCCCACCTCCCACAGGAAGCCTGCCCTAACCCCTTCTAACCTCAGTGCCTTCTCTCTGTCCATGATTTCCTGTTTATCCTGTGTATAGTGTGCTTTGTATATATTTTGTCTGCGTGTTGTCTTCCCCATTTGACTGTAAGCTCCTTGAGGGCAGTGACTGTCTTTTACCTCTCCTTGTATTCTCAGCACTTAGAACGGTGCCTGGACCATAGGGCATTTGATTGATTGATGAGAACATAAATCTTGAACTGAAAGGCACCTCAGAAGCCATTTAGCCCAGGCCAGGAAACTGAGGCCCAGAAAGGACAGGTGACTTGTCTAGAATTATACAGCTGGTAGGCATCTGAGGCAGGATTTGAACCAGACTCCATGCCTGACTCCAACTCCAGCAGCACCTGCTCCAGAATCTAACTGTTATGTAAGTGACTGTGTCAGAATTGAATGGTCATGGTCTCAGACATGGCTGGGATCTCAGTGATCACCTCTAACCAGAATCCTCTCTACTCGTCCCCCACAAGCAGTCACTCGTCCAGCTTGGTTTGTAGACCTCCAGGGAGGGAGAACCCCGTGTGCTTTGGGACGCATCTCATTGTTAGGAAGTCCAAGTTCACCTCTCTGCGATTTCCTCCCATGACTTCTGGCTCTGTCTCTGGGGCCAAGCCAAGCAAGGTTGATTTCTCCTCCAGCCCTTTAAATTCTTGGGTTCTCAGAACACTGTCAGTCACCTCTAAGATCAAGTTCATCTCTTTATACCTAGGCTCTCTGGTCCCCTTTACTTTCTGGGTGTATTTGGTATTTCTGGTTCTTTTCTTGGATTTCATCTGCTTTGAAATTATGGGTGTGTCTTCTAACATTATACCTTCCTTCTCTGTTATCTAGCTTGGTGTGTATATACACAGAATCAGTTTTCTCTCTTTGTGTGTGTATGTGAGACAGATGAAGGGAGAGGGAGAGAGAGACAGAAACAGACAGGGGGAGAGACAGAGAGAGAATTATATATATCACAGTGAGAGAGAGAAGGAAAAGGGGGGAAAAAGAAGGGAGAATTTTATGTATTACAGATCTAGGGGAGTGTGGGCTATCAAAAGAATGCATTTTTCTTAAGAGACTCCATAAAAGGGTGCTTTGAAATCCTGATGAATTAAGTGACTGTTCTTCTCTGGTAAGGAGAATTCTCTGAGGATCCAAGCGTCCATCATGGTTGGATCGGTGCAGCCACTTAGGAAGCTGGTCCCCTTCGTGAGCTCAGTGCTGAAATCTGGTTAATAGGACATCAGTGAGGTTGGGTGTCTTGTCCCAGAATCCTGTGGCTGACTATTCTTTGATTTTGTGTCCCCTTGAGCTCTCAAGATGGAGAGTGACCTCACAGCCTTTGGCTAATATGCTATTCTGACTGCCTTGCCCTGTGAAATGTTCTTACAGTAAGTGGCTCTCATTGATTGTCCAGGAGAACAGAGGCAGCTGGTTAAAAGGCAGTGATCAATGAAGTCTGGTTGCCCAGCCACCAAAGGGAGGGGAGTGCCCTATACTTACTGGGCTTGAGGTTGGAGCCCAGAGGGACCATCGGTTTTGGCACTGAGAGACAATGGAAAGAACCCCGGATTTTTGGTCAGATAGCTGGGGTTCAGATCCCGTCTCTGCTACTGACTATGTGATCTTGGGACAACTTGCTTAATCTCCCTGGGCTTCAGTTTCCCTGTCTGTCAAATGAGGGAAAGGGGTTGAATTAGATGACGAGGTCATTTGAAGTGCTAGAGCTGTGATCATGGGACAGAATGAGCTGATTCCTTTTGTGTGGTAACATTTCCTTTGGGGGATGGGGAAAGGAAGGGAGACAGTAATTTTTGTCCATGATTCATAAAGCAGAGGTCACTGAGAATGGTTATAAGGTTGGCCAGTTCCAGTGGGCTAGGGGGTTTTTGTTGTTTTTGAAAGTTCGGAACAAAAGAGATGGGTGTTGGATTGGAAAGCCTCCCCTCCCCTCCCATCCCCTACCCTCTCTCCTTCCTTCCACATGGACTTTGATGTACCAGGGGCAGGCATGGAAGGATTTTGTTTGTTCTTCTCAGGGCTCTGGAAGCCTTGTGACAGGGGTCCTGAGTACCCAGTGTAATCAGAGACCTGGGCTCTGAAGAAGACTAATTCTGATGAACTTGACTATCCAATCCCTAAGAGAAATGGTAGGCCATTAGGGGAGAGAGAAGGGGAGAGGCTGGTGGGGAAGGCTTGACGATGCGGAAATGAACTGCTCTGAATATTAGTCATTCCAGATGGGGCTTGGAGCCTTCTTTCTCGCTCATGGGTGAGTGTGAGACTGCAGAACAGGGAGGGTTTTTCATTTGAAGACTGAAGACTTTGGATAATTTGGCATTAACAGAGAGAGAAAAAGTGTAAGTAAAAGGGTGATGCATTGAGATAAAAGGTATGGGTTCTAGCCCTGCTTTTATTACTGGTTTCTTTGTGTGACCTTAGGGAAGTCCCTTCTTACCCTCTGGGTCTGGGAGAAATGAAGAATGTTCACCCTCAAGTCTGACTTTCCTGGGTCTGAGTTTCCTCATGTGTCATATGAGGGGTTGGACAAGATACGGCCTCTGAGGTCCCTGAAATAGAATGAGATAATACTGGTAATGCATGTAGTAGGTGCTTAAAAATGCCTGTTCTCATCACTTCCCTAGATCAACAAACCCATGATCTGTGCTGACTTTGTGATTCTTGTGAGGGTTTGGAATAATGGATGGTACACTGGGGGAAGGTTTTACTATGGACCATGGCCTCAGAGAACCACAGATTTAGGTAGAAGGGGCCTTCCTTCTAGAGGCTAGAGGCCGCCTACTTCAGCCTCTTCATTTTCCAGGGAAGGAAACAGAGGCTCAAAGACTTGCCCATGGTCACAGTGTCAGAAGTGGGATTTCATAGGACCATAGATCAGAGCTGGATGGGGCCTGGAAAGCCATCTCATCCAACTCCCTTGTTTGGCAGATATGGAAACTGAGGCCCCAGGAGGTTGGTGGCTTGCCTCACCACCAGTCTTGAACTCTGGTTTCCCTGACTCCAGGGCCAGCATGCCATTTCTTGATTATACCCTGAGGTTATTTTAGTCACTAGAATGATACTAGTTACCTAGAATAATTCAGGGGCCATTTCAGTGTTTCTTGAATAGAGAAGAAACCAACCCCAAAATCCATTTGTTCCTTTGATTGTTTAATCCAGACCTGCTTTTTTAGCTCAGTGGAGAAATCCATTCCTAAATGATTTATTGATCTGGGGTCACCCGGGTGGGATGGATCAGAGGCAGAACCAGCCCTTAATCCCCTAGCCTCCGCCATCTTGCTATTACTCTTACTGCTTGTGCCCATAATAAGTTTGATCTCAACAATTTCAGGGAGTTCAGCTTGGATCTAACTTTGTAGCCTTAGGGCTAGAGATGGAAGAGGGATCTCATCTCCTCTAACCTGGCCCTGGAGCATGACTGCCCTTAAGAGCGTCAGTGATGAGTCATGGTTGATGACTTTTGATGATGAAGAAAAGACTTCCTTCCCTCGCCCCCACCCTACTGCCTACCAGGCAATCCAAGCAACTCTTGCCCCTCAGGAATTTATAATCTCCTGTGGAGGGTGGGGTGGGATGGAGGGGGCACGTGTGTATGTTGTTTTTAAGTCATCTCCAACTCTCCCTAACCCCATTTGAGTTTTTCTTGGCAAAGATACTGGAATGGTTGGCCGTTACCTTGTCTGGCTCATTTTACAGATGAGGAAACTGAGGCAAACAGGGTGAAGTGACTTGTCCAGGATCACACAGCCTGTATATGTCTGGGGTTGGATTTGAACTCTCAAAGATGAGTCTTCCTGTCTCCAGGTCCCGAGCTCTATCTGCTGATATACAGTAAGCTTTGATTGACTTGGAGCAGGTGGTGAAGGACTTTAAATGCCAAGAGGAACCACAGAAGCTCCTTGAGGCTTGGCTAATGGCAGCCTCCTCTCTCTAGCCCTGGAAGGTTTACAAAGCACTTTACTGAAGAAGAAGGAAAAAAAAAACAAGCCGCTGGAATTTAAGGTAGTGTGAGTGTGTTTATTCCCATTTTACAGATGAGGAAGCTGACCCTCAGTAGTAGAACCTGTCCAGAGTCTGACAGATGGTGTCAAAGGTGGCATTTGGATCTGGGCTTCCTGGCCCCTCCACCCCACAGCTTCTGTTCTTTCTTAGAATTTAAGTCTTTTTTTTTTAAGTGTCTGTGTATGTGGAAGCCTTGGGGTAGAAAGAACTCCTTGTTCTTTTTAAATGACTGGAGCTTTCTTTATCTCTCCCCTGGGGAGGCAACTGGGCCCCCAGAGAGGGTAGGACTCTTCTTCCAAGATTTCCCTACTTAAGCAGTCCCAAGATGGAGCCCACCTTTAGGGAGGCTGCTGGAGCATCAGTGAAGATACAGGGTGGAGGGGAGGAGACTGATCATCTCCACCAGTGAGACCTTCTGTACAACAAATTGTCTGTGCTATGATAGGAGCACCCTGGCTTATGAACAGCTGGGGCCAGCTGTAGCCAAGACCTCTCTGTCCCATTATGTAGACTCATGTAATGAACTGGGAGGCTCCTTAGAACTGGGAATGTCAGGACTGGGAAAGGCCTTAGAATTGGGGATGTCAGAGCTGGGAGGGCCTTTAGAACTGAGAATATCAGGACTGGGGAGGCTTTAGAACAGGGAATGTCAGAGCCAGAAGGGGCCTTAGAACAAGGATTGTCATTGTTTTGTCTGCTTAGAGAAGGGTTTTCGATGGCGCTTGGAGTTACCAGGGCCCCAAGCAAATCCTCAGAGTAAGAGCCCTCCCTTTGTGTTCTGCTCATTTATTGTTTTCTTCTAACATTAGTCCTCATTAACCAAATAAGCATCCAAGAAAAACAAGCAACACAAAAATAATCATGCAGAAACATATAAGTACCAGTCACGTGTTTGTTTTCAAAATGTATCTGTTAACCTGAAAAAAGAAAAAATATTTTTAAAAATTATCTAGCCTACAAAAAAAAGAACAGGGGATGTCAGGGCTGGGAGGGGCCTTAGAACAGGGGGTATCAGGGTTGGGAGGGGCCTGAGAACAGGTGATGTCAGGGCTGGGAGGGGCCTGGGAACAGGGGATGTCAGGGCTGGGAGGGGACTTAGAACAGGGGATGTCAGAGCTGGGAGGGGCCTGAGAACAGGGGATGTCAAGAGTGGTAGTTTAGAACATAGACAGTAGGCAGTGAGGCATAGAGCAGACTCTCTTTGCGCACAGATATCTTTATATCTACTGAAATTCCAGTTCTCTGTCTAAACTCTTCACCTGAAGCTTTACAGAGACGGTGTATCACCTGAGACTCCGCTGAAAAGCTGATGTTAGGCTGGATATTTCCCTGAGGCCGCTTTAGCTTTGGGCCCTTGGCCTGATGAGGAGAGGTCAGGCTATGCTCACAGCTCGCTGCTGCACGAGGCCTTTCCTGGCACCCAAGCTGACGAGGTCCCCCCTTCACCAAATAACACTGTATATATTTTCTGGTATAACCTTATCTGGGTACAGTTAACCGGTAAACATTTATTAAGCACTTACTATGCCAGGCTCTGGACTTACCGGCTGCCCCCATAGAGTGTGAGCTGCCCGAGGGCTGGGCCCAACTCACTTTTGTACATCTCTCCTCTGTGTCTAGCACAATTCTAGGTAGCTAGTAGGCTCTTAATAAATGCTTGTGGATTGATTTGTGTCTGGGGACCTCGATTCCAGTGCTGCCCTTACTAGTCATCTCTTGGGGGGCTCATGCGAGCAAGGAGATTACATTTTAACGGGCATGACAACAAGGACATATTGACATACATAGGGGCAGCTGGGTAGCACAGTGGATAGAGCACTTGCCCTGGAGTCAAGAGGACCCAAGTTCAAATCTAGCCTCAGGCACTTGACACTTAATAGGTGTGTGACCCTGGGTAAGTCACTTAGCCACAATAGCCTTCCAAAAAAACCCAACTCCTCCCCCCCCCCAAAAAAAAGAAATACAGTATCAGTGTAGATAGCGTGAATCAATACAAACGTATACAAAGTGGTCCACTATGGTTCTGCTTTGCTTCTGACTCCACAGACTTTTCCACATCTGGCCCAGCCACCTCCTCACCCTGGAGACGCCTTTGCCCCTGCAGGTCCTTCCCAGATGGTGCCCAGGCCACCCACATTCACTTTTCTTCCAGCTCTGCTCCTGACTTCCATGGACACTTTTCTCTCCTTTTCCCTTTTCCTCAGTTTCTCCGTCTGTTATATTGTGGGCTATCTGGCATCCCTTGCAGTTCCAAAGTGATGACGACCAATCAGGGAGACGAGCTGGTTTGTTCTCCCAAAGCTTGCAAACAGCTTCCAGCTATTTGAGGCAAAGCCCAATCCCACTGTCCATTTGGGAGCACAGACGGGCTCAGATTTGGGGGATGAGGATCATCGGGTCAGCAGGGTCAGGAGTTTGCAACATCTTGGGTCCAGATGGGGAAACTGAGACCCAGAGAGATTGGGGCTTGCCCAGGCTTACACAGGTAGTCGAGCATTCCACATGGGATTTGAACTCAGATCCCTTGACTCCTGAACTAGCCCTCTTTCCGGTGTGTATCCTGCCCTCCATATTTTGTGTCTGTGACCTTCTCAGAGCCTGGTGCTGAGTTCCATGAGTTAGATGGGACATCCCAGTCCCAGAAGGAATTATTTCATTTGTATCTGTATTGCTGGGTGCATAGTAGGTACACAAAGGAGAAGGGAACAGACATTTGTATTGCCCCTACTATGTGCTACAAAGATTACCTCATTTCCTCCACCTGGGGAGGTAGATGCCATTATCTCCATTTTACAGATGGGGAAACTGAGGCAGGTGCAGTGACTTGCACAGGGTCACACAGCTAGTATCTTTGAGATTCCAAGTTTTGTCCTCTATGCACAGCATCATCTAACTCCATAATAAATATTGGTTGCTTAATTGATTAATTTCCTATTACAACATTAACAATTCCCCAAGGACATCTAGACTTGAACCCAGGTCCTCTGACTCCAGATTGACTGCATGGCTCATACCTCACTTCCTCCCAGTGACATGAGGCTACAACCTGGAACGTCTAGAACCAGGCAGCTCAGCCCTAGCACCCACCAGTCCATGAAACCTTTAGCTATATGGTACAATAGGGAAAGAGCTGAGCTTAGGTCAGGAGACACAAGCTCAAATCCCAACCATTCTCCTGACTTAGTAACTAGGTGACCTTGGGCAAGTGGTTAGCCATTTCTGAGCCTCAGTTTCTCCACCTGGTACATGAGGATGCTAAAGACTTGTGTTCTCCACCACACAGGCAGCTCTGGAAAAGACATTTAGGTACTCTCTAAACTTGGGCTGTTATTAGGTGGTAGAGAAGGGAGGGACGTTGTCCTAGAAGGCTGGGCCTGGGCTGTGGATGGAGCCACTGGTTTACCTTTCAGGCCCATACCTTTATAGCCATTCCCCTGCAGCAGCGCCAGGGCTGTGTCTTGGGACAGATTGACTAATTAGGGTGGTGGGTTTTTTTTTATACCTTCCAGCCTCAGTGAGAGTTTTTTCATGGTGAAAGGCGCTGCTCTCTTCCTACAACAGGGAAACAGCCCCCAAGGACCTCGCAGCCTCCAGCAGCCCCACAAGCATGCAGGTAAGTAATCAGCCTCCGGTGGGTGTCATTCTTCTGCCTCCCCAGACATAAAGGTGTCAATCACTCACGTGGTCCATGGGATCCTAGCTCAGAGGCCATCTGGTCCAAGGTCACCTTTTATGGAGGAGGAACCTCACAGGGTCATTTGTCTAGGGTCGCCTGGGGAGGGTCAGAGGTCAGATCTGAACCTGGCTCTTCCAGATGCCAGCTCCATTTCTCCATTGCCTCACCTCAATTTCCTCATAAAATAATGGCATTGAATTAGATGAAAGTCTCATGATGCTAGGAACCAGTGATTTGCCCAAGGTCACACAAGGTCACTGACTTTTTTTTTTTTGCTTTTTTTGGAGGGGGTAATGCAGGGCAATTGGGGTTAAGTGACTTGCCCAAGGTCACACGGCTGTTAGGTGTTCATTGTCTGAGGCTGGATTTGAACTCAGGTCCTCCTGACTCCAGGGCCAGTGCTGTATTCACTACTAGCCACCCCAAGGTCACTGACTTTTAATCTGACTTCTTTTCAATGCATCATAAAATAGCCAGGAGACGTATTTAAGTGTCCCAATGGGTAAAGCGCAGGAACTAGAGTCGAGAAGTTCTTTTTTTAAATTAATTATTTGTTTGTTTGTTTGTTTGCTTTTATAAGATTTTGAATTCTGAATTTTTCCCCCTCCCCAAGACAGCATGCAATCTGATATAAGCTCTACATGTATGATCATATTAAACATATTTACACATTAGTCATCTTGTGAAAGAAGAATCAGAACAAAAGCGAAGACCCATAAGGAAGAAAAAACAACCTTTCCCCCCCAAAAATAGTCTACTTCGCTCTGCATTCAGACTCCATAGCTCTTTCTCTTCATGTGGGTGGCATTTTCCATTATGAGTCTTTTGGGGTTGTTTTAGAACCTTGCATTGCTGAGAAGAGCTACATCTATCAAAGTTAGTCATTGCACAATGTTGCTGTTCCTGTGTACAATGTTCTCCTGGTTCTGCTCGCTTCACTCAGCATCAGTTCATGCAAGTCTTTCCAGTTTTTTGAAAGTCTGCCTGCTCACCTTTTCTTATGATACAGTAGTATTCCATTCATATTAGAGTCAAGAAGTTCTGAGTTCAACTGCAGCCTCAGACATTTACCAGCTGTGTTGCCTTGGGCAAGTCACCTCACCTCCACCTGCCTCTGTTTCCTCATCTGTAAAATGGGGATAACAATAGTACTATTATCCATTGTTGTGAGAATCAGCATTTGTAAAGTGTTTTGTAAACCTTAAAGGCTTTTTAAAAAATGTCATCTATTATTATTTAGTCTTGATGTCTGGAAAACTTTCTAAAGAGGCTGTTGTCCCCAAATGCATCAGACTGCTTTTGTGGGTAGTGAGGATTTTAGTTGGTGTACAAGTAGCCTCCTTTGTGACCAAAGTCCAGTCAACTGAGAATGGCCAGAAGCCTGGAATCCATAGGCTTATGGTCCATTCCCTTCTCTCCCTTTGATTTAAGGAACCAAGGGTCAACTTACTTTGTGAACAGAGGGCTGGAGACCTTGAGGGCACCCAAAGAATCCCATGGTGGGGGACACATTGCAGAGCTCTGTATGCCTGGTACTTAGTAAACACCTCAGAATAACAAAGACCAAGTGTGGGGACCAGGCTCAGGCTGGGATTTCCATCTGTCAGCACTTCCATAAATCAGCCAACAACCCACTGAAAGAATTTTATCCATATGGAAAATATCCCTTGCGTGAAACCACTTGTCAAGCAGGGGGCTGGACAGAAGTGGGCAATTCATATTTAGTTTTTATCCCACTCCACCCTAGAATTTTTAGAATCATGGCCATTGGGGGGCGGAGCCAAGATGGCGGCGTAGCAGCAGCAACATATTGCAGCTCTCACATAGCCACCCCAAAATACCCATAAAATAGGACTCTAAACCAATCCTAGAACTCTAAAACGCACACAAAG
>CM053587.1:339680003-339706832 GCA_028646515.1 Pseudochirops corinnae | reverse complement strand
CCTCCTCAATTCTTGGCAGTTCCAGGTGGCAGTTCCCAAAAGTCCTGGGCAGCTCCAACTGGCCCTCAGCAGTCTTTCTCTCAGCAACTCAGGCTCCACGATACTGGATACTACTCTCCCAAAAGTCCTTCTGGCCTTCTCTAGGCTTGAGCCTCTCTCCCAATTCACAGCCCCTCCCAGTTCAGCTCTCTCTCCTCGTGTCAACAAGTCCATCCCACAAGTGGGATTCACAAGCTCTGGGTTTTAATACTCAACCCAAAAACCAAGCCAATACAGGGGCATCCAAATTCTATTACCATTACAGAAGGATACTCCCAGAAGCCCTTGCCCATTGCCAGGTCTCATCCCCTATCTTTCCTCACCTGCAGGTCTGCTCTCCAGATTCTGCACAAGGCCTGTGAGGTGGCTCGGAGATACAACTACTTTCCTGGAGGCATGGCCCTGGTGTGGGCCACCTACTATGAGAGCTGCATTGGCTCTGATCAGAGCTGCATCAACGAGTGGAATGCCATGCAGGATCTGGAGTCCACGAGGCCTGACTCCCCTGCCCTCTTTGTGGACAAGTAGGTACCAAGGTCTCCCCTTGTCCCCCCTCCAGGCTAACTGGGCATTCCCACCATAGCCCACATCCCTCCTTTCTCAGAAGAGGAATCCACTCTCTAGCTAGAATGGGGAATGTAGAGTTCTAGATCCACACAGGACCTTGGAATTTAGTGTCCTAGATTTATGAGTCCTGGAAAGGAGCCCAGAAATAAGATAAGCTATTAGTTCTGGGAGGGGTCTTAGAACAGGGGATGTCAGGACTGGGAGGGGCCTTAGAATGGGGGAATGTAAGAACTGGGAGGGGCCCTAGAACAAGGGATGTCAGCTGGGAAGGTTTTTAGAGGGCATCTTTGGAGACAGTAACTGGGAAGTGGAAAGGGCAGTGACTTGCCCAGGGTCACACAGGTGGTTAGCAGTAGAGCTGAGCCCAGAATCTAAGTCTGCCTTCCAGGCCAGTGCTTCCCAGGCTCCTCACCTAGCCCTACCTGGCAGCTGCCCTCCTCAGCCTTGTATCTCTCAGCTGCTCCACCCTGCTTTTCCAAAAGAATCTTCTTTTCTCCTATGATTCCATCCCTGACCTGATCTGTGAGTGGCTGGCATCTTTGATCAGGATCCCAAGTTTCTCCCTTTTTCTTTGTTCCCCATTCAGGGCTCCTTGATTGTTCCCAGTATCTTTGAGAGGACTTCCAAAGACACAGCCTGTGTTCTGACCTCTGCCCTCTACCTTCCTCTTAAAAAGTCCTGGCACCTCCAAACCAAAGTGTCACAAGCAGGGGCCATAGGCACTCCCAGGAGGCGTTAGTCTGCTACCTGCTTCCCACTTCCCCCATCCACCCAAGATTTCCTGGCCTTTCCTCAGTGTTCTTTCTCCCCCAGGCCAACAGAAGGGGAAAGAACAGAGCGCCTCATCAAAGCCAAGCTCCGAAGCATCATGATGAGTCAGGACCTGGAAAACGTGACCTCCAAAGAAGTAAGAGAATGAGCATTCTGGCCTCGGTCTCCATGGTGCCCCACAGTTCACACATCTCTACAATTCATAAGTACTATCTCCATTTTACAGATGGAGAAACTGAGGCTCGGCAGGGGCTGTGACTAGCCTGATGTCACAGGACTAATAAATATAAGAGCTAGGTTTGTCGAAGCCCAGAACCCAGAATCAGCACTGGGGAGAGTCCCCAAAGGTCACCCAACCCTGCCCTCTAGAACATGAATCTGACGAGTGGTCATCCTTCCTTCAGGTGACCAGCAGCCCCTTCCCCTTTTGTCCAACTCTGGTTGTTGGGAAGTTTCTCCTGATATCAAGCCTCAGTTTACCTATTTTTATCTTTAATCACTCAACTAGCATTTATTAATCACCTTCTGTATATCAGGCCATGCACTAAGAGACAAAGAACAGCAAAAGACAATTCCAGATCTTAAGGATCCCACAGCTATGATACATGCAAGAAATACAGGGTGTCCCAAAAGTCTTGGTGTGAGCCTACAGCTTGAGATTTGTGAAATTCTTTTAAAAATATTCTGATAATTGTATTTCCATATAACTGATCTCCTTAGTAATCCTGTGAGTTTTATTTTGTGCATTTGAAGACATGAAACTGAGCAGAGGTCCATGGGTTTCACCAAAATGCTAGAATGGTCTATAACCGAAAGGGTTTAAGGACCCCTCATCTAATCCGGTGCTTTCATTTTACAGATGAGGAAATCGAGGCCCAGAGAGGTGTAGTGATGGCTCGTATCGTGCCTGCGGTCCTATAGAATTCCCCCAAATTCTTTTCATATAATCCATCCACACATCCCCTATCTTATGCTTCACTCATCTTGTATCCATCCATCACTAAATATTCATCAGTCTCCTGCTTTGTGCCAGGCGCTGTGCTAAGCATTGGGAATACAAAAAAGAGGCAGAAGACAATCCCTGCCCTCAAGGGTCTTACAGTCTAATGGGGAAATGACCAACAAACATATTTTGTTGTTGTTCAGTTGTTTTCAGAGCAACTTTTTGTGACCCCATTTCTTGGGAGTTTGCCATTTCCTCCTCCAGCTCATTTTACAGATGAGGAAACAGAGGCAGACAGAGTGAAGTGACTTGCCCAGGGGTCATACAGCAAGTTAAGTGTCTGAGACCATATTTGAGCTCTGGAAGTCTTCCTGACTCTGGCACTCTATCCACTGTACTACCCAGCTTCCCCTTCTGCCACAAACCAGCTGTATCCTATTCATAGGTGGGAGCTGTAAAAAAGTAGATTTAAATTGATAGAAGGAAGTACTACCTTACAGTTAGAGCTAGCCAGTAGGATGGACTGCCTCTGGAGGTAGTGAGCTCCTTGTCACTTGAGGTCTTCAGACTAAGGCTGGGTGACCACTTTTTAAGGTTGTTGTCATGGGGATTCTGGGGGGTGGGGTGGGGGGCTGTCTGATTTGGACAAGGTGGCGCTGAGGTCCCTTCCAGCTCTGAAATCCTATCCTGGAAAAGACCTGTGACCATTCTGGTCAAGAAATTACTGAGCTTTAAAAAAAAAGGGGGGAAAAAACAGAATGTACCAAGCTGTCTTACCCCAGAAGCCTTGAGAAAATTTTTATCTTGGTGTTATTTTCCCCTCTAAAATAAAAAAATCACATAGGATCCAAAAATAACATGGCCTGCAAACATTTTTTCCTGTGTGAAAATGGGTTTAATTGCCTTAAAATTTTTATATCTCCTCTTGACCTAGACTGTATCTCATGCCTTTGGTCCCCGTGGATGATCATTTATGGGCTTGAGAATATATTTCAAGCCTTAAATCATGCTATGACAACATGCTTTGGGTCACTTGTCTAGTAGAAACCCCCTCATTTTTCAAATGGGGAAACTGAGCCATTCTGCTATCCAATAAACATGTGGCTGTCTGTGAAATGAGGGGATTGGACAAGATGACCTCTGGAGCTACAGTCTGCTCCTTTCATTAGCTCTCATGGTTTAATGTTGGTGCAGATGACTCATAGATAATTAAACATGCATATATACTTATACACATATATATTCATACATACATACCTCTCTCTCCCTGTCTCACCCTCCCCCTTTCTCACCCTCTCTTCCCCTCTCTTTTCCTCTCTCTCTAGCTCTTTTTTTCTCTCTTTCTCCCACTCTCTCCTCTCTCTCTCCCTCTCTTTCTCTGTCTCTTCTTCTCTTTCTCTCTTCTTTCTCTCTCTCTCTCTAGCTCTTTTTTTCTCTCTCTCTTTCTCCCACTCTCTCCTCTCTCTCTCCCTCTCTTTCTCTGTCTCTTCTCTTTCTCTCTTCTCTCTCTCTCTCTTTCTCACTCTTCCTCTCTCTCATTCATTTTTTCATTCTAAACCTATTGCCCTCCTTCTCTAATTATCTCACATTTAATGGCCTTGAATTTATCATTTATTTTCTTTATATTTATTCTATATGTTATATATTTATTCTATGTTTATATTTACATATCTATATTTATTCTCTATTGTACTTATATTATATGAGTTTACCTACTTTTCTGAACATTCCTTCCCTCCAGCATTGTGTTTGGAATGTAATGGGTACAAAATGATACCTCCGTGTCATTTTCATTTGTGTTTCTCCAACTACAAGAGAGGTTGATCACTTACTTGGTCAGATGTTTTATTTTCAGTATTGTGTACTCTTTTGTAAATTTTCTGTTTATATCCTTGGACCATTTGGTAACTGTGTGTTACCCTTGAAAATGTCTTAGTTCCTTATAACTTTGAGATGTTAGGTTCTCATTTGTTAGAATGATGCAGTAATATTAAAAATTCATGTTTTCCGTGGTGCTGTATATAAGGCTTCCCAGCTTTTTCTCACATAATATGCCTGTGACAGGAGCAGTACAAGAAATCCTGCCTCCATTTTATATTTGAGGCTAAATGACTTGCCCAGAGTCACAGGGTTAGTAAATATTAGAGCCAAGTCTTGGACCCAAGGCTTCTATTTCTTTGAAGAGGGTTTTGTGATTGAATCTGTACAAGTCTTGAATGTGCCTTGATAGATTGACTCCAATATATTTCCATTTTGTAGCTATTTTAAAGGAGACTTCTCTGTTTTTCCTCTTTGGTTTTCCTAATGGTATATAGAAATGCTGTTGATTTTGGGGGGAAAAGAGACATTATCCTACTTTACTAGAATTATGCATTTCTTTTTCAGTTACTTTCTTTGTTGATTCTCTGGGGTTTTCTAAGCATAACATATTGTGTCACCAGCAAATAAGGATAATTTTGTCTATCATTATCTTTTCATTTCTTTCCCTTCTCTTACTGCTGTTGAGAACTTTTTTTTTTGAGAACTGTGTCAAGTAACAGTGAGAAAGGGAGGCATCCTGTTTTACTCCTGCATTTACTGAGTAATCCACTTATGTTTCCCTCTCATATCATGCTAGCTTTTTTATTTCAAATCTAGGGTCCTTTCCTCTGTATCTGGCTTCCTCAGTGTCCTGTAATTTACTAAGCCATTTGGTACATTTAGATTGTTTCTAGTTCTTTGCAATTTCATATTATACATATCTTAATATGTATACATTGTATATATTAATGAGTACATATTCAATATGCAGTATGACATATTTTAATAGATATCTTTTTTTCTTGCTGGTAATATATTTAATGTAGGTACCTTGGTTTGTTTTGTTTTGTTTTGTTTTGTTTTGTTTTTAACCTGTAGTGAGCAAGGTGTCGTGGTCCATGCCTGTAATCACTGCACTTGGGGGAAACTGAGGCTGGTAGATCCCTTGAGCTATAGAGAGTTAAGCCAATCAGATGTTCACTCTGTCTAGCACAAATATGGTGACCTCCTTGGAGCTGGTACCACTAGGCTACCAAAGGAAGTGAGAACCTGCCTGGGAGGAAAATAGTAGATCATAGTTTTTCATGCTAGTTCAGTGGTTCACAACCTGTGGGTTATGTTCAATTTGTAACAATGAAAATACATCTTGCATATCAGATATTTACACTATGATTCATAACAGTAGCAAAATTACAGTTATGAAGTAGCAATGAAAATAATTTTATGGTTGGGGGTCACCACAACATGAGGAACTGTATTAAAAGGTCACGGCATTAGGAAGGTTGGGAAACCACTGTTCTAGTTGGTAGTGGTATCAAACCCATGAGTGGCCTCTGAACTTCCAGCCTGAGTGAGATACAGTTAAAAAAAACCAGATGCAATGTGTCATATTGTATCAAGGTCCGTCTCTAGCTAAAAAACTAGGTTCAAGTCAAGTCATTTAACTTTTCAATGACCCAGGCATTAGGCTATAAATTGTTAAGAGTTGCCATTCTGTCTACATTGAGGAAATTTCCCCACCATGGATTCACTGCTCTGATAAATCTCTGGTCTAGACCCAAACTCAAAACAACACAAAACTCAGTTACAACTTTTGAGAGTATATGCAACATTCGGCATCCTCTCTGAGAGGAGAGAGGGAGCCACTACTCTTTTTTTTTTAATGAGCTATGGTTCATGCTATGGTTTTTTCTTTTGGGAAGAAAATTGTCTCTTAATAATTATTCTTCCTGACATTTCCTCACTCCACAGATACGCAATGAATTAGAGAAGCAGATGAATTGCAACTTGAAGGAATTCAAAGAATTCATTGACAATGAGATGCTTCTCATCCTGGGCCAAATGGACAAGCCCTCCCTCATCTTTGATCACCTCTATCTGGTAAGAGGCTGAGGCCTAGTTTACATATGTGGCATCTTTTTTTCAGGAACATGAATCAATCCCTGAGGGCCCAAGATTTTGTGGTAAGTCAGTGAGAAAACAGCAGGCTAAAGGGATCAGTGACTTGAGAAACAAATTTTTTCTTGTCAGGGGGAATCCCCAGTAAAGTTTTATTTCTGGAGAGCAGTCCAGTGGTCTGTTTTCAAGGCAGTTGTTTGAAATGTGGTTCGTGAGTCCCAACTCTTAAACTGGTCCTCAGGCTCTCTCCCACCCCGAGTATTATGTAGACTCCTTTCAGTGCCCTCTAGTGTGCTGACGAGCTTTCAGCACACGTTAAGTGATCACTATGTTTTGTGCCCTATGCTTTCTGTTGTGGGAAATTCAGAGATAAAGAAAACAGATCACTTTTAATCAGAAATCATGTGATCTAATAAGGACTGATAAAACACTTTCAAAGATAAAAAGAATACTGAATAGAATAGAACAAGTGCCCTAAGCCCTTCAAACCGCCAAGACCTCTTCTTCCTGTCCCCCTGTGATGGCAATCCAGTATGTACTTAATCCCTGTTTTATGGATGAAAAAAACCAAGGCTCAAAGAGATGATCTAACTTGCTCAGAAGCAAGGGGATTTTCTGAGCCCAATGTGGATCCAAATATAGTGCTCTTTCTAATATATCCCGGTCTCTAGTCCAGCTCCCTTATTTAGGGAAGAGGGAATTGAGGCCCAAAGAGATTAAAGAATTGGTCTAAGGAAGGACCTTATAATACAAGAGCGGGGAGGAACCTTAGAACACGAAGAATGCCAGAACTGGGAAAGACCTTAGAACACAGAATGTCAGAGCTAGAAGGGACCTTAGAACAGAGTGTCACAACTGGGAGGGGCTGTAGAACAGGAATTGTCAGAGATGGGAGGGACCTTAGGGCAGGGATTGTCAGGGCTGGGAGGGGCCTTAGAACAGGGGATGTCAGGGCTGGAAGGGGCCTTAAAGATCATCTACTTCATCACCCTCTTTACTAGTACAGTAGATTTGACACAGACTTGGGCAGCAGGACTTAGGGGAATGTCCTAAGCCTGATTTCTTTGCTTCCAGAGAAAACCTTCCTGCCCATTGTCAGTCTCTCCACTAGGTGGCGCTCCTGGATGAACGAAGGTGGTGGCCTTAGCCCGGGTTTAATTACCTCGTTAGCAGGGGTTAGTTTTCTGTATCACTTTTTCCATGATCTCTCCTAAAGGAATTTCAGGATTTGAGCCATTCTTTCCCCCCACCCTTCCCGTTCCCTGAAATGAATTCTGGGTCAGAGTAGCTTAACTGAAAAAGCAGAAGACAAAGACAGAAGTTTGATGAAGGAGAAAAGGCCCTGGTTACTTGTAAAGATCCACTTTGGCCTTAGAGAAAACAGATGACGAAACTTCTCTCTTCTCCATAGAGAGGTGGGGGCTTGCAGGAACAGAGCGCTGCATATAGGGTCAGGCAGGGTCACTGCACAGACTGCTTGCTTAGCTCTCACAAGGTAGGCTTCAGTGTTTGGGGTTATTCCAACTAGGAATGATGGTAATATGAAAACAAAAGACATCCATTAATTTTTACTTTTAAAATTCCTGGTCTTGGATTCAGAGGATCTAGTTTAAAACTCATCTGTACTCTCTGGGTCTCCCTAGGAGAATCACTTCACCTCCTAAGACTCAGTTTCCGCCTTTGTAAAATGAAGATAATAATGCCTGTGCCACCTGGTTCACAGGGTGGTTCAATTCAGCCAACATGTATTAAGCACCTGCTGCATGCTGGGTACTGTTCTCACAAGGCCAGTCCTAGGAAGTGTGTTCACATTATTTCTGGGGGGCATGATTCTTTGTCTTTGTATCCCAGGCAGCTTACACAGGGCTTGGTCATCATAGGCATTTAATAAGTGTGTGCTCAGTAATTGATTGAATTGTCCTAGCAGAGCCAGTGCCTTGTGGCCTTGGACAAGTCCTTTCCCTTCCTCTCAACCTCCATTTCCTCTTCTGTAAAATGAATCATAGAATTGGAGAGTTGGTCGGAACTTCATTCGCCATCTGGCCCCACCCATACATAAAAGAAATTCCTGCTCTGACATCACTGACTCATGTCTGTGAAGACCCTTCCAGTTCTAAGATTCCAGGTCAAAGGGCTGTATCTTTGTACTGAGAGCCAAGAGGGGTCTTGGAGATCACCTAGACACACACACACACACACACACACACACACACACACACACATTTTACAGTTGTAGAGCCCAAAGCTTGGAGAGGGTAAGGCTAGCAATGGCCAGAGCTGGGATTTGAAGGTAATTAATCATGCTCTGTGTCCAGTATTCATCACTCAGCATTGTGATCTAAGGCCTTTTAGGGTTCCATCAAATCCAGAGCCGTGTGTGTGTGTGTGTGTGTGTGTGTGTGTGTGTGTGTGTGTGTGTGACTCTGTGGGGAGGGGGCTGTGTGTGTGTGCCCCTCTGCTATGGTGAGGCCCCTGCCCACTATGAAAGGAAATCCACTGGGGAGGCCCCAGGCCACACAGGCTCCTTGGCTCTTAGGGAGCCTCAGAGTGTTCCACATGGTCACTGAGAATGGACATGGAAGCTGAGAGCAAAGTCACGCTTCTCCCTGTCTCCCCCCAAATTCTCTCGCTGCCCTTAGGAATGTTTTTCCAAGTGAGTTTTTAAAGGATCCTTCCTCTGGAGGGCTTCATGATGTTGGAACTAAGAGAAGGGCGAGGAAGGAGTAAGCTGCTCCTGACTCTGTGTTTCCATAAAGTTCATGAGCCAGGTCCACAATTACACAATGGAGAAAAGGCTCTGCTTGGGTCAGTGCTGGAAGAGGGCTTAGAATAGATTTTTTTTTTACACCTACGAGGAATATTAGAGCTTCGATCAATGGTTTTGTCAGAGCTGGGAGGGGCTTCAGAACAAGAGATGTCAGAGTTAGGAAGGGCCTTAGAACAGAGAATGTTAGGGCTGGGAGGGCTTAAGGGCCATTCCATCTATTTCAACTTCATTTCACCAATAAGAAAACTGAGCCTCAGAGGTTAGAGAGGTCTTCTCATAGCCAGAACTCAAATCTCCTGTCACCATTGCTCCCTCCAACCCACCCCACCCCTGGCCCAGCTCCTTGGTCCTGGGCATCAAGGACAGAGTGGTGAATTACAACTGAAATTTATTTGAATCAGATCTTTCCACTTGATACATTGGTCTTAACCAAATCCTTTCCCAGAGGTGACTCTAGGCCAGACCGTGGGTGCTTCGTGAGGCTCTGTCCCTCTGAATGTTGGGATTTCTGTGTGTTCTCTATTTCCTAGGGCTCTGAGTGGAATGCGTCCAATCTGGAGGAGCTGCAGGGCTCAGGGTGAGTACATCTGGACCCATTATCAGGGAGGCCTCATTTAATCAGGCCCTTCCTCATCCAGGCCCAGGGAAGGCTGCCACTGACCTTCAGCCCCAGGAGTAGAGGCCTCCAGCAGCCGTCCAGGAACAGACTTTTGTCTTGTTCTGCCCGTCATTCTTGGCAGCTGGCAGAAGCAATTAGTGACTCCGACAAATGCGTTTCAAAATGTCATTCTCTGAATAATTCATGAAACTCAAATGGTCAGGCTTTCTATTTTTTTGATAGGGAAATAGTCTTTTTAAAAGAAACCCAAATGGCACAGACCAGTGTTGAGACTGCCACGGCTCTTTCAGAGCAAGGAGGAGCCTTAGAATAGGGAATATCAGAGCAGGGAGGGTCCTTAGAACAGGAAATGCCAAGGCTGTAAGGGACTTTAGAACAGGGGATGGGAGAGGCCTCAGAACATGGGATGTTTGGGAGAGGCCATAGAACAGGGAATGTCAGAAAGTATGATACTTTCTCCTAGAGGCAGTAGGGAGCGCCAGAAGATTTTTTTTTTTTTTTTTTTTTTTTTGCTTTTTGGAGGGCAGTTGGAGTTAAGTGACTTGTCCAAGGTCACACAGCTAGTTTTTGTGTTAAATGTCTGAGGCCCAATTTGAACTCAGGTCTCCTGACTCCAGAGCGGGTGCTCTATTCACTGCACCACCTAGCCGCCCCACTCCAGAAGATTTTTGAGTAAGGGAGTAACAGGGTTGCCTTGAGCCTCTGAAATCAGTCATTCAGCAAGCCTTTATTAAGCGCTTTCTAATGTGCCAGACACTGTTTTGCTACTGCTCTGTTCTTTTCTTCTTGGGACCAGGGTATAAAACTGGGCCTTTTCTCCCCTCTGTAGGTATGTTGTCGTGGGGATGGTCCAGGGTTCCCTTGAGAGAGATTTAAATACATGTAAACTCACAGAGCATTGATGAAATTGAGGATGGATGTGTTTAGAGAATGACCTGAGTCAGGGAGATCATTTAGGACACTGGTATAATTGTCCAGGTGAGAGGTGATGAAGGCTTGATGCTGAAATGATGTGCAGTGGGGAGAGAGGAAGAAAAGGTTCTGACAGGTAGAAAGGTAGAACCACTAGGTCTTAGCAGCTGGTTGGATGTGGGAGATAAAGGGGGTGTATGAGTCAAGGATAGATCTGAGGACACACACCTGAGGGACCAAGAGAAGGGTCCTGCTCTCCAAAACAGCTAAGTTGGACCTCTGGAGAGACCAGTTTTATGGGAGAAGATCATGAGTTCAAGTTCAGACCATATTGAGTTTGAGGTGCTAATTGGGTTTGCCAGGACTCCCAGGGGAGAAATCAGGAATCTCTGATTACTATTCACTTGATTCCACTGGGTTTTTTTTAGTAAGGGTTTTTTTTTTAATTTCATCATAATTTCTCCCTGCATCTTTCCTCCTTCCTCTCCTAGAGAGCCAAGCCATATAACAAATAGTATTTTAAGAAATAATCAAAGTGAGAAAGAAGGGGGAAAAAAAATCAGTATAACTGATCAATACAATGAAAAAGTCTGAAAGTGTATATATATATATATATATATATATATATGTATACACACACACACACAAATATCTATTTGTATGTATCCAAAGGATGGAGGGGAGAGTGTCTTCTTCTTTAAATCCCATTTGATTTATATAATTTTATAATATTCCCTTCTAATTGTTTTCTTTGTGGTTCTTTCCATTTCTTTTTTTTTTCTTTTTTTAAATGAAATTTTATTTTTTTCCCAATATATGTAAAGACAGCTTTGGGTTCTTGCCTTTTCTGTTGTCCTTGGTTACACTGTTTTCTTGGCTCTTCCTCCTTCATTCTGCATCAGTTCACGTGTCTCTCTCCATGCTTCTCTGTATCCATCATATGTATCCTTTCTTAGATTGCAGTAACAGTCCATGACATTCACCTGCCACATTTTGTTTCTCCATTCCCCAGTTGATGGGCATCTACTGTGTTTCCAGTTCTTTGCACTGCCAGAAGTCCTTCCATTAGCTTTCAAGTTTTAGAAAATGTTGGAGATGTTCTCTTTGTTAAAAAAGAAAATTTTGTTTCGGTGAACAAAAATCTATCTTCCTTCTACACCCCACCATTAAAAAAAAATCTAAGAAAGAAAAATAAAGTGCTTGTAACCAATATGTATAGTCAAACAAAACACATTCCCACATTGACTGCATCCAAAAAATAGATGTCTCATCGTGTGCCCACAGTTGCTGGGATTTTCTGAATAAATACTGGCCACCTGCCTGCCAGGAACAGTGTGGGGAGCCCAGAAGCCCTCACTCCACAGCAGGATGGGAGACAAATGTTCCAATCTGGATTCCAGGGAACAGATGTCTGAACATTGCTATTACTTTTTTTAAAGGGGGGGAGAGGAAAAAAACAAACAGTTCAGGGAGACCAGATCACCCTTTAGCAGGTCCACCCTTGTGGCATTCACGAATGACCACATTTAAAAGTCAAGACTAAACAAATCCTAAAATACATTTCTGGGGCTACTGAAGATGTTTTCTTTCTCTGGAAAGTCTGTTTGAAAAGTGAGGGTGGCGATAAGCCATGGACTCGAGCCCCCGTGCCCAGAAGATGCCTTCTTACAGTAATAATAGCTTATATTACAGCACCTGACTGTCTTTTATAGACATTAGCTCATTGGAACCTTCCAGAAATCCTGGGCAAGAGGAAGGATGGGAGTCATTATCCATTTTTTACAGGTGAGGCTAGCCAGGGTCCTGGAAAGGTGAAGTCACTGGCTGAATGGCACCCAGCGTGTCGGCAGCAAGGCCAGGCCTAGAAGATCCAGGGCTCTGGGCCTCTCCGCTCCAGATGAGAAATGTGTTTAGGCCCTTTCCCTTCCTTTCTCTCCAATTACCTCGAATTTATAGAGCTCCTGAAATGAGAGAATTGCAGAATGGATGTGAATAAACACACCCAAGGAACTAACAGACAAATGTGCCCAACTTTTGAAAAACAAACATTTTAAGTGGGTTTTTGTTGTCATTCTAAAGTATTTCTGAAGTCTGCATGGGTAGGATCATGGGATGCCAGTGCTGGGAAGGACCTTAGAACAGGGAACATCAGAATTGAAAGGGCTCCTAGAACAGAGACTGTCAGAGCTGGGAGGGGCCTTAGAACAGGGGATGTCAGAGCTGGGAGGGGCCTTAGAACAGGGAATGTCAGAGCTGGGAGGGGCCTTAGAACAGGGGATGTCAGGACTGGGAGGGGCCTTAGAACACAGACTGTCAGAGTTGGGAGGGGCCTTAGAACAGGGAACATCAGAGCTGCCAGGGCCTTAGAACAATCTCAGAGCTAGGAGAGGCTTTAGAACAGGGAATATCACAACTAGAACAGGGAATGTCAGAAACTGGGAGAGACCTAAGAATAGGGAAGGTCAGAACTAGGAGGGGCCTTAGAACAGGGGATGTCAGAGCTGGGAGCAGGGGGTCCTTAGAACGGGGAATGATAGACTTGAAGGGGGCCTTTAGAACTTGGGTATAGATTGTTAGTGTTGGAAGGGACCTTTAAGGTTGTCTAGTCAGTCCATCCTCCAAATTTATAATGTCAGAAGCTGTAGCCCGAGGGAAGTGACTTGCCCAAGGTCCTCTGGAGCTGGGAAGAGACAGAGCCAGGCCTGGAGCCCCCATCTGCTGCTGCCCAGGTCCTTCTGCTCACTCCACCTGGTTGGCTAGTGGGTGGGGGTAGACATGGGGCCTTTGGGAGGGGAGGAGAGAGTGGATTAGGCCTCATTCTCATGCTTCCCTTTGTCATATGTTCTTTGTCATTGCAGTGTTGACTACATCTTAAATGTCACCAGAGAAATAGACAATTTCTTCCCCGGCCTTTTTGCCTACCACAACATCAGGGTCTATGATGAGGAGACGACGGACCTCCTGGCCCACTGGAACGAGGCATATCATTTCATAAACAAAGCCAAGTGAGTGAGAGGAGCCACACCATTGTGGGGAATCCTCAGCTTGGGCTTGTCCTGAATGAATCAATCATTCAGCATTCATTAAGTGCCTACTGTGTGCCAGCACTTTCAAGAGTGGGGGCTGTGCCAGCGCACGAACCCAGGGAGAGAAAACACCATGGCAAGTGTTTAGTAAGGACCTCCTCTGTGTTGGCCTCAGTCCGAGGTCCAGAAATGCCCGAAATGGTCTCTGCCCTTAAGAAGCTTATATTCCATCAGTCCAACATCAAGAGTGAGACTGTTGTGCCTACTTCACAGGGTTCTTGAGAAGATCAAAAGAAGGCTTTGCAAACTTTAAAGCACTTTATGAATCTAAATTGTTATTTTTAATTGAGAGGCAGTGTGGCTGAAAGGGTAGACAGCTGAGCTTGAAGTGTAATTCACATCTTTGTGAGTCTGGCCCACCTTCAGTGCCCTGGGGCAGTTCTGCTCTCACAGTTCAGAGCAAGTGCAGATCTGTCTAATGAAGGTACTTTCCTTCTTCTGGAGTTCCCAATACCTGCTGAAATCTCTGCTGCTTCTTGGCTTCCTGAGCCATCCTCACTAATCTGAAATGAGAGGGACAGGTCAGAAGGTGAGAGTCTGAGCAGCCCAAGGGCATAGAATGCTGAGAGTTATGGATTCTTCATTTTCAGTTTGTCTGTTTAGATGTGCTAGAGCACAGAGAATTCAGGCCTTTCTGTTTAATATCAGGAGATAAAATCATCTCAGCCTAGGGACAGCACTCTAGTTCATGAAGCTCTCAGGCTTCATGTGGTGGGCAGGGGACATTGTATTGTCCCCATTTTAGGGATAGCCATGCCACCAGTGATTTCCCTAGTTCTGGGAACTCCTCAATAAAGAGTGTCCCTAGGTGACACAGTGGATAGAGGGCCAGACCTGGAGTCAGGAAGAGTCATCTTCCTGAATTCAAATCCAGCCTCAGGCACTTACTAGCTGTGTGATCCTGGACAAGTCACTTTACTCTGTTTGCCTCAGTTTCCTCATCTGTCAAATGAACTGGAGAAAGAAATGACAAAACTCCAACATCTTTGCCAAGAAAACCCCAAATGGGGTCACAAAGAGTTGGACAGGACTGAAAAAAATAACTGAATAAAAACAGCCTTAATTAACACTGAGAGGTTAAGTCATTTGACCAGGGCCTCATAGCCAGTATGAGCCCCAGGGACTCGAACCCAGGTTTTCCTTATTCCGAGACCCTTTCTGCGAGATACCGAACTGCCCTTCATTCTCTCCTCTGTCCTCACAACAACCTGGGCAGAGGGAGGTACAATTTTTACCCCCATCTTTGCAGATGAGGAAACTGAGGCAGGAAGCAGTTCAGTGACTTGCCCAAGGTCACACAACGAGGTAGATTTGAAATCCTCCCTGACTCCCAAGTCCAGTACCCGATGTACTCTGCCACGCTGACCCCATGATATAAACAGGCTCTTCCTTCAGGGTGCTTACAGTCTCCAGCTTGGTGGTGTGTGGTGTTTACACAGGTAAGTGAGATGCCTGGTAGAGTGTGTGAGGGACAGAGATCTTTAGAAAGATTCAGGGAGAAAGTGACTGTGTGACTAGGGGAGGCAGAACTTGCATTCAGATCAAGCCTGACTCCATATCTGACCCATCTTCCACTTTACCCTATGTGCCCTCAGCATCTAGGCCCTGGCTCCAAGACTTTCTGTTTGACCCTGAGAAAATCATCCCCATTGCTCCCCAATTTTTTCTGTTAAGGGCAGGGTTGTTGGACTCTGTGACCCCCAAGGTCCCTTCCAATCTCTATAAATCCTTTCTTCTTCACTGAGGTATGGCTTTGAGCAAGTTGTACAACTTCCCTGGGCCTCCATTTTCTCACCTGTAAAATGGGTACAATATTTGCCCCCACTTCCCTCACAGGTCAGCTGTGGGGAAAGCTTGTATAAACCTTAAAGCATTTTGGAGATAGGAGCTGATGGGTTCTTTTCTTCCAAGGACCAAGGTACACTGGTCTCTTCTTAGCCCAGGGCCTGGCACAGAGTAGGTACTCAACAGTTTCTTAACTGACCATCCTCATGTCCCAGTGGGAAGGTCCAGAGCTCCTTTGAGAGAGACTCCATAGAGCATTGATTGGGGACATGGAATTTGAGGGGAGGATGCGGGCACATCTGACAGCCCCCTCCTCCCGGATGGCTGGCAGAGCAGCTGCGGGTACATAAACAGTCTGGCTGCCAGACCATTACCTTCAGCCCAAATAAAGTTTTGCTTGTTCCCATTCCATGTCCTCCCCTCCCTTCAGCTAGCCGAACAAGCTATGCCAGGAAGATCATTGAGCCAGGCAGATCTCCCTCCCCTCCATCCACCTGGCACATCTGTCATAAAATCAGCCCTTGCCCCAGATTCCTGAGGATGGTGAAAAGGCTTCGTTTGGTCCCAGACCCATTTCTAGAACACAGAAGCAGTAGAAGTGTAGAACTGCAAAAGATGTCATGGGCCAACGGGTCCAACCTCCTTGTTTTACAGAGGAGGAAGCTGAAAGTCAGGGGTCAGTGATACAGGATCCCAGCTCTCAGGTCTCCTCCACCTCCCCTCCTTTCAGGGAGGAGGAAAAGGAGACTGGGAGAGTTTGACTCAGCCACAGTCACACTGGTGGTAGATACCCGACAAGTTCTGAACCCAGGTCCTCTGACTCCCAAGAGCCCTTTCTGCATTATGATCCAGAATATTAGACCTGAAACTGCTTACTGCTGCACTGCTATTTATCATAAGGTTTAGAGCCAGAAAGGACTTGTTGTTGTTCAGTCATTTCAGTCATGACCCCATTTGGAGTTTTCTTGGCAAAGACACCGGAATGGTTTGGCATTTTCTTCTCCAGCTCCTTTTACAGATGAGGAAACTGAGGCCAACAGGGTGAAGTGACTTGCCCAAGGTCACATAACCAGGAAGTGTCAGAGGTCAAATTTGAACTCAGGTCTTCCTGATTTTCTGTCCACTGTTGAATCTGGCTGCCCCATTGTATAGTGGACAGGAGTTGGAATTGGCAAAAACTGGTTTCAAATCCTGCCACAGACACTTAACAGCTGTGTGACCCTGGACAAGTCAATTTAACTCTGTGAACCTTAGTTTCCCCATCTGTACAAAATGAAAAGCATCAATTATGCAACTTTAAACTCTAGAGCTGTGGTCCTAGGAACTGAATTGAAGTAGCAGAGCTAGGTTTGGGCAGGACCTCATGAGAGACTTGACCCCAATGGCTGTTTGGTCCTCTTTCTCTGGTGGGAGGCATAGGATCTTCTCGAGGACTAGGGCCTGCCTTATCGGGATCTTGTCTTCCAGCCGCCTGATTTGGAAGCTGCTTTGGGAGCCCAGACAAGGCTTTCCGGCTCCATCCAGATATATCCGTCTTAGACCTGCTCTCACCCTGGCAGAGCCAAAAGCCCAGTCCCTGGGCAGGGCCTGAGTCAGCCGCCTCAATGTATTTTTCAGTTTGGGGGATTTCCTTTCATGGGTGTGTTTGTACGTGTTCTGTAAACATCCAGGGAAGGCAGACCAGAGTGGGAAAGTGAAGAGGATGGGGGTGGGCTGGGGGATTTGGTGACTGATGAAATGAAAACCTCAGTATTTTTCAAAAGCTCTCAGCCTTGCTTCTTTCTTCTGCTCACCTGGCCTGGCCTACCCTGCCTCCCCAGGAAGAACCATTCTAAATGCCTGGTGCATTGTAAGATGGGTGTCAGCCGCTCGGCCTCAACGGTCATCGCCTACGCCATGAAGGAATTTGGCTGGCCCCTGGAAAAGGCCTTCAACTATGTGAAACAAAAACGAAGCATTGCCAGGCCCAACGCGGGCTTCATGCGGCAGCTATCTGAGTATGAAGGCATCCTGGACGCCAGGTGAGGGTGGATGGACAGCAGTAAGGGGAGGGTGAGCTGGAAAGAGCTGGGTTTGAATCCACCACCAGCACTCACTAGCAGGCTCCCTGAACTTCAGCTGCCTTATCTGTGAAATGGGAGTAGCTCTACCTAGAATTGTCCTTCTAGGCTGGTTGTGAGGATCTCTTGAGAATGTGTACAAAGTACTTGGCAAAGCTGAAAAAAAATGTCAGCTGTTACCCCATCTGGGGATGGGCTGGGTTTGCTGACCTTTGAGGCCCTTCTAGTTATGTAGCCTACCCTACAAAGACAGAGCAGCTTAGGTCTAGAGCTGGAAGGGATGTCTGGGGTCTTTGGGTCCACCCTTCAAATTTTACAGTTGGGGAAATTGAGGCGCACGGTCATGCCAGAAGGATCATAGGTCTAGAACTAGAAGGAGGCTTCAGAGGCTTCTAGCCTAATCTAGAGATGGAGAAACTGAGGCCCAGAGAGGGTCAGTGACTTCCCCAAGGTCACAGCGGGACTAAGTAGCAGAGCCAGGTTTCAAACTCAGGACTTCTGACTCCTGATCTGTACCACCTCTTCATCATTGCAGTTTGGGGCTGCCTCTGGCATGCATTCTTCACTGATGTTTAGAGAGCACTTTAAAGTTTGCAGAAAGTCAGAGATGTTATCTCAGCAGCCTGGGAGGCCGGTGTTACAGATAGGATTGTCCCCATTTTACCGGTGAGGCAGCCAGTCATGAGGTGATCTCCCCAGGGTTACTTACACAGCTAAGAAGCCTCTCAGGAAACTTTTGAACTCAGCTCTTTCTGACTCCAGGCCCAGCCAGGGGAGGACAATTTCAGGATAGCTAGAAAGTTGAACATCCCTCTCCAGTCCCCTTTCCCCTGGATGGCCACCTCCTCTGGTAACTAATTTGGGAGGAATTCTTTCATTAACAGCCCTAGGTTTGAGTCTCTGCCCCACCCCTTGGGGACTCTGACCTTCAGCATCCTTCCCTGTGATAAGGGTGTAATTATGCCCCGAACATTCCTCCCTCCTCCCCCTGTCCTCACCTGCCTAAAAGCAGCAGAAACAAGGGAGGAGTTGGGGATGGTGTCCCATTGGGCACTGACCCCAAGCCCAGTCCCATGTTCATTGTGCTCCAGAGAGATCAGGCTTGCTCTGGAACACTGGGACCAGGGACAGAGACAATCTCTGGCCATCACAGCAATGTTTTTCCTTTTTGTTCCCAGTGCCTGGCATAGAGTAGGAGCTTAATAAATGCTCGTTGAAGGCACCAGTCCAGTTGTGCATGGCGTTTATAAATGCTGGTGACACAAAGGCCCTGCCTTCCCAGAGCTTACAGTCTAATGGGGTTGACAAGGTATGAACAACTCCATACACACCAGAAATAGATGGGCCAGACTGGGGATGGTCACCAAAGAGAAGGCACTAGTGTTCTAGGCACTCCGTGATCAAGGGTTGAGTGATTGAGCCGCCATGACCCAGTTCTATTCGTGGGACCAGACAAGGGCAGCTCACTCCTAGTTCTGCTCCATTCACTCCCTCCCTCCCTCTCGTGACTTAAAACAGTCATGCTCTTATAAAGCTTTGGGGGCCTCAGTTTTCCCATCTGTAAAATGGGGGTGGGTGTGGATCAGATGATCTCTGAGCAGTCTCTTCTTGCTCAGAATCCCATGGCCCATTGTTTCAGCAGCCAGGCTCAGAGGAACACCACTGGGAAACCGGGCTCCAGGGCACTGTCTACTGGGTCCAGAGATTTAGAGTTGGAGGAGGCATTTATTCAAGGGCATCTCTTCTGTCCCTTGGTTTTACAGATGAGGAGTCTGAGGCCCAGGGAGGAGAAGGCTCTTACCGAGGCCTGGGTAATAAATGCCAGACCTAGGATTTGAAACCAGAAAGCTTGGCCTCCAAATTCAGGGCTCTTTCCATGGCCCCATTAGCCATCTTGGGCTGCTACGACTAGTGCTGAACCTTTAACTGGTATCATGACCTCTAGCATTTTTATAAGACTTTTTTTTGAGGCAGTCAGGGTTAAGTGACTTGCCCAGGGTCATAGAGCTAGTAAGTGTCTGAGATCACATCTGAACTCAGGTCCTCCTGACTTCAAGGCCAGTGCTCTATCCACTGCACTGCCTGGCTGCCCTAGGAACTAATTTTCAAATACATAATTTCCAGAGATTATTACACTAACCTCCAAAGGGGGTCAGGTGAAGGGATGATTTGGGATATTTTCAGACAGGGAAACTGAGGCACAGGACAAGTTCAGTGACTTGACTGAAGCCCAGTAGTTAGTGGCAGGACTAGAGCTGTGCCTTCCTATCCTGATCATGATGAGTGAGGAAGCTGTGGCCGATTCTCTGATTATTTCACCATCTGGGGCCCAAACCCGGAAGGAGGAACTTGTCTCCTGCCTAACCTGAGAGCCTGGCCCTCGATTCTGGGGACTCTCAGGACCTGTCAGGAACCTGCTCCTGACTCTTATCCCCAGTGAAACTGCTTGGCAGTGTAGATCTTTTGCAAAGTTTCAGTATTGGAAGAAACCTAAGAAAACATGTCAGAACTGGAGAGAACATCAGAATGGGATGTCAGAGCTGGGAGGGGCCTCA
Organism: Pseudochirops corinnae; assembly: GCA_028646515.1. Lineage (NCBI taxonomy): Eukaryota > Metazoa > Chordata > Mammalia > Diprotodontia > Pseudocheiridae > Pseudochirops > Pseudochirops corinnae. Next base: position 339,686,810 of record CM053587.1, on the reverse strand, counting down.
GAACAGGGGATGTCAGAGCTGGGAGGGGCCTGAGAACAGGGGATATCAGAGCTGGGAAGGGCCTGAGAACAGGGGATGTCAGAGCTGGGAGGGGCCTGAGAACAGGGGATGTCAGAGCTGGGAGGGGCCTCAGAACAGGGGATGTCAGAGCTGGGAGGGGCCTGAGAAAAGGGGATGTCAGAGCTGGGAAGGGGCTTAGAATTTAGAGCATCAGGGCTCAGAGAAACTCTAGACACGTCTAAGAAGGTTCTTAGAAGAGAAAGCTAATGGCAGATAGGTCCTTAAGGATCGTCTAGGCCAATCCCCTCCTTTTAAGCATGAGGAATCTGAGGCCCAGGGGCAGATGGCAGCCCAGTGAGTGACAATGGGGAGACAAGAACTCGGTGTCTCTAAGCACCAGGCCTTTGGTTCCAAGCTGACTGCCCTCTGCCTTTTCTCCCCACAGCAAACAGCGCCATAACAAGCTATGGAGGCAGCAGACTGAGCACAGCCTCCCGCAGGGGGCTGACGACACCCCCAGCCCCGGGGCCTTTCTGATGGAGAGCTTGGATGCTGATCTAGAGGCCCAGCTGGTCACCTTGGACAGCCCCAAGCAGCCTGGGCTCCTGGATAGTCAGGCCTCCGCAGACCCAGCTTTCCCCTACTGCTTCCGCCAGCTCTCAGACCCCCTCCCCAATTCTTCAGGCAATGGGGGTGACTTCATCCAGCTGGAGGATTTGGAGAGAGACGCCCTGCTGGAAGGAGAGGCAGCGCAGGAACCAGCCAGACATCCCCAGAAAGGGTCCGGTTTGTGTGACAAGGAGGTCAGGAAGCAACTGGAGTTTGGGGTCCCCAGGGCCCAAGTGGAAGAGATGGAGCGAGACGAGAGCCCGGGGGCTATGAGGCGGGCCCGGCCCCTGAGCCAGCCGCTAGAAAACCGCCTTCACCTCAAAGAGAATGTGAACAACAACAATAGCAAAAGAACCTGCCCTGAAGACTTTGAGGTACACTAAGGAAAAGGGGGGCCCTCCCCTACCCCTCCAAGCATCTCTTTCCCAGCTCTGGCACTTCATGTGACCTTGACCTGGTCACATCTCCACTGGAGAGGTAGCTCAGTGTGGGAGATGGTGTTGGAACTGGAATCATGAAACCCTGGCTTCAGATCCTACTTCATGCTTAATAGCTGTGTGACCCTGGGTTGGTCACTTCACTTCTCCTTCTTTGTAAAATCAGGCCCTCTTCAGCACTAAATCTACGGTCCTACTCTCTTGGCCTCGGTTTCCTCCTCAGTAGAAAGGGAAGATTGGCCTTTGGGGATCTCCAGGGGCCTTTCATCTCTCATTTCCCTAATAGGTCCCACATCTGAGGCAATTAGCAGTTTAGCCAAGTACTTGCCCCCACCTAAGGTGTCGCAGTGAGAGTTAGTGAATCATCTAGGATTTATGAAGTCCCTGCCATGTTCCAGGCTGGTGCTAAGCGCTACATTTGGAAAGGAATTAGGTTCAAAGCCCAGCTCTGGGACTAATTAGCTGCATGACCTTGAGCAAATGACAACTTCTCTGGAATTACTATCCTAACATTCTTTACCGCATTGGGCTGTCCTGTGCACATGAACAACACAGGATGAACAGCCAGCATTTCTGTACTGCTTTAAGATGCACAAAGTGCTTAACAAGCAATTATCCCATTTGACCCCCTCCTTGGGAGGTAGATACTGTTATTATCACCCCATTTTACAGGAGAGGAAACTAAGGCAGACAGAAGTTAAGTGACTTGCCCAGGGTCACACAGCTGGTAGCTGGGGGTGGATTTGAACTCAGACCTTCCAGCCTTCAGCTCAGACCTTCCAGCTTTCAGCTCTATGATCTCTTCTGATCTATCAGATCTTTTTTTCACTTACAGATGAGTAGGGGCAGGGGGGAAAGAGGGGCATAAAAGCCCCTGGACTCTTCTAGCACCAGGTACCTGTCTTCGCTGCCCCACAGACATCTGAAACCATCCTCTAAACCGTCCTGTCCTCCCACCTTCACCTATCAAAGACAACGCCATCCTCCATGCACTCCAGACTCGAAGTCCATCCTTGATCCCTCGCACTCTCTCACCTCCTCCCCAGAGCCCATCAAGTCTTACTGATTCTGTCTTAATAACATCTCCAAAATATGCTGCCTCCTCTCCTCTGAAACTGCCCCCGTTCCAGTGCCTCCCTCATTGCCTCCCTCCTGGACCACTGCAGTAGCTGCTGGGGATCTGCTGCCCCAGTTCTTCCCCCTGTACCAATCCATACTCTGTTCAACCATTAAAGTGATTTTCCTCCCCCTCCCTGACTCTATAACCTCCAGGGGCTCCCTATTGCCTCCTAAATGTTTGGCATTCAAAGCCCTTCCTATGTTTCCAGCCCTCTCACACCTCACACCTAGGTATGTACTCGTCTGTTCAGTGATACCTGCCTCCTGGCTGTTCCTTGAACGAGACCGCCCATCTACCCCTCTGCTCTGGTCATTTTCTCTGTCTGTTCCCCATGCCCACAATGCACTCTTTTCTCATCTCCACCTCCCGGCTTCCTTTAAGTCCCAGCTAAAATCTCACCTTCTATAGAAACATCTCCACCCCATTTTAATTCAGGATTGTGAAAACTGAGGGTCAGATAAGTTGGATGACTTGCCTAGAGTAAGTGGCTGGAGCAAGATTTGAACCCAGATTTCATAGGCTCATAGACCGAAAGCTGGGAAGGACCTCTGAGGCTGTCAGCTGAGGCAGACACGAGAGAAGCCATTCGATCCTGGATCTAGTGTGTAAAGGAAGCTCTTAGGACATCTCGTCCATCCTCCCCTTTTTACATTATAGGAAACTGAGGCACAGAGTAGTTAGCTGACTTATCCAAGGTCACCTCATTTGTACATATCTGAGGTGGGATTTGAACCCCTGTGACCCCACAACCACTTCCTCTGGACCAGGCTGCCTTTATGTTCAGTCCTCTACCTACTGGACCTGGTTCCCTCCTTAGAAAATAAAATAAAGTATTTGGGGCAGAGCAGTGGAAAGCCTGCGGAATTTGGAGCCAGAGGAACTTGGTCTAGATCCTGCCTTTGTACCTTACCCCTGTATGACTTTGGACAAGTCACATCATCCCTTTTTGACTCAGTTTCCTTTATCTGCAAAATGAAATTGGACTAGAGGATCTCTCTCTAAGGGTCCCTTTTGACTTCAGAACCACCATTCTGGGATGCATCAGGTCTTGGAGAGAATCTTCAAAATTATCCAGTCCGAATTTCCCATTTTCCATCTAGAGAAACCAAGGCCTAGGGAGAGTAGGTGATTTGCCCAGGGTCATACAGCTAATAAGTAGCAAAGGGAGGTTTTGAATCTGGGTCCTTGGACTCCAAATCCATCCCACTTTCTTTGCACCATATCATACTGATTTGGGCATCATAACAACCTCATGAGGGAAGTACCACAGATATTATCGTCCCCATTTTGTAGATGGTAAAACAGAGGTCACACAATTAATAAATTCAAACTCGGGTCTTCCAGGCTCCAGGCTAGACCGCCTCCCTGACACGAGAATTTCTCACCTTTCCTTCTCTAGGATTAGGTCTGGTTTTGTCTGCTCGGTAGAGGAATGAACACGTTTGTTTTCCATTCAAATGTCCCCATCTCATTGTGCTTTATTTCCTTCTAGCATGACGCCATATTTGGAATCCTGAACAAAGTGAAGCCTTCTTACCAGTCCTGCGCCAACTGCATGTATTCTACCCCAAGGGCAGCACCAGAGACTTTTGAGGAACACTGTGAGAAACTCAGCTCCCCTGCCATCTGTACCCAGCCCTCCCTTCTGCCCCATCTTACACCTTCCCCTGTGGACCCAGCATCCAGCAAGTCTCGGCTTCTGGAGAGACCCTCCCCAGGTCCTGGAGAGAGCTCCCCAGCCCTGCTCCCAGCCTCCTTCAGCAGGCTGGACGCAAACAGCAGCAGGTCTGCCGAGGAGTCCCCAGGAGGCCTCTCGGACCCTTCCAAGGAATCTCAAAAAGTCCTGACAAAGCCACTAGGCCTCCTGAAGAACTCTCACTGTGAAAAGAGTCTCCCTAGCCTGGAGGCAGTCAAAGAAGACCCAGCCTCCAAGAAGGATGCCAAGGCTACCAAGGACCTGAGGCTTCTCTTGTTCAGTAAGGAGTTGGTCAAGCCCACAGCCAACAGCTACCTGATGCAACACCAGGACTCCATCATCCAGCTACAGAAAGCAGGCTTGGTCCGGAAGCACACCAAAGAGTTGGAGCGCCTGAAGGGGAGCCCTGCTGAGGCTGCCTCCCCGCTCCGAGATAGCTCCACCAGCAGCAGGCTGGAAGCCAGCATCCCTGAGGAATGCCAAGAACTGGTTCCCCTCCAAGGCGGGGCCTGTCCCTTAGCATCCCTTCCTTCCCCTGGTGAGGCCGGGGGTGACTCTGAGAAATTGGAGGCAGCCCTCCCTCTGGAAGGGGCCTCTCAGAAGAGCTCTGGGCCCTCCTTCTTCTGCCGGCTGGACCACACCAGCAGCTTCTCAAAAGACTTTCTCAAGACCATCTGCTACACACCCACCTCTTCTTCCATGAGCTCCAATCTGACCCGAAGCTCCAGCAGTGACAGCATCCACAGCGTACGAGGGAAGCCAGGCCTGGTGAAGCAGAGGACCCAGGAGATTGAAACTCGCCTGCGGCTGGCTGGCTTAACTGTCTCCTCCCCACTGAAACGCTCCCACTCCCTGGCCAAGCTAGGCAGCCTCAATTTCTCCTCAGAGGATCTGTCCAGTGAGGCAGACGTGTCAACCATCGTGGACTCCCAGGATGCTAAGCTAAGCGAGTCTTCCTTGTCACAGGAGCCCCATTCAGCCTCTAGGAACCCACCCATGACCTTGAAATTGTCAGGGAAGCCTTCCCCAGGAAACTTGACAAGTGCCCTGTGGATGGGCAGAAGTTGACCCAGACTTACTGATCTCCCTCCCCACCCCACCCCACCCCAACTCATATTTTCACATGTTCTCCCCATTTCTTGTGGTCGACACCTGACATCTCGGTTTATCATCTAAAACTGAAGTTATTTTAAGATTCCCTCCTCCTCTCTCAGGCAGTAACTGAAGGGATTCGTGTGTGGGGAATCAGTAACAAAATATATAGCACAAGAAAACAAGTAGACACTGAATGGTCTGGAAGATCCAGGAATTTCCTATAGGTCACACAACTGAAATACCCAGGCTGTCCATTTCCAGAATAATGGTATTGGAGAAGCAAATCCCTCATCAGTACCCCACTGGGTTCCAGAGCCTACTGAAATGCAAAGTAATTATGGTGATCCCATCATGGCGATCCCATCATAGCTATCCCATCATGGTGATCCCATCATGGCAGCCAAAGGAGTCCCACCTCATTTGGGCTCTTGTGGGAAGACTCTTCTAGGGAAACATCAATTCTACCTCTGTTGGCAGGGTTTTTGTTATTTTGTTTTTTGTTTCATTTTGGGTGTTTGTTCTTGTTTAAAAAACTAAGAAACAAAAACAAAATTCTGGTAACCCCCCCCAAGGCTCTTTCCTGAGAATGACGACATCAGAAGGGACTTTTCCAAAACAAAAAGTGTGGTTTTTCTGGTAACCCAAATCAGGTTAGAGACAGAACCTCTAAGAATGTTTCAGAGTAGTGATGATGAAAGTCAAGGGAAGATGTGAGGGTACTGGGGCCCCTGGGCATTGGCCAGGATTTGATTCCATCAAAGAGCGGCATCTGGACTGTAGGTTGTGTTTTTGGAAGGGAAGTAGACCGGGGGATGGGTGCCACCTTCTAACACTATCATTACTGGCTGCCCGGGCATGAGCTCCATCATGGAGGGCTTGGAGGTGAAGGATCCCACCATCTGGTCTCTCCTGAATTCTCTTCTTACACTGATTTGAATGTCTTGGAATTTCATGTTTTGGAAACTATGGTGTCTCTGGATCCGGGGACCTGGGGACAGGTGAATCGTAGGCCTTCTCAGTCTTCCTGCTGTAGTTTCTTCATAGAGACCTTAAGGAAATACCACCCTCAAGAAAGGGGCCAGCCCTCCCCACTGTAGCCCAGACACCCTCCATGAGGGTTTCCATCCTTCCTAATAGATGTGCAAGGGTTGTAGGGGCAGAGGGAAGGGGCCAAGCCTTTATTAAGCACCAGTTCTGTACACCAGGCACTGGGCTAAGTGCTTTACGAATATTATCTCATAATCTATCTTGATATCACCAGGTCCTTGGGGGCACCCAGAATTCCCTTCTGCTTGCCTTGGCCCATTTCTGTACCAACACCCAACAGCTCAGGGTCAGCGGTTCACACTGATTTCCCATATCAGGAGGAGATGGAGGTAATTATGGGGCTTTTATTTGTTTTTTTAAGTGGGTCATTTTTGAATTTCCTATGGTCTCCTCCTGGGGCATCTGAGAAGAGATTCTCTGAGACAAATAAGCAGTTCCTTGAAGAACCTCAGAGATGTTTACACATGTTCTCTGTCAACTATAAAAGGACTCCTTGTAGAATGAGGAGGTAGCATTAGTGACCTCTGGTTCTGAGGTCCCTTGGGCTCTGACATGCAGGGTTCTGTGTTCTGATGGTCCTTCCAGATCCAAGATTCTGTGCTTTGCCAGCCCCAAATCTGTGCTCCTGTGACTCCAAGACCTCTAGTAATGAGGGCCATAGGGAATGCATAGTCAGTCTTGGATCAAATGACTTACCCAAAGTGGTGCAAGGGCAGGTTTAGGATGGGAAACCAGGTCCTTAGACCATGTCCCACTGGAACATGGTCCAGCATTCCAGGACTGATTTTAAAGCCCCTCCCAGC
>CM053587.1:339644761-339679903 GCA_028646515.1 Pseudochirops corinnae | reverse complement strand
TGTCCTCTGTTTCTAAATTCTCACCCTTCCATTCTAACACTATTCTTTTTCTTTTCTCTCTCTACCTCATCCCACTGAAAATGAAGGAAGAACCATTTCTGAGATGCTGGGATCTGGCTCAGGATGGGCACCGAGGGCAGGAGCACAGATTAAAATGAAGGGACTTCAGGCCCAGGGTCCAAGAGATAATGGACAGAGCAGGAGAACTGTTTAACAACCAAGTCTCATGAGGAAAGCAAGCTCCAGGCTTAGGCACAAAGAAGGCAGGGAGCCAGTAATGCTCAGAGAAGCCCCCCATTAAGAGACCTTGAGGAAGGGCTTCCCCAATAGGTCATGGCATTTAAACTGCCCAGCCCTGCCCACTGCCCTCTTAAGAAAACACATCACTGCAGAAAGAATGCCTGGGCTCCTTCCCTGCTCCCCCTGGCCTGGGCCTCTCCCTCAGCAAACTTTTCACGCATCATCTTGTCTTTGTGTTGAACAGGCCCCAGGGTGGACAAAGGGAGGTGCGCTGGAGTTATTCCATAATGACAGTTTTGCCCTGGGCCAGGAATCTGGAAGCTTTCATATAATAAAGGTGAATGGAGGGCCAAGGAAATGGAAAAAGTGGGCTAAGGGAGCCATAGGCACCTGCTCTGGCTTGGGAGCCTGCCATGCCCGGCTTCTCCACCCAGCCCTGCAATGCGTAGGATCACAGAAGATGCCAATTTTATTTCAATATGGTTATCAAAATATTTGTAAAGACAAGTTCATTTAAGAACTCCTGAACTAGATGATCTTAGGAGAGTGGAAAAAAACATTTTGGAAGGAGAGGACCCGAGTGCCGACCTCTGTTCTGCTCCTTATTCCCTTTCTGTGTGCTTTGTCCTTCATTCTCAAAGAGGACCATGGCATCAAGGAGGTGATGCCATGACTTGCATTGACTTGGATTTAAGCGAGGCAGGGCTGTGCAAAGTCGCCAGCCTCACTTTGTCCTCTGGAGCCCTCTGGGTTCAGTGGCTAGGTATTCATCAGAACGATTGGAGATGGCCCAGCTTCCTCCCTGTATGACCTTGAGCAGCAAGGCACTTCCCCCTCAGCTGCAGAATGAAGCTGTTTCACTAGAGAAGTCCCTTCTAGCCCTTACTGTCCAATCCCCTGCGCCTTCCAAAGCACCAGGATTCTAACTTTGTATTCTTCTCTTTCTTTTTTTTGTTTGTTTCAGTCATGTCCAACTCTCAGTGACCCCATTTGGGGTTTTCTTGACCAAGATACAGCAGTTTGCTATCTCCTTCTCTAGCTCATTTTACAGATGAATAAACTGAGGCAAACAGGGTGAAGTGACTTGTCACACAGCTAAGTGTCAGGCCGGATCTGAACTCAGGTCTTCCTCATTCCGGCCTGGCACTCTATCCACTGGGCCTTCTGGCTGCTTCAATTTTCTATTTCTGTTTTACTTCTATTACTATTATTTCTGTTTGTATCATTCTTTTACTATCCTATTTTTAAAAGGCACAAAGTCTACAAGAAAGTGTCTGATCTAGACAGAAAGCATTGTGGGCTTGGGTTAGCCACGGCAGGGATAGCTACAGGATGACCTGTAGGACCTTCCCATCCCCCATCTTACTTTCAAAACATCCATTTCCTCCCCTCCCCAAATTGCCACTTTTCCCATTGAAATCCACCATCTCACCCTTGTGTTTGGCCCCGAAGAGTGATTTTTATCAGTTCAGGGAATTCCACCCAGTAAACTCTTCCCACTGGCAGCTATGCAAGTTCAAGCTTTCAAAAGAGTTGCCTTGACATTGAGAGGGGAAGTGACTGGCCCATGGTCATAGGGCTAGTAGGTGGCAGCGGCAGGACTTGAACCCACGTCTTCCCGACTGAATCTGGGTCCCCATTCACTGTTGGGTGCCCTCTCAGAAACTCTATGGATGTTTTTTTTCTCCATCAGCCAAAAACAAAATAAGCCTGTTCTCAGAGGATTATCACTTTTTTTGCCAAATTACTTCTCACTGTAGAATAATTTTCAGGTTAAAATAGTCTTTAGAAAAAGGGGTGATGGGAAACTTGTGTTCCATCCATGGGCCTGTGCATGAAAGTGAAGAATTTTCCAAGGGGGTGCATTGGGAGAGTCCCACAGCTGCTCTGCCATTAAAGGGAGAAAGCTGTTCTCTGTGGGTCTTCTTACTCTGGGTAGACATTGCTGCCCACCCTGAGATAATGCGTCAAGGAGACTGGCCTTGGCATCATCACACCTGGCTCCTGGGCTAGAGAGGGAGCCAGTGTCCTGCTATGGGTCAGAGCCACGTGGGGGACTTAAAAGTTTTTCACCATCCAGAGAAAGGTGGCCTGGGGAGGGGGAGCCTGTTTAGCATTAAGGGGGCAGAGACCAAAAGACATAAATTAGCCACTGACCTGGGCAGATAGCTTCACCAAGGCCTTCTTTGGACAGACATGTCAAAAAAATGAAAAAAGACTGAATGGGCTGGAAACACAGTGAGTTCAGCCTCATCTTTTGGGCCCCCTCCGTCTTCTCTCAGGGTTACCATTGTTCAAACCTCATGATAGCGATTGGTAAAAATTGAGAGCACTGGTTTTGGAGTCAGGGGACTTGTATTCAAATCCTGCCTGTATTCACTTGGTGTGTGACCTTGAATAAGTCACTTCCCTTGGCATCACTTGCTCATCTATAAAATGAGGGGTTGGGGCTAGAAGATCGTGTGTGTTCCTATCCAGACCTAAATCTGTGATCCTATGCAATTATATTTGTGGTTCACTTCTCTGGTTCACCGTAAAGCTTTGGAGAGCTCTGGGGGTGAGGAAGAAGCAACATTGGATATTGGGGACCAGCTTTGTCTTCCTTTGGCAGATGTAGGCTTTTGTTTCTTCATTCTGAAACTCCCTACAAGGCCACCCGCTTGCCTCGGTTTCCCCAGTTGTGTTCCTTTTCCAGGATGGGTCCCTTTTATCCTCCCTGACCTCTGGCAGCTGCCCCTGGTTCTCAGCACAGAATCATAGGGCAGCATGCAGACTAGGAGGTGAGAAGGAAGGCCCTCTGGAGATAACCTCCCAGCTCCACAAGCACACACGTTACTAGTGAAATGATGTTCCAATACGTGGACTCTGACTGCCTTCTCCACCATCCCTGCAACCTCCAGGCCTCATTCTCAGCCTCAGTCCACTCAACTTCCTACAGACGAGGCAATAGGACACATCCCCTTCTCCCTGAAAAAAAAGAAAAATCACCTCCCACCATTCTTGCATCTCACTGTAGGACAAACACTGTTTTCATGCCACAGCACAAATTGCTCTGGTTGGTCCAAAGTGTGATGCTGTATGTTTGTTGTAATCAACACAAATGCAAGGACCATCACCCTAGATATACACTTTGTGGTAGAAAATACAGCAGTGCCTCTGACTCCCTTTGGCCAGCAACATGCGAGATCCCACCCTTGGCTCCTGCACCCCAGCTTGGAGACATCAGCCTGGCCCTAGAGAAGCAGGCACATCCGAACCATTGGTGGGCTCTTGCCAGCCAAGATAGAGTTATGCGGTCTCCTCATCACACCATGGATGCTTTGGCCGTCCACCGCATGCCAAATGATGCTGCTTGATCCCTAATGTCCAACTGTGTGATTTTTAGTCATCTGTCCTTCTGGTGAACGTGCATGTGTGTGTGCACAAGTGGGTGTCAGTTTTTCCCACAGATATGTAGATATATACCTATAAATATATATATATATATATAATATGTATATATATATATATATATATATATATATATATATATATGAATATAGGGACAATTTGCACCAAATAATTTTTCACCACCTACTTCATGCACATGTACATCTCTCCCACATGCCATCATCCTGAAAGATCTCTAGTGATACCATGTTGTAACTCTCTGTCCCTTGGCAATATGGGTTTTTGTAGGGTTTTGGTTTTAGTTTTTTGTGAAGTAGAGTCTTCCGATCTAGCCTCTGGCATGACATCTTACAAAGGATTGTCCCTCCCCTCGCCCCTCTTAGCCTTGCTGCATGAGAACTGTCTTGCCTCCCTCCCTCCTTGTACTGTAATTAGAGTTTTACAATTGAGTGCCTTAATACTTTACAAATACTGTGTATTTATGCTAAGCTTTTCCACTCCACTGATCCTATAGGGGATGGCTTTTTTGGTTTCTGGGGGCAGCCCACTGTTTGGACCTTGGGCATGTCATGGTTCCATCACTGCATTCCTCTTCCTCCGTTGAATTAGAAATGTACCTACATGTGTGCATGTCTGTATGGGCTGGACATTCCAAATTCCTGTCTCTGGATCTCAGAAGATTCAAAATTATATTGCCAGAGGGCACCAGTACTCACTGCTAGTAAGACAAGCTGGCAGGCACAATATTCTCAGAGTAGCTAGTGGGAGACTTAGCATTTCATTTCTAGATGCCCCAGATAGGGCCTTTGGATCCTTTAAAGCCGTCTTGTCCAGCCTTCTAGTGTGGGCAGAGGTGTGGGGGAATTCTTGTTTCAGGTAGAGGTTGGACTATTTATGGCCCTTGAGGTCCCCAATTCAGGGTCTATACTTCTCTTGAATGGCTTGGCCCAGATCACACCACGGCATGTGTTCAGTCAAGGCTAGGACTTTAGCCTTCAGAGTCCTAATCTAGGGCTCTTTCTATGATCCCCGTAGGTCACTAGACAAGTGGAAGCTGACCAATCTCTATAGGGCATCATAACTATAGCCTGGAACTTTGCCCAGACCTCTGTTCCCCAACTCACACATATATCATTTCATTCTTCCCTTGTTATTATCTGAGCCAGCCTTTATTTCCCTTTCTGGTGGTCTTTGAGAGTGTGTCAAGGAAAGTCAACCCATCTACCACCAACCACCTCCATTTCCACCCAAGCCTAGGCTGGTTACCATCTGACTTTTCCAAAGGGGTGAGTGAGTAACCAAAAGCTATCACCAAGCATTGCTATTATTATGGTATCAATATTCATCAGTTTCCTTCTGGTCTTTTTTTTTTTTTTACATATATATTTAAGAGGCAGTATCTTTTGTACTGTGAATTTATGGTAGAAGATGAATAATGCACTTTTTTTGGTCCATGTGTATTGTATCTAATGTGTGTGCTTCTCATAAGGAAAATAAACTTTTTTTTTTTTCCTGTACAAAAGACTTGACAGCCTATTTCAAATTGTGTGCTCTGTGGTGTGACAGGAAGCCAATCTTCTGGTCCCTAGCCCTTGCCAAGAACAGCTATCATTGACGTTCTTTACCCTAGGTTACTGATAAATTCAGTTTAAGCATCTGGAAAGATGAGAGAGTAAAATACCACAAGCCCAGCATCAGAACCACAATTGAAGCTTGTGAATGAAGTCCCCTTCCTCATCTTCTTAGCAACTCAGGTTACGTACCCATCAATTGGTAGATGGTGCAGTAACTAGGGTAGAATAAATGGAGTCTTTGCCCAGAGTGCTGAAATATGAGTGATAGTGACACTTTTTATACTTTATTGGACAAAAATTAATATTAGGAATGTGTACTCAAGCATATTTTGCTCCAGACATCACCCCCACGATGCCATTGGTCCCCTTCGGAAAATGAAAAACATTCGTAAACCCCAGGGATGCTGCCTAGCACCCAGGAGACAATAAACATCTATTGGCTGACTGTCAGAGAAGTGGGCACATTCAAAGGATGCTGTAAAGATAGGACCTGACCAGTGATTGGCTAGGGGAGGTGAGAAAGGAGGAGGTGTCAGCATCAAGGATGACCCATGGGTTTGGAGCCTAGGGGACTGGGAAGATCGGGATGTCCTCCCCAGTAATATAGAAGTTAGGAAGAGGGGAGGGTTTGGGGGAAAAGATGGTGAGTTCAGTTTGGGGGATGCTGAGTTTGAGATGTCAACAGGGAGCTCCCATTCAAAAATGAAGAGAGAACAACCCATAGAGGAAGGCTTGGCTGAAGGGCAGATGGAAAGTCCCCATGGTCCTTAGGGTACAGTAGCAAAGCAGATGGTGATGTCATGTTTAGGACCCTTTCCATCGATAAAACCAAATCTATTGAGCCACTGGATGGAGCTGAGGACTTTAGGGATGAGAACTTTCTTTTCCCTGACTTCAGTAGCTGGGGGGGGGGGGGGGGAAGTGGGCTGTAGCACCTCCAGAGGCAGGTCCCCAAATCCATAGATGATGCTGTGATGGATGATGGCTGGGGACCTGAGCCTGGGGCAGGGACCCTAGCTACAAGATGGGTCTAACTGCCTCCCATCTCTCCCTATCGTGCTCCATTCAGTCACTAAAGGGATTTTTCTTGCCAGCTCCAAATTTATTATCAGTGGTGATCTAGTCCATCTCATTGCCAAAGAAATAACTCCAACAAATGGTCCTCTAGCCTGTCCTCAAAGGCTTTGGGCAGGGGGACCCCACTAGCTCCTACGACAGCAGCCCATTTCATTTGGGGGATGGCTCTCATGGGTAGGAATTTTCTCCCACCATCAGGTTCTAGTTTGCCCCCTTTTCACCTTTCCTTCACAGCCCTGACATCCCCTTTTCTAAGGCCCCTCCCAGCCCTGACATTTCCTCTTCTAAGGCCCCTCCCAACTCTGACATCCCTAGTTCTGAAGTCCTCCCAGCCCTGTTCTAAGGCCCCTCCTAGCTCTGACATCCCCTGTTCTAAGGCCTCTCCCAGTCCTGACACCCCCTGTTCTAAGGCCCCTCCCAGCCCTGACATGCCCTGTTCTAAGGCCCCTCCTAGCTCAGATATCCCGTGTTCTAAAGCTAAAAGTATAGCTGTACGATATGTCAGCTTCCTCACCCTGCTTGCTTTTCTAGACTCACTGCCCTCTCCAGGAAGGTGGGCTATTTTCGCTGCTGCCTGTAGGTCAGAGGTGGCCTTTGCAGTGACTCCAGGGGTCTGTTATCATCTGCTTCAAAAAGAACACTCCGAGCCCAGCGTCTCTACAGGCCCACCCCCATGCTCAGGAAGAGGAGAAAAAAGGAGATGGGAAGAATCGAGGAGCCTGGCCTTTGCCCGAGTCCTCTGTAAGGTGCTTTGGCCTCTGCATCCCAGGCCCTGTATTCTGCCTTTAAAGGCAAACCATTTGTATGTGTTCTCCAGGGTTTGTAAAGAGGCCAGTTTGGGCCTTGAAATGGTTCTTTCTATAAACTGCTGAAGTAAAGACAGTGATGGTGTTTACATTGGCAAGGGGCAGGCTACGTCTGAGGGTGCTTGGAGATTTGGCACCTAAAAAAATGGCCTGTGAGAGGCTTGTGGGTTTGGTGTTTCCTGCTGAGCTGAGAGACCAGCAGGTCCAACTTTTGTAGGGGCCTTGGGTCTTAGAAATAAAGGAATGGAAGAGATTTTAGAACAGGGGATGTCAGAGCTGGAAGGGGTTTAGAACAGGGAATGACAGGGCAAGGAGGTGGCTTAGAACTGGGGATGTCAGATCTATGAGAGACCATCCAGTCCATGCCTCTAATTTTAGAGAGGAGAAAACTGCAACCCCAAAAGGGGAAGCAAATTGTCCAAAGTAGCTCCTTTTAATTCTCAGAATTTGGGGTAGAAGTTCTAGTACTTGCCAATCAAAGGGAAGGAACACCAGTAGCTAGATGGTGCTGTGGATGGAACCCTGCGCCTGGAGTCTGGAAGACTCGTTTTCCTGAGTTCAATCTGGCCTCAGACACTTACTAGCTGTGTGACCCTGGGAAAGTCACTTCACCCTGTTTGCCTCAGTTTCCTCATCTGTAAAATGAGCTGGAGAAGGAAATGGCAAAGCATTCCTGGATCTCTGCCAAGAAAACCCCAAATGGGGTCATAAAGAGTCAGACATGGCTGAAAACAACTCAACAACAAGAGAAAAGTCAGGCCCATCATTAAAAGCATTTTTTCTTTCAGGGTCCACTCCATGTGCCCTGGAGGAGAGAAGAGGTTGTTTTACTGATGCCAGTCTTGGTACTTTCTGAATGGCCCCTCCGCTGGCCCAGACATCAAAGGGGGCTTGGCATGATGGCACTTTGGTCTTCTCAGTGAGGCTGCTCCCATGGACTACGAAGGTCCCAGCAGATTCATGGCCTGACTGATCCAGGTCACTCTTGTTCCTATCCTTCCGTGAATGCCTCGTGGGGGGATGGAGGGAGGGGCTGGCCCTTGACTCCTTTTAACATTGTGTGGAGTGTAACAGAGAGCATGCATTCCCCATCAGGGATCCCCTGCTCCGCTTCTGTGACCAGCCCATCTTTCCATATGAAGGTGACTTTGATAACTTTTTTAAAGGAACACTAGAAGAGATTTTCCAACCTACCTGGTCATAGTGAGTAACGGAAGGACCCCCTACTCTGCCACTCAGTGCCCATGTGATTCTAGGTTAATCTCTCTGCCTCATTTTCCTTCTCTGAAGAATTCGATGGGCTGGACTGGGCGATCTCTCAACTAGATAATTTGCCATATGTAAAATACTGTGTCTCTGTCCTTGCCACAGTCCTGGGCCACAGGTGGTGAGTATGTTATCACCAGCTTTAGGACCAATTTCATAGATATAAAGAATTCCCAATAAGGAAACTCCCTCCACCAATGTCTGTACTCAGATCCCGACTCTCACACCAGCTGCATGACCCCAGCCAAGTCACTTCATCCCTCTGGGACTCAGTTTCCTCATCTGTAAAATAAATGACAGGGTTGAATTTAATGGATGCTAAGGTCTCTGCCAGCTCTGAATCTATGGTGTCATAACCTCAGAGGCTGTCAAGTCTATCCCTGACCTCCTCCTCCTCCTCCATTTTATAGATGAAGAGACTGAAGTCTGGGAAAGTTCAGTGACTTGGCCAAAGACACATAGAGAGCAGGCAGCAAAGCTGGGATTTGAACTCAGACCCTCTGACTCTGAAGTCTTTCCACCAGGGCTGTAGTTCTTCCTCTTGTTTCTGGTGTATCATTGCTACCTTGGAGAGGTTCCGTGATTTGCCCAAGGATACAAAGGAAGCTGGATTTCACACACACACACACACACACACACACACACACACACACACACACACACACACACACATCTATGCCCACCTCCTCTCCATCCCTGCCACTGTTCTGACCCCTGAGAAAAGGCAGGTCCCAGTGAGGGGGTACAACAGTAGCCCTGGAAGCATCTGAGGCCAGACTGGAGCCCCCAGCTTCCCGGGCCCCTCCCCACCAAGGAAATGATTTGCTGTCAGGTCTGGAGATGGGGCAGCCCCTTTGGGACAAACCCCCAGCAGGGAACACCACATTGCTTCTGCTGGGGAAGGCATTCACTGTTCCCTGTTAGGAGCAGAAGTCACATCCTGTTATGCGGTTACCATGGCAGACTCACAACATCTGGACAAGTGGCACTGAGGATATTTATAGGCCTAGGCCCGGGTGTTTCTGGTCCCACACTGAACATCAAAGGCCTTTAATACCAAACAAGTCCTTGGCCCCCATCCTTGGCTGCCCCCAATGTGGAAAGTCCCAGCCCTACCTGGGAAGAAATACTGATGTTGATGGGGTACTTTTCAGTGGGCAAAGCACACAACCCTATTGCAACCTCCACACAGCCTTCTGAGGGAAGGAGTGCAAGGGGAAACTGGAAGTCAGAGGTCCTGGGTTCAAATCTCACCTCCTCCACTTGTTAGCTGTAGGACTTTAGACTAGTCTCTTGGTCAGTTTAAGCCTCAGTGTCCTTCTCTGTAAATTGAAAGAGCTAGGCTAGATGGGCTGCAAAGACCTGTCCACTTCTAAATTTCTGCTTCAGTGTACTCATCTGTAAAATGGGATGGGTGGGTGGCTAGGTGGCACAATGAATAGAGCACCAGCCCTGGAGTCAGGAGGACCTGAGAGCAAATCTGACCTCAGACACTTAACACACACAGAAAACTAGCCATGTGACTAGTGATCCTCTGTGCCAGGAGCTGGGTATAAAAAGAAATTCAACCAGTCCTTGCCCTCAAGGAGCCTGCATTCTTCCTGGGCTCCCTGTATGAACCAGAGGAAAGAAAGGAGTAAGACAGCTCAGGGCTTTTAACAAGTGACAACCCTCCAAGGCAGGTGCTGCCATCATCTCCACTGGGGAAATGGTGGTTCAGTGGACACAGCAGCAACTCTGGCGTCAGGAAGTCCTGAGTTCAAATCTGACCTCAGACACTGACAAGCTGTGTGACCCTGAACTTCTATTTGCCTCAGGTTCCTCATCTGTAAAACAAGGATGATAATAGTACCTACCTCCCAGGCTTGTTTCAAGGATCAGATGAAATAATCCTTGTAAAGTGCTTTGCACTTAGTAAGGGCTATATAAATGTTACCTGTGGTAATAATAATATTAGCCATGATGATGAAGAGGTTAAGTGACTTGCCTAGGGTCACACCGCTAGATTTGAGATCAGATTTGAACTCAAGTCCTCTTGACTCCTATTCATGTACTGCTGTGACGTGCCCAAAGTCAGCTGAGAAGTGTCACAGATGGGACTGCCCTAATCTAATGGAATGAGGTCATAAGCTTTCAAGCTGGAGACCATCCAGGCCAATCCCCTGATGTTCCATCTTCTCCCTGTCTCTAGGAGTCACTGCCAAGGACGCTATTTGGCCCCAGCTGGGAATCAGATGTTATTTTCTCCCAAACACATATCATCACGGTCGCAGAGAGTGAAATGACTCTCCCAAGGACATCACACAGTTGCAGAGCCAGAACCTCTGAATCTGAACCCACAGCTCATTCCATTCTACCACAGTGTCTCTGTGACAAGGCAGCATGTTAATGTGGGAGAGGGTGACTGGGTGCTGGTGTGACATTTCCCATTCTATTTTTTTTTTTTTTTGCTTTTTGGAGGGGTAAGGTAGGGCAATTGAGGTTGTGACTTGCCCAAGGTCACATGATTTGTGTTAACACATGATTTGTGTTAAGTGTCTGAAGTCAGATTTGATCTCAGGTCCTCTTGACTCCAGGGCCAGTGCTCTATTCACTGCGTCACCTAGCCACCCCTCCCATTCCATTTTACAGATGAGTACACTGAGGCCCATCGAATGTTAAGAAGATGGGAGTCAGAGATTGTGGTATTGGAATCCTAGCATGGCCTTAGAGCGTCCTTTGAAAAGCTGCCTTTGCAAGAGCCGGCTGTCTTCTTTGCATTCTCTGTACTAAATTTGACCAAGTGACCATAGTGGTCTTGAGATGCTCTGGCCTGAGAGGCCCAGATCTAACCCTCTCCTCATCATCCCACAAGCTTAAGGTTCTAGTCCTCTGTAGCTGGGACCAAGAGAGGCAATGCAGTGCTGTGGAGTCCAAAGAACCAGGGCCTTTGTTGTTGCTCAGTCATTTTTCAACAGTATCCAACTCTTCATGAACCCACTGGGGGTTTAGTTGGCAAAGACACTGGAGTGATTTGCTATTTCCTTCTCCAGTTCATTTTATAGATGAGAAAACTGAGGCCAACAAAGTTAAGTGACTTGCCTAGGGTCACGCAGCTAGTGTCTAAGGCTACATTTGAACTCAAGCCTCCCTGACTTCAGGCCTGGTGCACTGCCTAACTGCCCAGGCCATGCGTTTGCCCCTACTTTGTAAAAAGGGGGTTTGGATTAAATTGTCCCTCAGTTCCATTTACTAGGATTCTGGAGAAAAATTTGATGAGCCAGACTGCTCGTCAACCACTCACATACCTGGTCCTTTCTTCCTCATTTGTAAAATAAGTGGGGTAGTAGTCTGGCAGGACTTCTTAACCTAGGGTCAGGGAACTTTAAGAAAAATTCTTTGTGATAACTGAATTATTTTATTCTGTTTTGTTTTGAGACTTATTGAGACTGGCAGTGCAGGGCGTAGTCCCTGCGTGGATTGTCACAGAGACCTTGGCCTGCTCAGCTTTCAGCCTCGGTCAGTTTGCCCCTCCTGAGGCAGCAGCATGGCTCTCTACTCCCAATGTTCACCATGTTGGTGCCTGACTTGGGATCAGCCTTGGCTCACTTGGGTTTAGAACTCCCAAGCTCCAGCTATCCGCCAGCCTTAACCTCCCCCAGGAGCAGGAATTTAGCACCTGGGCCATCCCATTCAGCTTCAGAATTGTTTCAGTATAATTGGTTTCCTGTGTATTTTGTGCATTTAAGAACCTGATTCTGAGCAAAGCTCCAAAGGCTTCACCAGACTGCAAACCGGGGCCAGAGGACACAAAAGGGGGTCTTTAAGGCCCCCTTTCCAGCTTTACAGCCACCGACCCTATAACCCCAACCTGGTTCTGGCAGATGACCTGATCCTTGGGATCCATACAGAGAGCACAGCCCTTTAGGTCTCAGGCAGTTTTGACCAGAGAGGTCACTTAACTCTCCGCTGGCCAGATCCTAGCATGGGAGTAGCAGCTGTGGCCCCCATGGTGGGTTAAAGCCAAGATAAACCCAGAGTCAGGGTGTATGTCTTAGAGAACAAATCACAAGAGTTCAACTGAGGCCAAAAAATGTGAGTGGCGGTGACTCCCAGAGAGGAGGAGAAGCTGTGAAAACACAGGGACCCTGCACCTCCATGGGGGTGCCTATGGCCAGCAGCTGCCTTCCTCTCAGTAACTTCCCTGCTTCCTCCTCCTCTTCCTCTTCCTCTTTCTCTTCCTCTTCCTCTCCCTCCTCCCCCTCCCATGCCTCTTCCTCCTCCCACCTCCTCCTCTTCCCCTCCCCTCCTCTCCTTCCTCCTCTTCCCCCTCCTACTCTTTACCCCTTGACAAGCCATGGTGCCATGGAAGGAACATTGGATGTGGAGCTGGAGGTGGTCCTGGGTTCAAATCCCAATGCTATCACTCCCTCTTTGAACTTAGGCAAGTCAAAGCTCTCAGAGGCTCAGTTTTTTCACCAGCACAATGAGAGACCTGGACTAGTTGACCTCTAGATTCTAGATTGATGATCTGCTCATGAAGAGTAGCCCAGGCTTCCAAGCTGTGTGACCCTGAGCAAGACTCCCTGCCTTTCTAGGCCTCCATTCCCTCCTTTGTAAAATAAACGGGTTGTGAATTGTAGTGGAAAGAATGCTGGAATTGGAGTAAAAAGATCTGCATTTGAATCCTAACTGTGTTACTTACTAGCTGTGTGACCCTGGGCAAATCATATAACCTCCCTGTGCTTCATCTTCCACTTCTGTCAAAAGAGGACATTGGATCAGATTGCCTCTATGATCTCCGTTATTAGATTCCAAATCAATCCACCAACTAGTAGGCAAAGTACCTTAGATCTCAGACACTGCAAAGGTCCTTATAATTTTAATATACAATAAGAGATGCAGAGTATCCAGGACTGAGGAGGTGACAGTCTCACTGTTTTCTGCCCTGGTCAGGCCACATCTGGAGTCTTATGTTCAGTTCTGGGGGCCGCAGTTTTGGAAGGAAACTGATAATCTGCCACTGGCCTCCTTGGTCTTCCATCAAGACGTTCTTCTTTCTGGCTGCTTTCCACCCCCACCCCCAACCCCCATACCTGGGACACTCTCACACTCTCCCTCTTCCTTTCTGACCTTCCTGACTTAAGTCTCAACTAAAATCTCACCTTCTCCAGACAGCCTTCCCCAGTCCCTCTTAATTCCAGTGCCTTCTCTCTATTATGTAGAGAGATATTTGTTTGCATAGTCTCTTTCCTCCTCCCTCACATTAGACTGTAAGCTCCTTAAGGGCAGAGAATACCTTTTTCTCCTTTTTGTACCCCCAGTGCTTAGCATAGTTCCTGGCACATAGTAGGCTCTTTCCCAAAAAAACCCCATATATCTATAGGTACGTATAAACATTTTTATTTATTTTTTCTCAATTACATGTAAATTTTTAACATTTTTAAAAAATATTCTTATTCCAAATTCTTTCCCTCCCCCTCAATTCCCCCTTCTTCAGAAGGCAAACAATTTGATATAGATTACACATGTGCAGTCATGGGAAACATTTCCATATTAGCCATGTTGCAAAAGAAAACACAGACCAAAAAACTCAAGAATAATAAAGAAAATATATTTCAATCTGCATTCAGACTCCACCAGTCCTTTCCCTGGAGGTGGATGGCATTTTTCATCATGAGTACTTTGGAATTGTTTTGAATCGTTGTATTGCTGAGAAAAGAGCTAAGTCATTCACAGTTGATCATGAGACAATATTGCTGTTACAGTGTACTTCTCCTGGTTCTGCCTACTTCACTCTGAATCAGTTCATGTAAGTCTTCTTAGGTTTTTCTGAAAGCATCCTGATTGTCATTTCTTATAGCACAATGATATTCCATCACAATCATATACCACAACTTGTTCATCCAGTCCCCAATTGATGGGCATCCCCTTTGCTACTACAAGAAGAGCTACTATAAATATTTTTGAATATACAAGTCCTTATTTTTTTATTTGATCTCTCTAGGATGCAGATCTAGTAGTGGCATTGCTGGGTCAAAGGGTATTCACAGTCTTATAGCCCTTTGGGCACAGTTCCAAATTGCTCTTCAGAATGGTTGGATCAGTTCACAACTCTATCAACAATGCATTTGTGTCCCTATTCTTCCACATCCCCTCCAACATTTGTCATTTTTCTTTTTTTTTTTTTATTAGCTGATCTGATAGGTGTGAAGTGATACCTCAGAGCTATTTTAATTTGCATTTTTCTAATCAATAGTAATTATAACTTTTTTGTATGACTATAGATAGCTTTGATTTCTTCTGAAAGCTGCCTGTTCATATTCTTTGATCATTTATCAATTGGAGAATGACTTGTATTCTTATAAGTTTGCCTCAGTTCTCTATAATTTGAGAAATGAAAGCTTTATCCAAGAAACTTGCTGTATCTTTTCTCCAGTTTCCTGCTTTCCTTCTGTTCCTGGCTGGTTTGGTTTTGTTTGTGCAAAAAAAAAAATTAATGTAATCAAAATAATCTATATTACATCCTGTGATGCTCTCTACCTCTTGTTCAGTCATAAATTCTTCACTTATCCATAGATCTGACAGTTAAATTTTTCTATGCTCCCCTAATTTGCTTATGGTATCACCCTTTATGTCTAAATCATGAACCCATTTTGACCGTATTTTGATAAATGGTGTGAGATGTTGATCTGTACTTGGTTTCTGTCAAACTTCGTTGCAGTTCTGGTCAAACAGTGAGTTCTTGTTATAAAAGCTTGGATCTTTGCATTTATCCAACACTAGATTACTATGTTCATTTATTACTGTGTATTGAATATTTAATCTATTCTACTGGTTCACCTATTGTTTTAACCAGTACCAAACTGTTTTGATGATTACTGCTTTGTAATACAGTTTGAGATCTGGTACAGCCAGGCCTCCTTGCTTAACATTTTTTTCGTTGATTCCTTTGATATACTTGACCTTTTGTTCTTTCAGATGATTTTTAAAATTATTATTTCTAGCTCTACAATATGAATTTTTAGTAATTTGATTGGTATGGCATTGAATAAGCAAATTAATTTAGGTAGAATTGTCATTTTTATTATATTGGCTCAGTCTACTCATGAGCAATTAAGATTTCTCCAGTTTTTTAGATCTGACTTCATTTGTGTGAAGTATTTTGTGATTGTGTTCATATAGTTCCCGGGTTTGTCATAGACTCCCAAGTATTTTATATTGTCTACAGTTATTTAAAATGGAATTTCTCTTTCTATCTCTTGCTGCTGGATCTTGTTGATAATATGTAGAAATGCTGATGATTTATATGGGTTTATTTTATATCCTGAAACTTTTCTGAAGTTGTTAATTATTTCAAATAGTTTTTAGCTGATTCTCTATTATTTTCCAGGCATACCATCATATCATCTGCAAAGAGTGATAGTCTTGTTTCCTCATTGCCTATTCTAATTCCTTCAATTTCTTTTTCTTCTCTTATTGCTATAGCTAGCCTTTCTAATATCATATTGAATAACAGTGGTGGTAATTGGGAAGGCTTCTAGTTTATCCCTGTTACAGATGATACTTGTTGATGGTTTTAGATAGAAGTTACTTGTCATTTTAAGGAAAGCACCATTTATTCCTCTGCTTTCTAGTGTTTTTAATAGGAATGAATGTTGTATTTTGCAAAAAGCCTTTTCTGCATCTATTGAAATAGTCACATTATTTTTGCTGTTTTTGTTATTGATATGGTCAATTATGCTGATAGTTTTCATAATATTGAACCAGCCCTGAAATCCTGGTATAAATTCCACCAGGTCATAGTGTATAATCTTTGTGATATATTGCTGTAATCTCCTTACTGGTATTTTATTAAAAATGTTTGCATCAATGTTCATGAGGGAAATTGGTCTATAGTTTTCTTTTTCCATTTTTGCTCTTCCTGGTTTAAGTATCAGCACCATATTTGTGTCATAAACAGAATTTGGCAGGACTCCTTTTTTGCCTATTTTTCCAAATAGTTTCTATAATATTGGAATTAATTGTTCTTTAAGTGTTTGGTAGAATTTACTTGTGAATCCATCTGGTCCTTATTCATCCATTTCACTTAGATTGTCATATTTGTTGGCATATAATTGGGCAAAATAGCTCCTAATAATTGCTTTATTTTCATCTTCATTGGTAGTGGATTTACTCTTCATTTTTGAGAGTGGTAATTTGGTTTTTCACATAATAGGCTCTCAATAAATGTTGAATGATTAACTGATAAGCTAGAGAGTGTCCAGAGCAAGGTGAGCAGAATGGTGAAGGACCTTAAGTCTGTCCTAGATCAGGACCTGGGTATGTTTGGCATGGAGAATATGATAATAATGCTAAAAATAATAATAATAGAATGTGAGTTCCTTGAGGACAGGGACTGTTTCATTTTCACATCAGCAATGCTTAGCTTGATGCCTTGTACTGAGTAGGACTTTGATTGTTAGGATGGTTTGGTTTGAAGGTCTTTCTCATTGAAGAAGGGTCAGTCTTGTTCTGTTTGGTCCCAGAGGATAGAACCAGGAGCCAAAGGGAGAAGTTGCCTTTGATGGAAGGCAATTTGAAAGGAGATTTCTCCTATCAAAGATAGAAAATAGAAATTGATTTGATAGAAGGAAAAATTTCCCAAAAATCAAAGCTGCTTTTTCTCTAGGGGTAGCTAGGTGGCACTGCAGTGGATAGGACAATGGTCTGGGAACCAAGAAGACTCATCTTCCTGAATTCAAATCTGGCCTCAGACACTTACTAACTTTATGATCCTGGGCAAGTCAATTAACCCTATTTGCCTCAGTTTCCTCATCTGTAAAAATGAGCTGGAGAAGGAAATGGCAAGCCACTCTGGTATCTCTGCCAAGGAAACCTCAAATGGGGTCACAAAGAGTTGTACACGACTGAACAACAAGTTCTTTTTCCATCTTGAGATGGAGCCTTGGGATTGGGCCATGGGACAGGAAAGGCATTGTCTCTTTAACATGCAGTTTAGGGTGTGTGGATCAAATGCTTGAAGCCCTGAGTCATCTCCTCTACTATTGGGAAATGATGGGAGGGAAGAAGGGAAAAGAAGGTGGAATATCAGGGTGGAAAACTTGTTAAGGTAGAAACTCCTTTCCCTGGGCAGCTCTCATGGAAGGAAAAGCTTCTGACATCACCCCAAGGAGCAGGGGAATTTTACAAACGATGTCTATGTTCTGCTGTCTAAGGGGATGTTCTGGAGACTCCAGAGCCTCTGTTCCAGGCTAGTCTGCATCTTTTCTCTAGAACTTCTAAAACCAGGGTTCTCTAGTACACTGGTTATAGTGGGGCAGAGACAGGGAAGGTTATCTTATATACAGAAGCATCCCTTGGCGTCATAATCAACAAGAATTTATTAAATCCCGAGTATGTGTCAGACACCACGCTAAGTATCCAGGATGCAAAAGGGAAACAATCTCTGCCCTGAGGAAGCTCACCTTCTTTCATTATTGTTGTTTTTAGCATGATTATAATCTTTGTCATTAATTATAATAATAACAATAATGACAATACCAAAAAGGTAGCAAGGTATAACAATTAGAAGAGAGCTAGCCCTGGAGCCAGAGGAGACCTGAGTTCAAGTCCCACAATTGAAACATACTGACTGTGTGACCCCCGGCAAGTCATTTACCTTCTTAATCGTCTAGGAAATACTCTAAGGCAGGGTTCTTTACCTAGGGTATTCAAACAAAAAGGAAATTGTTTCTGCTAACTGTACTTCAGTATAGTTGGTGGCAGCTAGGTGGCACAGTGGATAGAGTACCAGACCAGGAATCAGAAAGACCTAAGTTCAAATCCAACCTCAGACACCTACTAGTTGTGTGACCCTGGGCAAGTCACTTCACCCTGTTTGTCTCATTTTCCTCATCTGTAAAATGAGTTGGAGAAGAAAATGGCAAACCACTCCAGTATCTTTGCCAAGAAAACCCCAAATGGGGTCACAAAGAGTTGGACACAACTGAAAAAACTCAATAAAAAAAAAAATTTCAATATAATTAGTTTCTTTATAATTTTATGTATTTCACACATTTAAAAACATTATTCTGAAAAGGGTTCCATAGGCTTTCCCAAATTGCAAAAGGAGGTCCATGGCAGACAAAAAATTTAAGGAACCCTGCTTTAAGACTATACTTTGTGGCAAAGGTGGCAATCTGCATTAGTAGAGGGAGTTTCTCAGATGGGATTTCCCTATACCAAGTCTAGTCCCTATCCCCTAATGACAATAATCAATAACATTTCTATAATGCTTTTGAGATTTGCAAAGTGCTTTGTGTCATTTGCTTAGGTGGAGGGGAAACAACATGTATTTGGAGAGGACAATATAACATAGAGGGACAAAGACTGGGCCTGTGATTTCCTTGTTTAAAGGTAACTCCCAGAGAGGGATAGTCTCTCCACCAATGCTGGTCAGCACCTTCTCTACAAATTACAATTGTAGAAAGTTGCTCAGTGGCACTTAGGGCTTAAGTGACTTGTCCAAGGTCACACAGCCAAATGTATCAGAATTAAGATTTAAACTCAAATTTTCTTGACTCCAAGGTAGCTTTCTACTCACTACCCAAATACAAGGCAATTTTTTGGGGGGTTGCCCCAAAAAAGGGGAATCAGAAGAGGCTTCCTGTAGGAGGTGACATTTGAAATGGACCTTGAACGGAGCTAGGAATTTTTTTATTCCACTATTTCCTTAAGTATATGATTTTTTAAAAATATTATTTTTTATCTTTTGTTTTTACATCACCCCCCTTTCCAAATATATCCAAACTTCTTCCCTACCCATTGCACCATCCTTGTAAACCAACGCACTCATCCCTTGTAACATAGATGAGAAAATGCACCTACCTCCTCTACCCAATGCAGACCTCCACCTGCCCTGCAAATTCTAGTCTTAGAGAATTGTCTGCTATTGTTACATTTACAAAAAAGAATGAAGCAGGGCTAGGTTAATTGACTTGCCCAGGGTCATATGGCTTGTTAGAGCCTGAGATTGAATTCAATCCCATTTCTTCCCATCTGTAAGTACATCCCTCTCTGCTATGGTTCCTCTTTTGGCCCTTCCCTTCTCTGGGCCCTTCCTTCCTCTGTGGAAAGGGGATGTTGGGCTAGATGACTTCTAAGGACCCTTCCAGCTTTAAATCTGATGGCCCATCCAGTCCATTGCATATGCCATCCTGAGATGTGAAATCATTTCTTCCGGCACACATGCCTTTTTTTTCCAGACTCTCCTCCAGCAAACACAGCCTTCACAATGTTGCTTTTTATGCTGAGATCCAAGGAGCAACCGCTGATGCATGGTACAGGAGCTCTCCAAGCAGGGCAGCCTGATATCTGCTTCATGGGCTCCTCCCCTTAGAGGAGCAGAAGAGACACCAAGGGAAGCCCAGGACCCCAGAACCTACCCTGACTGTGTGTCAGGAAAGGGTCACATTTCAAGACAAAAAAAAAAAAATAATACTTCATTGTATAATACCATAGTAAAACAGCTAGATGTTGAATCAAAAGACACCTCCACTACATCACTTTCATTACTTCTCCACTCAGTAAAATGGAGTTTGCACTCCCTGCACTGAAGGACAAAGACAGCTAAATCTGGAGTCAAAGACCTGAGCTCCAGACCAACTTCTGACACTTACTTAACAAGTCACCTCATTTCTGCCTGTGTCAGTTTCCTCATCTGCACAATGGGAATAATATAACCTCCCTCCCAAGATTGTCATGAGGATCCAATGAGGTCATTTCTGTAAAGTGCTTTGCAAACCTTAAAGTGTTATTAGTTCTAGCTATTATTAATAGGAAATGAGCTTTTTAGACTTTAAAGGGCTCTAGAAATGTGAGTTAGTAGCCCTATTTTGTTTATAATTCTTGCTGTATCCCTATCTCATTCATTACAAAATAAATCCATCCCTCCTGTTCCCCACCCCCAAAATCACCCCTTATGACAAAGATTGAAAGAGTACAGTCAACATGCATTTATTAAAAACCTATTATGCCCTAGCAAAAGACAGCTCCTGCTCTCAAGGAGCTCATGGTCTAATGAAAAAGAGAAAAAGAACAGCGGAACAAAGTCAACCAAAGCATCAACCCTGTCTGCCTGTCTAGGCAATGGGCCCCTCCCCCCATTTCTGCAGGGCAGGGAGAGGCAGACTTGCTCAACTCTTTTCTCTCTTCCTTATTAAGTTTAGCCATTATAATTACACAGAATCCAATTTCAATTTATTTTGCTCTTTCTATTTACATTGTTGGAGTTGTCAACCACATTAAGCACCTACTATGTGTCATTCTGTACATTGTTTTCCTAGTTTTGCTAATTTCATTCTGTATCAGTTATTTTAAGTCTTCCTCTGCTTCTCTGAATCTCTGCATTGTCGTTTCCTTTCAGTAAACTAATGTTCCATTAGAATCATATGTAATAATTGGTTTTACCATCCCCCAATCAACGGGCACCTACTTTCTGCTTCCCCCCCCCAGTTCTTTGCTACCACAAACAATCCTGCTATAAATATTCATAGGACCACAGATCCAGATGTGAAGGGCCCCAAGGTCCAACACAGAACTTAGCAAGGACCCTCTCTACAATATTCCCAACCAGAGATCATCCAGCCTCTGCTGGAACTCATTTTCTCCCCAGGCAGTGCCTTCTTCTCCAGGTTAGTTTTACAAGGAAACGCTTCCTGATATCAAGGCGAAATCTGTCTCTTTGTAACCTCTACCTTTTACTCTTGGTCCTGACTTCTGCGTTTGAACAGAACCAATATAATCCTTCCTCCAAATGGAAAGAAACCTTCAAATATCTGAAAAGTTACGTTCTTTGCCATTCCCCTATGAAAATGTCTTTTCTCCAGACTAAAGATTTCCCATTCCTTCATCCTGCTTGGTCTTCTCTGTACACTCTCTAAAGAACAATAAGGAGCATGATAGAACTTGTATTTTTGCTGTTTTTCAATCATGTCTTCATGACCTCATTTGGGGTTTTCTTGGCAAAGATACTGGCGTTTTGCCATTTCCTTCTCTAGTTCATTTTACAGATGAGGAAACTGAGGCAGACAAGGTGAATTGACTTGCCCAGGGTCACACAGCTAGTAAGTGTCTGAGGCTGGATTTGAACTCAGGTCTTCCTGACCCCAGTCCTGCTCTACCCACTGCACCACTTAGCTGCCCTCGATTTTATATATCACTTTATTAATATTGCTTTATTTGATCCTCTAAGGGAAATGACTATTAAGTAACCAGTTATTAATATTGGGGAGACACAAGATTTATCCCTCTCTCAAACCTTATTCTCTACGAGGCTAAATCAGCCTCTCAAAAACACTGCTGATAGTGAGACTGGATTAACTTCCCCCTCCAACTTGTTCAGATCCAGTTGGGAGGGGTCCACTGTGTTCTACTCAGGCTGGGGTGGGGGTAAATTCTTTGATTAGATTGCCCAAGTCTGGGGTTGGTTTGGAAGGAAATGACACGACCAAAGAGTCACATCCTCCAGCGCCTCAGTAGAATAGGTCCACCTCTCATCATAATAGTCATTCTCTCTCATTACTTGTTAACCAATCGGAATCAATCGCCACTCTCAGGAACACCTACTCTTCCAGGGGCATATAAGCATTGAGTGGGTTCCACCAGGGATCTTTGGCATTCAAGAGTGTCACTAACCTCTTTTATTAATTATATGTTAGCATGAATAATAAAATGATGTCCTGGAAACAACCCTGGGAGACTTATTATCCCCATTTTACAGATAGGGAAACTGAGGCTGGCAGAAGTTAAGTGACTTGTCCAGAGTCACACAGCTAGGCTGAAACTGGATTGAACTCAGGTCTTCTGAAGTATTGGGGAGTACCACAGTCAGTGATCCTTGTTAATTGCAGATTGTAAGCTTGAGAGGAGAATGTGAACTCCTTCAGTGATCACATAGAATCGTAACATCAGAGATCTAATGCTGGAAGAGACTTTAGAGGCCATCTAATGAGCTCCCCCCTTCCCATTTTACAAATGCAGAAACTGAGGTCCAGAAGGGACAAGTGACTTACTCAAGGTCACACAGAGTAACAAGAAAGGCAGAATTTGAACCCTTTTCCTCTGACTCCAGAGTCACATTTGCTATAAGGCAGGGCACTAGAAGTCTGGGGCAGACATACCTTTTAGAATGTTAGAAATGAGAGAGACCTTAAGAACATGAAATGTCAATGTTAGAGCATATGATGTCAAGGCTATGGGGTGCCTTGGAATAAAGTATATCAGAGCTGGGGGGGACCTTAGAATCCAGGGGTTAGAATGGGCCATTGAACACAAAATGTCAAAGCTAGGAGGGGGCCTCAGAACAAAGAATGTCAGAGCTGGGAGGACCCTTAGAACAGTAGACGTCAGAGCTGAGACAGGCCTCATAACAGAGAATGGCAGGGCTGGGAGGAGCCTCAGAACAAGGGATATCAGAACTAGAAAAGGGGATGTCAGAACTGGAGGGGCCTTAGAACAAGGAATTTCTCTTCACTATAGGATGAAGACTCTTAGAGTTAGACTAGAAGGTACCTCAGAAGTCTCTCTTTTCCTGATTTCACACATGAGTAAACTAGGTCTCAGAGAAGACCTAGGATTAGGACTCAAACTCGGGTCCCCTCATTCCAAAGCCCAGCACCCTTTCCAGCTGCCTCCCTCCGATCCTGTCATTTTACAGGAGGTCCAATGACTCTCTGGGAAAAGCAGGCTGCTGCATAAATAGGAAAAGCCTTCCCTGGTGAGTGAAGTGTTGGGGGTGGGGGGAGGCGATGGGGGGATGGGCAGCAGCTCATCCGAGTCCCCCTGGGGAATCTCTTGTCTCCCGGTCAGGGCTGAGGGGAGCAGGCTCTGGAGTCCAGTATTAGCCGTGGGCATGGCCAGGCTGGGAGTGGAGAAGAGAAGCAGTCAGCCTAGGGAGTCAGGAGGCCCCTGCAGGTTCCCCTGAGTCCCTGTAAGGGGCGTCACTCTCCACCCACCTCCTGCCCTTCGCGGGCTCCACGCTGTGCGCCCCCCCTCCCCAAGCCAAGGACACCTCGCACACCATAAAAGGCCCTGAGCCGAGGCTCGGCTGAGGGGGAGAAACCGCGGCGTCCGCAGGGCGGGGGGAAGGGGGACCAGAGCACCCTTCCCCAACAACCCCCGCCAGGTGGATCCAGGGATCCCGCAGCCCCTGCCGGCTCCTCAGGTCGCTTCACACTGCTGCAACAGACTTTTTGATTAGCGGTCTCCACTCTCCTGGTGCCTTGGGCAACCCGGGGCGGGGGAGGCCCCGTCGATTACACCTGCCTTGCGGACGTCACCCTTCATCCCCCGCCTCCTTTCCTCATTCTGTCTAGGACCCAAATCCGGCGTCTCGAAGGGAGCAGCCCCTCCTCACTTCACACTCCCCCTCCGGGAACCCAGATGCTGCTGCTGCTACTGCCGTCGCTCCAGCTGCTGCTGCTGCTGCTGCTGCTGCTGCTGCTGCTGCTGCTGCTGCTGCTGCTGCTGCTGCTGCTGCTAGGAGGGGCTTGGGGGAGAGCCTCCCTCTCTCTCCTTACTCCTCCTCTTCTCCCTTCTCCGCCCAAGGGGCAGCAGATGGTCCAACTAGAGCTCTGCAGCTACCCCTCCCCCTTGAAAGCGCCCAGAGCTCCAGGGCTTCGTCGGGCGCCAGGGGGACCGAGTCTAGGGGTAGAGAGGGAGGGGGTTCAGGGCCACAGTTCCCTGGCCCCGCCCCCTCGGGGGATGCGCGACTTCGGGGCGTCGACCAGAAGTGTTTGGCCTCGGCACCCTTACGGTGGATCCTACTGGAGAAAAGAGCGGGTGCCTCCTACCTACCTAGCCCTCGCCACCTCATGCAGACCTCCGTCTGGCCCCCCCGGGGGGGCGCCCAGTGCAATAGGACTCGGGCAGGCCCTAGGCCGGACGAGGAGCCTCCCGAAGCCTCCAGTCTCCTGCAGGTCTCCAGTGAGACTCTGTGGCTGAGCCGGCCTCTGAACTTCAGAGGAGAGTCCCGCCGGGGGCCCGTCGTGTACGTCCGGGAGGAGAGCGAGCTCCATGTGCGCAGCCTGGCCACGACCCACGGACCGGCGGGCCCAGTGGTGAGCACCGCCCGGGGATGCCTGAGCCGCCAGGGCAGCAGCTCCTCCGATGGGGCGCCCGACGGCGGCAGGCAGGTGAACCGCCTGCCGTGCGCGCTGGCTGGAAACTGGACTCCAGAGCCCCGACGGCTGCAGATCTCCGTGACGTCCTCCGTGATCCTGGCCTCCAAGAGGCAACCAGAAGGGGTCCCACCGCAGCCTCTGGTCCAGTCCGAGGACAAGCGAGTCACACCGACGCCCCCTCCCAAGGTCCAGACTGAGAATGAGTGGGCCACATCGACACTACCTCCCTTGGTGCAGACTAAGAACAAACCGGTCACAGCGGCGCTCCCTGTCCTGATCCGGACCGAGGACGAGCGGGTCACATCGACGTCCTCTCTGCTGGTCGGGACCGAGGACAAGCGGGTGACATCGACGTCCTCTCTCCTGATCCGGACCGAGGACAAGCGGGTCACACCGATGCCCTCTCTCCTGGTCCGGACCGAGAACGAGGGGGTCACATCGACAACTCTTCCCCAGTCCTGGACAGATGACAAGCCAATCAAAGTGTCGGACATGAAGAAAACCTTTGAGGCCCCTACCGCGCGCCCACCGTCAGCACCCCTAGTTCGGAAAGGTGAGAGGTCGAAGAGTGGCTGAGGGAGTGGTCGGCAGGGAGGGGTTACTTACGGGGCGTAAGGAGGGAGGAGCTAAGGGGCAAGATGAGAAAAATCATTGGCTTTGGGGCAGGAAGGGACTTAAGACAGCCTCTGGGCCAGGGCTTCTTAACCCGGACTCTGCGCTTTGGGAGGAATTGGGTTCAGTCCTCAGGGCCGGAGGGAGCGGAGGGATGCTATTTGTCCTTTGTTTAAAGCTGGGGTTCTTAACCTGGAATCTAGGAACTGTTTTAAAAAATATTCTGACAACTGTATTTCAGTGTAATGACTTTTTTTGGTCATCTCATGTATTTTATGAAAAACATTATGAGGAGTCCATCAGTTTCCCCAGGATGCTACCCTGGGGGAAAAGAGGAGTGTCCGTGACCCTCTACTTTTTCTGATGGCGAAAACAGAGGCCCAAAGAGGTCAAACCAGGAGCCTGAGGTTGTTACACAGGAGGTAATTAACTGTACTAGGATTTGAACCAGGACTTTTCACCCCAAATTGTGGGTTTGCTCGGCAAGAAAAGAACGAACAAATTAATACCCCTTTCTCGTTTGGATCAGAACTCTCTGATGTCTCCTCATTCTTTTCTGGGACTAGGACCCTCAGAGGTGGAGGCCAGGGCCCCGCACTTCCCTCTCTTCACTCTCCTGGTCAGATTTAGAGGTTAGCTCACTTTGGAGCTTCCCCCCCACACACACACTTTGTATCAGTTGATCAAGAAACAAGAATTTATTGAAGGCCTTTTATATCCTAAGACTGGGCATACGAAACAGAGAGAGAGTAAGAGGCAGAGACAGAGGAAAGGAGAGAGAAAGTGGGGGTAGAAGACAGAGAGACAGAGAAAGAGAAACAGAGAGGGACAGAGACAGGGAGGGGAGAGAGGAGAAGTCTCTGCCCTTAAAGAGGTTCAGTTGTAATGGATGAAAAAAATCGTGGGCTCCTGGAGAAATGGAATGAGGCCAGGTCTGATGATTGTATTAAACTGGGCGACAGATCAGATGCTAATAAAGAGGTCTGGCTGAAAGGCGGCCCAGGAGGTTCCAGGTGTCAGCTGGGAATGGCTCCCTAGAGATGGGGGGCGGGGATGCTCAAGTCACAGAGCAGTTGGAAAAATTCATTTTCCAAAAGCAGATGCATTTGAATCCTTGCTGTGATTTCAATTCAGTCTTAAAATAATATGCAAGTCTAGCAGAAAGCCAGCTGATTTCTGAGTCAGGCAGTGAGTTCCAATCCAGTCTTGTCTCTGCTGCTTAACTTCTGATTTGACCAGCAACAAGGAATATGTCTGCTCTGATCTCAGCTTCCAGAGTAGTAATAGGGAGGCACTGGAGCACATGGGTCTAACCTGCCTCCCAGCCCAGCCCTGACATCCCCTGTTCTGAGGCCCCTCCCAACCCTGACATCCCCTGTTCTGAGGCCCCTCCCAGCCCTGACATCCCCTGTTCTGAGGCCCCTCCCAGCCTTGACATCCCCTGTTCTAAGGCCCCTCCCAACCCTGACATCCCCTGTTCTGAGGCCCCTCCCAGCCCTGACATCCCCTGTTCTGAGGCCCCTCCCAGCCCTGACATCCCCTGTTCTGAGGCCCCTCCCAGCCCTGACATCCCCTGTTCTAAGGTCCTTCCCAGAGTTGACACCCTGTGTCCTAAGTTTTTTTACACTTCTGTCTGTATTCTAATACCTCCTCCTGGTCCAGCATTCTTTGTGAGTGTTTTGTTGTTGTTTATTTGGTGTTTTGTTTTTGTTTTAAAGATCCCTTATTTCCTTCCAGGTCTTAAACATCTTATGCTCTAATTTGAAAGCTTCTCTCTCTCTCTATGTTTCTCTCTCCCTCTCCCTCTCCTCTCTCCTCTCTCCTCTCTCTCTGTCTCTGTCTCTGTCTCTGTCTCCCCCTCTCCCTCTCCTTTCTCCTCTCTCCTCTCTCTCTCTTTCTCTCTCTCTCTCTCTCCCTCTCCCTCTCTCCCTCCCTCTCTCTCTTTCCCTCTCCCTCTTTCCCTCTCTTTATCACTCTGCCCCTCCTCTCTTCCTCCCTCCCCCCCCTTTCTCCCCCTCCCTCTCTCTTTCCTTTCTCTGTCTCTTTCTAAGGCCTTGCACCCTCGGAACATGTGATGCAGTCAGAGGGAGGGCCAGGAAGCTTTCGAGCCTGCCTTCTCACCTGCCTTGAGTGTTGGGGTTTGTAATTCCACCCTGTTTTCATCTCCAGAGCAGCTTAATCCCCTTTGAAGCCGGGTCTGCATTTGCATACATGAAAAACACTGTCAGCAATGGAAGCCTCTGGGAACAAGGAGCAGATGTGGCCCATGAGTAGCTCTGAGAATTGGGCTTATATTTTCCTCCATCCCTGAATAATGAACGCTCAAGGGGAATGAATGTGGCTGATGGAGTGGGGGTGGGAGAGACCAGTGAATGTCAGTTCCTGCAAACAGATGGTTCCTCATTCATAGGGTCATAGACTTAGGGCTGGGAGGGACCTTACAAACTACTGAGTCTGACCCCTCCCCTCCCCCATTTTACAGATTAAGAAACTGAGGCACAGAGTGGTTAACTGACTTACCCAGAGTCATTCAGCTAGTAAATATCAGAAGCACCCGGATTTTTCTGGCTCTCAAGGCCAGTGCCTTTTTATTCGATCTACTACACTGGACTGCCTCCCATTCTAAGGACATGTGTTAAAGGCATCTTTAACAGAGCAGGGCCCTGTGCTAGATGGTTGGGATATACAGAGAGATGAAACCATGCTACCTCTCAGAAGGAGCAGAAAGGCAATGGATGGGCTTGGCCTCGGTGGTCTTGGGCATCCTTCAGTTGGGATCTGTGGACTGATAGAAGGAACCTGTTCCCTCTTTCTTTGCTCTGCACTAGTAGGAGGGAGAAGACATGTAGCCATTGGCCTGGAGGGGAAGGCCCAGAGTTCAAGGTCCAGGTTTAAGGCCCAGCTCTACCACTAACTGTATGACAAGACTGCATGCAAGTCCCCTGCAGAATAATGGGTGAATGCAACCTCAGCAGTCAGGCCAGAAAAGCCCAGGACCTTGTGCAGGTTATGTGGCTGCTCAGGTTTGGGCAATCTGTTAGGATATGAATGATAGAGCAGGGACCCCTTGGCTTTGGAAGCAGGAGAGGCTCTGGACTCTGGGCTGAGAATCAAATGAAGCAACGAAAGAGCTTCCCTGTCAAATGAGGGGTTGGCCTACCTCATCCTGAAGACCCCTCCAGCCCTGACAGCCCCTGTTCTAAGGCCCCTCCCAGCCCTGACACTCCCTGTTCTGGGGCCCCTCCCAGCTTTGACATTCTCCCTGTTTTAAGGCCCCTCTTTGTCCTGGCCTTCCCTGTTCTAAGGCCTTCCTTGCTCCAGTGGAAGGAAAGAAGGAAGGAAGGAAGGAAGGAAGGAAGGAAGGAAGGAAGGAAGGAAGGAAGGAAAGAAGGAAGGAAGAAAGGAAGGAGCTATGTGTTTGATACTTCTGTTCTAAGAAAGAGATTCAACCCATGGAAGAGAGTGGGGGCCTGGGAGGGGTATTTTGGAGAGAGAAGCTAGAAAGAACAGTGATTAGGATAACAGGGCAAGTGATAAGATGTTGCTCCATGCCCAGCCTGCCAGTGCAGATAATCTGATTACCGTTCTGAGAACCAGGGCTAGAAAAGCAGATGGGCAGACAAGGTTTCGAGGTCTTCTCCTCTGACCCCCTCATTCTAGAAATGAGGAAATTGAGACTGGGCTAGTACCTTGATCAGGATCACACAAGTAGCAAGTAACCACAGGCATAAACCTGGAAGCCACAGAGAACAAAGGACAGAAGATCACTCTTAGAGTCACAAACACCACCGGGATTGGAATCCTGGTTGCCTCCTGTTGCTCCAAAGCCACATGCATGTGTTACTGTGAACACATGGTTTAACCTCTCCATGTCCCCAAGGCAGCCTTCTAATTCAGTTCAAGTCAACACTCAATTATTAAGTACCTACTCTGTGCCAAACTCTGTGCTAGGTGCTGAGGATACAAAGGAAAGCAAATTCAGCATTCCTACTGGCAGCTGACATTCTTCAGGGCTCTGATCTGGGGTCATCTCCAGTCACCCTGATCTTGCCACTGGACTCAGTTGGCTCCGGAGGAGAATGTGAGGCTGGTGACTTTGCACAGCCCTGTCTCACTTAAGTCCAATTCACTTGAAAGTCATGGCATCACCTCCCTGATGTCATGGTCCTCAAGGACAAACCACAACGAAGTGCAGAAAAGTTTCTGTTCTTCATCAGTGGAGGGAGATTCCATGCTGGGAGCTCCATCGTTACTTTGGACAAAAACAAAGCACAACAAAGTAAAAATGCTGGAGTTGGGTCAGATGGTCGTTAAACTTCCTTTCCTCCTCAAATGACATTTACAAGGGTGACAACTTTGGACACTCAGTTTCCCCAGTGGAACTCAAGGCCAGATTCAGGGGCTTTGGGTGGGATCTTGAGGTCTTCGGGAGCCCCATCTTACTCTTGGGCAGTCACTCAATCCAGAGCTAACAAAACCAGTCCTTCCTCCCTCTGATGGAGGTAAAGGGGAAATCATATCCCTCAGTCAAGTGCCTTAGATCAGGTTAGGTTTAAAAAAAAAAAAGCAAGAGAGTAGATGTGAAGTCAATATTTGGCTTTGGAAACTAAGCATCGCCAATAGCCATGAAACCTGAAAACGGAATGATGGGTAATGACCCAAGCCTGACCCTGAGGAAGAGAGGAGGACATCCACCTCCTTCCTTCCTCTTGGCCAAGATGGGGGCAGTGGGTGCTTTCTCCAAAACTAAATTTCCGTTTTTTTTTCTGACTCCAAGTCCTGAATGTCTGCGCACAGAAGGTGTGCAGCAATCCTACTTCCAGATGAAAATGGGAACATTCACCCAGACTTCATGTTGTTTTTTATGTAGCGCGTGGCTTTTTGTTATTGATGGGACAAGACCCCTGGAGAATCGATGGACATTTCCCTTTCTGTCTTTTTGATGCCATGTAGGCAAGGTTCCAGTGAATTAGAGCTTCCGTTGCCCAAAGTACGTGGCGTTCACTGCATTGATTAGAAAGCTCTTGGTGGTTCTGATTTGCTTGGTGTCTTCTGTTTCCTGTTTGTGAGTAGTTGGGACAGTCTGATGTTCACTGGGGAGAGGCATTGGTTGGCTCGGGTGTTGTGAGCTCTGGCCAAGCCAGAGGTAGACGCTGGGTCAAGGCCTTATGAACCCAACGATGATTGATACGTGCATGAGACAGCCCTCTTCTTTGCCAAGAGGGATCCAGACTTGAGTACCACCTGGCAGGGTGTCTGCTGAGTTTATCTAGGAGTGTCATTTTTCTTACTGGCATTTACTGAACACCTTAGATTTTGGTGGGATCTTCTTCTGGAGTGGTGCCAATGCCTTAACCTCGACTCTGGCTGGCTCTCCTCTTTGGGTTCTGCATCAGGTATTGGGGAGGGAAGAAAACACCCCTCTTCAGGTCTAGGCCCAGGCAGGAGGATCATAAAAGCCTAGATTTGGAGCTAGAAGGAACCTTGGGAACCCTCTGATGAGACATGAAGAAGGTGGGGAGACCCAGACAGGTAGAAGGTGTGTGATAGGGAGTAACACAGCTTGTTAAGTTTCTGAAGGGAAACAGTCTCTGGCTCCAGGATCTCATCTTGTCCCTCTGAAACAGGCCCATAAGAGAGTTTGAGCAGGTGTTTTGTGGGGGAATATTGTCCCAGGTGAGTTCCTGAAATTGAGAAAGGAAGGTGGCTAGGCATGGGCGAGCAGGACAGATGCCACCTTTATAATCCTATCAGACCCTGTTCTCCTTTTCCCTCAGAATCTGCTCCCCCTCTTCCTCTTCTTTCAGTACTGATAGTAAAAGGCAGGAATTCTGTGAGGTGACTAGACATGCATGAAAACTGGGCATATATCTGAGGTCTCTGGAACTTAATCCTGGTCTCCTGGTCATCGAGACCCTGGCCTGGGGGCAATACTGGTTGGACTTTACTCTGGCCTCCAGTAGGCTGTTTATTCACCCCACAGCATTCCTTTAGAGAAGGAAATTTCTAACCTAGAAGTCAGAGGATTGACCCTTCTTATCTTTTAGAGAGAGGCAGCTGTAATGGAAAGAAAGCTGGATTTGGAGGAGTTAGGGAGATTTGAGTTAAAATCTTGCTCCAGACACTTCACTAAGTCCCTTAGCTTCTCACAGGCTTAGTTATCTCATCTATAAAATTTAGGGAATAATAACAGCGTCTGTGTCATAACGTTTGTTGTGAGGATCAAAGGAGATAAGCCACGTGAGGCATTTTGCAGATCTTAAAGTGCTATGTATATATATGCTAGCCAACATTATTATTATCTGTTTATGTTTTTCCCACTTAGAAGGATGTAAGCTCCTTGGGGGCTGAAACTAGCACAATGCCTGGTTAAACTGAATTGAATCCCCTTTAGTCTGTAGGCTGGAAAGCGCTGGGAGAAGTTTTTTCCCTTCTTTTTTTTCTTTTCTTTAGGCAATCATCCTTCCCTGCTTATAAATTGTTCACTGGGTTATCCACTATTGCCCATGCCCAGGGCATGCTCTATCAGCGAGCTGTGTAAAAATTAACACTCCTGAGAGTGCATGTTCATTTTCCCCAGAGCATCTCCAGCCCTACCGGTGCCTGACTTTCCAGCTGCCTGTTTTAATTCTGGGGACTTGTGGGTCCTTCGGATTTATATGGTTTCTTTAAATGTTTCAGTAGGATAAACTGACTCCTTTTTCTAGGTTACTCATGGCAAATTGGGGTTCCTAGCTCTCTTTCCTAGAGACAGGGAGCTGGGGGCTTTGCAAAAAGTCAGCTGGGGATGGGCACCAGGATTCCCCATCTCTGCACGCACATCAGTTTCAGGGATTGTTCATTCTGCCTGTCTCTAGGGCAGGTTGATGGAGCTTTTGCCTGTCTAGCTAGGGATCCTTGCTTGTTTGTCCAAGACCCTCCAGCTTACAGAGAAAGAGAGGGACAAGTCAGAAGCCCACCAGGGCCTCCATACCAAGCACCCACGAGCTTCTTCCAAGTGTCTTTCCTCCTAGCTCCAGCGGAGGCTTTGCTGGGAGGCTCAGTACGGCTGGGTACTGTTTCCTCTGTAGTGGCTGGTTGTGCAATCTCTTCCTGCTCTCTCTGTAAGTAAGCAACCGCTCAGCTGACCAGCTGATGAGGTGGCACTCACTGATCCTTGGGCAGCCGCCAGGGCAAGGAGTAAATCACCAGAAATGACACTTATGTCCTAAAAGTAGGAGTGAAAGCATCCAGAGGAGCCTCTCAAATACCACTGCCATAAATGTGAAGCAGGTAGCCTGGAACAGACAGTGAGTAAGCATTTATTAAGTGCCTACTGTTTGCCAGGCACTGTGCCAACCACCGGGGATACAAGAAAGGCAAAAGCCAGTTCTTGCCCTGAAGGAGCTCACAATCCAGGGAGAGATGTCAGTTAATAAATATTTAGTAAATTTTCATATCTTTTTCAATATTTTTTAATATGTTGGTGTCCTTTGTGATCCTCAAGATTTTATTTTGTGCATTTAAAAACATGATTCTGAGAAGGGCTCCGTTGACTTCCCACCAGCCTGGCTGCCAAAGGGAACCATGACACAAAGCAAGGTAATAGGCCCTGCTGTAATTAATGATTAAGATGTGGGTTAGCAGGCTCTGCCAACCCAGAACAGGCTTTGATAATAACTGACTCTTAGGAGGCCTCTTAATGTTTGCCAAGTGCCTTGTATGTAACATCCCTCTTAAGCTCATTCTGACCCTGTGAGATGGGGTCTTGGAATGGTCCCTTTTTACAGATGAGGAAACTGAGGCTTAAAATGGTAAGTTTTTTGGAGGGCTTTTTGCCCGTGATCAAACAGCATCATAGAAGAGATTCAAACTTAGGTTTTCCTGACTGCCAGCCCAGCATGATAATCTACTACTTAACACAATGTCTGGCAGGTGAAACTGCCCCACTCTGAAGACCTGCTACAAAGGGAGTCAAATCTACTCCTTTCTAGTTTCAAAGAGGCAAATCATAGAATTAGAGGATTTTTTGGCGGGGGGAAGGGGAAGGCAAGGTAATTGGGGTTAAGTGAGTTGCCCAAGGTGACACAGCTAGTAGGTGTCAAGTCTCTGAGATCAGATTTGAATTCAGGTCCTCCTGACTCCAGGGCTCGTGCTGCCCCTGAACTAGAGGATTTTTAAATGTCAGAGCTAGAAGGGCCCTTAGAAATCATCTTGTCTTAGTATCATAGGGTCAGTCAGTGAACAAGCATTTATTAATCAATGACAGTATGCCAGGAACTGTAAATTCTGAGGTTTCAAAGAAAGGCAAAAAAAAATTCCTCTGCCCTAACCTCAAGGAGCTCTCACACTAATAATTATACTTGAATCGGGTTGAGTTTGACACCTCTGATCTGGTCCACTCCCCCTTACATTTACAGAAGGAGAAACTGAGGCTCAGAAAAGTAAAGAAGCCTTGCCCATGGTAGCTACCACTTGGCATAAGATAGAATGGTGCTGTCTGGATTATAGATTTAGAGCTGGACGGAACATTGGGAAAATCACCTCACCCAACCCCATTGTTTTGCAGAAAAAGAAATTGAAGTCCAGAGGTAAATTTGTTCACCACCAGACAAGACTATGTCAGTCAGAATTTATTTTGCAGAGAAGGGAAACTGAGGCTTAACTTGCTCAAGGTTACACATGTAGTGATAATAAATGATATAAAATGATAATAAAACATTTTAAAAAATCTTTTTTTGTTGGGGCAGCTCAGTGGTGCAGTGGATAGAGCCCTTGCCCTTCAGTCAGGAGGACCTGAGTTCAAATCCTGCCTACTAACTGTGTGACTCTGGGCAAGTCTCTTAAACTTGATTGTCTCAGAAAAAAAGAATAAAATCTCATTTGTTCCTCAGGACAACCTTTGCAGGTAGGTGGCTTATTTTCCCCATATCACAGATGGGGAAACTGAAGCTGAGAGAAGTCCAGTGACTTGTTCAGTGTCACACCGTTAAGTATCTGAGGTCACATTTGGACTCAGAGCACCATCCACCTGCCTCTAGTAGCAAAGGCGGGATTCAAACTCATGGCCTCTCATTAGGAGTCCCGGCTTCTTTCCAGGTTTGCTTATTTCCCACTGAATAGGGAGGAGCTTTGGGGAGCACTTAGTGTAACTGGGAAAAGAAGAGGGGGCGGGGTGAGACTGTGAGCCAGGATCCAAGTGCAGGTGGTGGGGTCCTCCCAGCTGCCCTGGGCCGCTCCTAGGTTCGGGAGGCGGGGCTAAGTATGCAGTGGGAGTGGCTTTGTTGAGGCAGTGGGCGGAGCTCTGAGAAGATGGTAAAAGCGGAAGGAGGCCGGCTAGGGAGTTTCTGGGTGGAGTGGGCGGAGCTTCATGGTAGCGGGCGTGGCTTAGCCCTGGGAGAGGAAGGAGAGACTGGGAGAGGCGCATGCGCACAATTTGCGAGCGCTTGGGAGGCAGGGAGGGTGGGGCCTGAAGCCTCCACTCCCTGCGATCCAGGGGCGAGGCTAGAGCAGGCGCGGTTCCATTCCGTCCCCACCTCTGGGCAAGGCAACCCTTGGCTAGGGCGGTGGCCCTTGGGGGGGAGGAGGCGGGGCTTGGGCAGGCGCTGTTCGGCATCGCCACTCCCCTTGGGCCGGCCCGGGGGCGGATCGGGGGCGGGGCCGGGTCGGCGGCGGCGCTCGCGCCCCTCTCGGCGGCGGGCCCCGCCCCCGGTCCGCGCGCTCCTCCGCGCGCCGCGCCGCGCTCAGTCCCAGGCGGGAGGCGGTAGCGGTTGGACGCTCGCTCGGCGGCTGAAGAGCTTGCGGGACTTGGGCGGCGGCGGCGGCGGCGGCGGCGGCGGCGGTGCCTCGGGCTCCAGGCGCGGGCACCCCTAGGCAGGTGAGCCGCGCGGGCGGTGGGGAGGCCGGAGCTGGGAGCCGGGCCTGGGCGGGGCGGGGGGTTGCTGCTGGGGGTGGGCGCAGGTGAGGCTCTGCGTCTGGGAGCCGGGCGAGGGCCGGGGGCCAGCCCCTTCCCCTGCCCCTCACTTCTGTCCCTCCCCCTTTTTGCAACCCCCCCCC
>CM053587.1:339619479-339644261 GCA_028646515.1 Pseudochirops corinnae | reverse complement strand
TTATACTTAGTTTTGCTGGGTAAGTGATTCTTGGTTTTAATCCTAGCTCCCTTGATCTCTGTAATATAATATTCTAGGCCCTTCGATCCCTTAATATAGAAGCTGCTGGATCCTGGGTTATCCTGATTGTGTTTCCACAGTATTCAAATTGTTTCTTCTTGGCAGCTTGCAATATTTTCTCCTTGATCTGGGGACTCCGGAACTTGGCTA
This sequence comes from Pseudochirops corinnae, assembly GCA_028646515.1. Classification (NCBI taxonomy): domain Eukaryota; kingdom Metazoa; phylum Chordata; class Mammalia; order Diprotodontia; family Pseudocheiridae; genus Pseudochirops; species Pseudochirops corinnae. Next base: position 339,644,051 of record CM053587.1, on the reverse strand, counting down.
TAACATCCCTAGCAGTTTTCTTTTTGGGATCTTTTTCAAGAGGTGATCGGTGAATTCTTTGAAGTTCTATTTTGCCCTCTAGTTCTAAAATATCAGGGCAATTTTCCTTGAGAATTTCTGGAAGGATGCTTTCTAGGTTCTTTTTTTGATCATGGCTTTCAGGTAGTTCAACAATTTTTAAATTCTCTCCTGGATCTGTTTTCCAGGTCAGTGGGTTTTTCAAGGAGATATTTCACACTGCCCTCTATTTTTTTTTTCATTTGTTTGGACCTGTTCAATAGTATCTTGATTTCTCACAATGTCATTTGCTTCCATTTGCTCCAATCTAATTCTGAAGGAATTATTCTCTTTAGTGAGCTTTTGAGATTCTTTTTCCATCTGGCAAATACGACTTTTTAAGGCATTCTTCTCCTCATTGGCTTTTTGGGCCTCTTTTGCCATTTGAGTTAGTCTGTTTTTTAAGGTGTTATTTTCTTCAGTCATGTTGTTGACTCTCTTATCACGATTTTCTTGCATCATTCTCATTTCTCTCTCCACTTTCTCTCCACTTCTCTTATTTGGTTTTCAAAATCCTTCTTAAGCTTCTCTATGGCCTCTATCCAGTTTGTACTTTTCTTGAAAGCTTTTGGTGTAGTTCTGACTGTGTTGTCTTCTTCCCGTTCCATGCTTTGATCCTTTTTGTCCCCAAAAAAGGAATCTAAAGTTGGATTGCTATGCTTGCTTTGCTTCCTTTGCCTGCTCATGTTGCCAGTCAATTACTTGGCTTTTAGGCTCCATAGAACTCTGCTTCCAGAGGGGAGAGCTCTGTCCCAAATCACTGGGGTTTTTGCAGCTGCCAGAGCTAGTAGGAGGCCACTGTCTCTGCAGCCCCCACCAGCTTTGGCTCGCTGAAAATGCACCTCAGGACCACAACCCAATACCGCGATCTCGATCCAGGCAGCTCAAGGCAAGAGCACTTAAGCCTCTGAATGATCCCTTGGCCCCCCTGCAATCTGCAGGCCGGGAGCTCTGAAGCAGCCACGTGGAGGCGGCTGCAGGGGCTCCACTTCAGACCACTTCTAGCTCTGGAGGCAGTTGGCTGAACCTTTTCCCCAAAATGTAACCAAGTTCCACTGACCTATTCCCTTTGTCCTTGGCTCTTATGGGTTGGTCATTCTGGAAGTCGCCACAGCTGCTGATGATCCGCTCTCCTGAAAGCTCCAGCCCTGGCTTCTCCTGGATGCCCTGGGGCTGAAACTGCATGGGAATAGGTTCTGCTTCCCAGCGCGATGCAATGACCGCCTGCCGGGCTGCCTTCAGTGGGAGCTTTGTTACTCTGTCATTTTTGTGCGTTCTGGAGCTCTAAAATTTGTTTAGAGTCATATTTTATAGGTATTTGAGGTGGTTATGGGGGGAGCTCACGGAGTTCTCCTGCTTCTACACCACCATCTTGACTCTGCCCCAGAACTATTAATTTTCACAAGGCCACGGGTACTTGGGTTTCAGGTCTAGGTCTGCCAGTCACTCACTCAGTCAGTGGGCAAGCTGTTCATCCTTCTCTGGCCTGTATTCTCCTCACCTCACCCTTCCAAGTTTACTGATGTCAGGTTTTGTGGCCTCCAGGGGATAAAAAAAGAAACAGGCTCTAGGTAGCATGACAACTTTGAGTAGACACTAGGAAGACCCTGCTGATAACTAAAGTTTGTTCCAAACTGATGGCACTTCCCTTTGAGGAAAATCTCTTATCTTTAGCCAGCCTTGTCTGCAGACAGGTATTCAGAGTGGTGGCACTCTAGATGGCCTTTCTGGAGCTACTACTGTCTTATGAATATTAAACTAAAAAGTCCCTCACTAAAACATGGGAAAAGTCTAGAGTTAATTTGATTCCTCATTTTTACAGCTAAATTCTAGCTATGCTGCAAAACAGGCCCCACTTGCCATCTGTGACCCTAAGAGTGGGGGTTTCTTCTCACTCATTTCCAAGACCAAATGTGGTTCCCTGTTACCTCTCCCTCTCTTCCCAACCAGCAAATTTACTAAGACAAAGGACTTCCTGGAAACAAGCATATCCCATCAGGGACTTGGTGCCTCTGCCACAGCCACTTCGTCCCTCCCTCAGTTGAAGCAGCTTCAGTACCACCAGGCTGGGCAGGCCCTGCAGCACCTCTGCTCTTGCCAGGCTGTTTCCTGGTGCAGCCTCCTTTGTACTGACATGTCACATAATGTCAGAGCTGCCCCTTACGTAGCAGATGAACTACTGAGGGGGTTTCAGAAAGCTAAAGGGCTGAAACTGCTGAGCAGTAGAGGGGGGGTCATCCGATTCCCAGTGCTGTGCCTGCTTTTACTCAAAAGGCAGCAAAGAGCAAGGCCTTCTGAGGGCTGGAAGCCCTAGGTTCAAATTCTCACTGGCTCTATAACCCTGGTCACTACAACTGTTTCCTTGTGTGAAAAATGGAAAGATCATTTGTCCTGCAGGACGGCACAGGGTGTGAGATGGCAACAATCTCATGAGCTTAATAGAGTGTATTTCTCATCGTGCCTGTCCTGATCTCCTGGGTATCGATACTTCAGTGTGCATTCTGCTCAGTACAAGGCCATTGTTTCAGGAGGGTCTTAGTATCTACAGACACAGAGGCTATCTGCTGTGCGTGAGACTCTGACCAAGATCCTTGTTTGGGGGACACTGCCCCATGAGATCCATCTGAAAACAAAGGTGAAGCCTGAAAAAAAAAACAAACGTGCAGGCTGCTGGGTGGCAGTGCAGTGCTCAGAGCACTTGTCTTCCTGGGTTCAAACCCAGCCTCAGATGCTCCCTGCCTACCTTGTGACCCTGGGCAAGTCACTTCACCCTGCTTGTCTTAAGTTTTCTCTTCTGTAAAATGAGCTGGAAAAGGAAATGGCAAAACCAGTCCAGGTTCTACCAAGAGAAGCCCAAACAGGGTCAGGAAGAGCTGGACACGACTGAGCAAGGAGGCGACATCATCAAAGCAGGGAGCTAGGCCCAGGCAGTCAGGGAGCGCCTACCGCGAGTTACCTCAGACAAGGAACAGCAGCAGCATCTCCACGTGTGGCTCCGAGTGTCATGGCACCCCATCCCCTCCAGGGGGCAGCAGAGCCACACACACCCTGTGCAGCTCTCCAGCTCTGGGATAACAGCTCCGTGGGCAGCACGGCCAGATAAATGGGGCGGGGGATTCCCAGGATTCACAGGCCTGGAGGCAAAGGCACCAGCCCAGGGACAAAGCGGGGGAAGTCTAAAGATTTGCATTTCAAGTCCATAGGCCAAAATCCCTTTTTGGGTGAAAATAATTGTGGTTTACTTAAAAAATAATCCCAACCCAGAAGATTTTAAGGATCAACTCAGAGAATTTCTTATCTTTGTAAAGTCAGGTTCTTAACCTGGAGTCTAGACCTTATCATGGCTTCTCTGATGAGGGCATTTCAATATAATTGGCTTCCTTTGTAATCTCACTTATTTTATTTCATACAATTAAAAGCGCTCTTCTGAGAAGAGATACGCAGCCTGAGACTATCAAAGGGGTCCATGTCACAGAAAAGGTTAAGAAGGCCTAGCTTACACAAGGGCAGAGCAGAGTTTGGCACCCTGGGTCCAGAGCCCAGGGCCCCACTTCCTAAGGGCATTAATCCGCTCATTTTTGGAGCTCCCCAGGCCCACTGATTGGTGACTAGTATACCTGATAAGGACTGCCAAGCCCTAGACCCCAGACTATGTTGAAGGAGCCCTTCCACCCAGGTAGGCCCCCTTCTCTGCCACATTCCCTCCCTCCCCCATCAAGTCAATCAGTGCCACTCTCTGGAAGGAGCATGTCAATGGACCATTCTATATTTTAATCCACCATATACGTCAGTGACTTGCTTCCCAGATCAAAACTCCATTTCCTGGTTTCTATAATACATGCTGTTCAGTCTGACTCATGTACAACTCTTCATGACCCCATTTGGAATTTTCTAGGGAGAGCTACTAGAGGGGTTTGCCACTTCCTTCTCCAGCTCATTTGACAGATGAGGAAACTGAGGCAAACAGGGTTAAGTAACTTGCCCAGGGTCACACAGCTCGTGTCTGAGGCTGGATTTGAATTCAGGTCTTCCTGACACCAGGCCCAGCACTCTATCCACTGAGCTACCTAGTTGCCCACAGGAAAATGAAGTACAAGAATGAGGTCCCTCAAGCTTGGCTTGCTCTGCCCAGAACAGGCTCTTCCATTCTCCCCATGGGTCCCGCCTGCTGCAGTCCTTCCCATCCTCTCAAGGCCCATCTCAGCGATCACCTTCTCAGATTACCTCTCCTCAGCCTCCTCTTGGGCAGGAGACCTAGGAGCACGCCTACCCCTTCCTCTTTGTGGCCCTCATGGGGAACACAGGGCCTGGCAGACTGATCTGACAAAGCAGAATACCAAACACTGGGAGATGGGGACCGAAGTACTTATGGAGGAGTTTGATTTGTTCTCTTTCAAACAAATACATGAGGAGCCTCCTTGGTGCTCAAGCTGCCAGGGTGCAGACTTAGGGCATAATATCTCTGCAGGACTGACTTCTCTTCCAAAGCTGTGTGTGGTGGAGAAGCTAGCTACAAGAAGGCAGAAAGCTGTACAGAAATGATTAAACTGTCACCATTAAGCCACCAATAACTTTCACAGCCAACCTTTGCAGGAGCATGGAGGGGCCTGGTGCTCAGCCCTTGGCTGGAGGGCAGCTGACTTGTGCAGACCAGTGAGGAGCCACCAGCCTCACTGTTCTCCCAAGATCTGAGGCGCCATGGAGGCAGGCTCTCAGCCCCCTACCCGCTGTCACCTGTCTCTGCTTAGTGGTGCTCAAACCTCCTCAGGCTGAGCAGGCTACTGAGGCTTTCTAGAGTAATCAGTACTTAAAATGGGTGATGTTTCTCATGTATGTGCTTATGGTTCAAATAGAAACAGTAGAAAAAGAGCTAAGAGGGAAATCCCAGGGGAAGAAAACTCTAGAATGTGCTGAATACCACCCCTAAAACAAAGAGCAACCCCTCCTTCACAGCGGAGACCCTGGCTTCTTCATCTTTGTCCCCACTGAAGAGACTTCATGGGACAATAGAAAAGACAACACCACAAATGGCCCTGGCCCAAGTACAAGGTGCAATCCCACTTGTGCTGATCACAGACAGGGTAAATCACAGCTCTGGGCTTGTTTCTTTACCTTTAAATGGGAACAACGATCCACTGCTCGCTAAGGAAAGTGGTCCGTCAGCTATAAAAGTCACAAGGATGGAAGTTATCATTACAGGTGCTCAAAGATCTATGAACTGTCCCTTAGGTGGGAGGCACCTCCCCACTGACAGAGATCACAGCTCCTTGACTTCTAGGCCCTGGAGGGTTCCTCCTGCTCAATGGCACAGACCTGAAGCCTATCTAGCCTGGTAGATTCTGGTCGGACCAATGGGAAGGACTTCAACAGTAACTGTTAACAACTGACACTTCTACATCTGCCTTAAAGCTTATTATCTTGCTTGAAACACAACAAGCTTGGGGCAGCTAAGTGGCGCAGTGAACAGAGCACCGGCCCTAGAGGCGGGAGGACCTGAGTTTAAATCCGACCTCAAACACTCCACATGCTTAGTATTCGTGCGACCTTGGGCAGGTTACTTAACCCCAATTGCCCTGCCTTCCCTCCTCCAAAAAAGAAAAAAAAGGAAGCATGACAAGCTTGAGAAACAGGTACAAGGGCAGATAAGGAAACTGAGGCAGAGGGAAGGGTTAGGGTTTACTCACCTTCCCTTCCTGCTGGTGAATTCAGCATTCTACCACTATGTCACATACTCAACGAACATGTATTAGCTCTTCTCTAGGCCTCATCCTGATCATCCTGACGCCTCAGAGGGGCTTCTTTAAGTACCACCTTGGAGCTATACTGGCCAGGGAACTGGGGGCAGCCACTTACTGAGACTATCAACTGCAGCAAAGTGGGAAATACCAAGGATCAGCAAACAGTGGTTTTTACATTTTTAAAATAAAAGTTTTATTGTATCTAAAAATGTAAAAACCACTGTTACATTTGTACCATACAAAAAACACGTGGGGCCCATTGCAGCTCTTGGTGTGTAGTCTGCTGACCCCTGCCCTTACCCCACCACGTGCCTTGTACACAGCAGGCGCCTAATCAATGTTTACTGATCAGAGACCAATGAGATCACAAACCCACTCAGGCCCTAGCCTATATGAAATGTAAGTTCTGATATTCGTCCTTTACTATTGTCTCATTATACATAGTAGATTGTCAGCTCCTTAAAGACAAGAATCTGATCTTCCCTAGAGGGCCCTGCCACCCACAAACCAAACAGCAAGCATTTACACAGGCCAGAGGACACCAAGAGCAAGCATTCACTCTTCCGCTCTCCCACTTTCAGCCTGGACACCAAGCGTGTTCAGGATTTCCCTCCTAGCTTGGCTCCAACTTCAAATACACTACTTTGAGTCTTCACTATGGAATACATCTCATTCCAGCTCCAGTCCAAAAGCTCCTGTCTGCTCTACTTTAGTGAAGCCCAAAGTAATGAGCCCTGGTAATTTGAGGAGTGCAAACGAGGTCAGACGTCAAAGTCACAGCTCTGGCCCAGCTTTATGTCACTGACTGGAACCCAAATCCCATCCCATCTTAAAGAACATATTTGGGGGCCAGTAGGTGGTGCTGTGAATAGAGCACCAGTCCAGTAGTCAGGAGGACCTGAGTTCAAATCTGATCTCAGACACTTGACATACTTACTACTAGCCATGTGACCTTGGGCAAGTCACTTAACCCCAACTGCCCTGCCTTTCCCCCTCAAAAAAACAAAAAACCACATGTGGCAGAAGAAAGAAATAGAAGAACAAATCCATTTGTAAAAATTTCCTCCCATTTTGGGAAAAAGATGAGTCTAAGAAGACGTTCTACAGATACGGTGGGTCACTATTATCACCTTTAGCCACCAGGGTCTGAGGAATAAATGAGAGGAAAAAAGTACTCAAAACAACACATCAAAGTCTCCTCCAAGTGGATCCTCAAGACATTTTTAAGTATGACCGGCTCAATGGCTACAAAACCATTCAGATTCTCCCACCCCTCTCACATTCACACACACACACACACACACACACGACTGATTTCCTCTTTGTACACAGACTCTGGTTTCCTCTCTGAACCTTTCCCAAAAATTACCTATTGTGAATGTGCCACTGGATTTTATACTAACCCTGCCAGCCAAAAAAGGACTAAAACATAAAGAACAAGGAGCCAAGGAGAAATCCACTGGAGGGGAAATGAATCCCACGTGTGCAATCTTGTAGCAGCTGCATATCAGTCCACTAACCTCATAACCTCCCTTCAAAGTGTGAAGGGAAGCCAGTGCATTCCTAACTTAAGCACGAGATTTCTTCCTCTGAAGGGCAGGCCCACATCTCAGAAATTGGGAAATCAAAGACTCCAATGCGAGACTGGGATTTCCTGGAGTCATGACGTCCACTGACAAATAACGCAGAATAGAAATGTCACATACATACATTCTGTCCCTCTCCCCATTCCCACAAAGGAATGAAGGATAAAGAAAAATTATTCCGGGGAAACAATTCTGGATTCTATTTAAGTCATCAATGTGAACATTTCCAAGATTGTTCTTGTCAAACAATACTGAAAGAAGTGTTTTAAAGGTGAAGATAACAATATATTCAAGTTGACTCAATCAATATTTATTGGCCAATTTCCCACATATATCACACGTACTGTGTATTGGCACTTAAAATAGGGATTTTCAAAGAATCTGATAATGGTAAGCTGAAAGTCACAGGAAACTGAGGCCCAGAGAGGGACACAGATTTGCTCAAGGTCAAAAAGAGGGTGAGACAGGGCTCATATCCAGGTCTCCCGACTCTGAGATCCTTTCTTTCCGCTGTACTAAGTATCTCTTGTTGGGAGGAGATCGACTGAGAGGCTGGCTGTGGGAAAAGTACAGAAATCAAATAATTAACCAGGCCTCTACCTGTGATGATTCCCACCATCCACTGACTCTGCTCCTTTTTGCGGACTGCTGAATGGAGCTCAAGAACAACCAGGAAATTGTACTAATGGTCACGTTGCACACTGATGTCACAGCATCACAACTGGGCCCTCGCTGTTGCCAGGCAATCCCCTTTCCACCCACAGCTGATCTGCTCACTCTCCCAATCACAGTAGCTTTTCTAGATCTTTTCATCCTTCCTCAAACCACCCATAATCCTCCAGTTCCTCTGAGTGCCTCAGAGTTCACAGAAAAAAACTGAAGCCGACAGAAAATGGAGAGCCAATTCCACCCAGTCCTTCCCAGCAGACTGTCCCTCATTCCATCGCTGACATGTCCTCTCATTAATCTTCAGTCTCCTGACTGCAAACACACTCTTGGCTGCCTGATCTCTGATCCACCAATGGATGCAGCTTCCCTTCCCCGCTACCATCCCCTATCTCTTCTCCCTTTCATGGCTGAATTCCTTGAGAAGGCTGTCTACAACAGCCATCCTTCTCACTCTTCAGAAGTCTGGCTTCCCGTCCATCTACCGAAACTGTTCTCACTGGTAACCAATGATCCTTGCCCTGTCTACTTCACAGTCTTGTATTGTCAAGAAAGAGCCAAGTAAACTTCAAAATCCTCTAAAAATGTGAGGAAAGCCTTTTACCAACCGTAAAGTCCTACATTCATGTAACCTTAACAAATACTTGAGTGTATATGGAGTGAGCCTTTCCACACTTCACAAGACCTGAGAAAAGAATGCAGGCTGTTTCCAGGCCAGGTGGGTAGGTGCCGTGGAAATCAAATAATAATTGGCCACGTATTCCAAGGCATCCTCTGATACCTTCGGGTCACCTCCGTGTGCCATGAGGCAGCAGGGCAGGGCTTTAGTGGGCAACTGTTCTGACCACCATTGCCAGGGGAAGTCACAGTCCTCTCAGTGGGGCTAGAATTTGCTGTGAGTATCTGCTGCTTCAAGGCAATGGGCCATCAGCTCAGTGTGAGGAGCACAGACTATCTTTTGCCCTCTTCATATCCCCAGGGCTCACTCAGGGTCTGGCACAGTCGTTTTCAGTTGTGTCTGACTCTCTGTGACCTCATTTGAGGTTTTCTTGGCAGAGATGCTGGAATGTTTTGCCATTTCTTTCTCTAGCTCATCTTAAAAATGAGGAAACTGAGGCAAACAGGGTAAAGTGACTTGCCCAGGGTCACACAGCCAGAAAGTGTCTGAGGCTGGCAGGTCTTCCTGCCTCCAGATCCAGTGTTCTCTCCACTCTGCCATCTAATATCCCCCTTGGCACATAGGGGGTGTTTAAGAAAAGCTTTTTTGACTGAGACACACTGCTACAAAGTGACCACTTGTTTTCACATTTAATTAAAATGGAGCTAGAAAGCACAGGTTTAGAAGGCAATAAAGAAACACAAATGGCAAATTTTGGGCCCCCTCCCTTATGGAATTCTAGATTTCTGAGGGGCAGTGAAGAAACATCTAAGTACTTCATTTTTAAAAGTATTCATTTCCAATATTAAGCAACAAACTTTCTTTTCCCGGCTACAGCAGTGATAGCTTATAAGCGGTAAGTATTTAAGTTAGGGGTAAGAAAAAACAAAACAAAACCCTTTCCAGACTCCCCCCAAAATGGAATTCATCAAAAATCCAATGAACAAGTCAAACTCCGAATGGTACAATTCTCCCCTGGGCGTGGCAGCCCTCACCAACATCCAAAGGAAAGAAGCTCTCCTCCAGCTCTGCCCAGAGCCTGGGCCTCCTATCTGCAGCTAGCAGGACTCTGCCTTGAAAGACCCGTGTAAAACAGAAATGGTCTTCTGGAGAGCAGCAGCCTTGGCTGGCATGCCTTTAAGGCAGGTGGAGTCATTCTAGAAATACTCCATTAGAGAAAAAGATGGCCAAGACAGTAAAGGAACTCCTGTCTGCATCCCACGAGATTTCAACCAATAAGGTCAAGTGATGACAAGTGTGGGTCTGTACACACAAAGTGGAGGACAAGGGGACCTCTCCACTGCATTTTGTGGGGAGTCATATGTGGACCTGTCAACAACACTAGAGGCAAGTGGGTGCTCTGAGGATTGGGAGCCCCACTGGATAAATGTGGAAACTGCCTGAGGTCACAGCCCACTGGCTGCAGTGTTAGAGGCATAGGCAGGTCCTCCTCACTTCAAGTCTCTAGGACACACACATGCACTCCCCCCAACTTCTTCCTATGATGGCTTTCTGGGCTCTTTATCTGTTAACTGCCTACTCTAAATGATTCCAACAAGCATTTTCAAAAATTAAAGCAAACCAATAAAGAGCTTGCAAAATGTTAAAGGGGTGACAGACAATCAATTATGAGTCTTGGAGTCACAGCCCTGGTAACCAGTGCAGCAGAGAGCCCTGCGTGGCATGAAATATATGCTAGAAGGTATATGTACACACACCTAGGGCCTAGGGGTGGGAGATGTCTTTAGAAAAAAAGGAGGGGAATTTTTATTTAGCTTTTGCATACAGAACAAGAAATGATGAAGCACACAATGCCAAGGAATAAGGGGCCCTAGCCACCAGCAGGCTGCCTGATCCTGGTCCTGGCGCTTCACTGAGCCTCAGGCTCCCCACCTGTAAAATAAATGAGACCCCTTCCAGCTCTTAAAATTCTATGCTTCTATTGGAATTGGGGAAATTTGGAACCAGAGATTTTTTTTTAATTTTCACAAAGCAAGTCTGCTTTACTGAATAAATACATTCACATTAAACCCCACAGCTGTGAAATGAAAAGGCTCCGTCCAGCCCCTCCACATCTCTGATCCCAGGTTCCCTCCTCTATACAATCATGAGGTGGGGCTAGATGGTTCCTAAAGGCCATTTCCAGATCTAAGTCCTAGGACCTATGATTTCAGAAGGAAAGATATCAATTGCATCAACATGTTCTTGCAGGACCCTTGTCCTAATGTGCGAACTACACTCTGTTTTGGGACAAGAAGGCTGAATGCCATTCAACCCTGAGAAAACAACTTTTCCCAGGTCCCACAGCAAGCGGTTATCAGCAATGCTCTAACCCAGGCCTTCTGCCTTTCCCCCCACTACCACACTCCATAGCACTTACCTGTTCTCTTCTATGGACATTTCCACATCCACAACCCATTTCGAGAAGGGGAGAGGGGTAGGAAATCAGCCCTCACCCACACACGTCAGTTTGGAATTTCACTTGGCTTAGCTCAATCTATTCTAACCTCTCTATCTTTTCTCAAGTCACCAGCACCATGTCTTTAGGGACCCACATAAAAAATGAAGAGTTTTAGAAAGAGGCAAGTAAAGTAGATTTTTTAGAAATCCACACTAAGCCACTCAAATACAATACCCACAAGATAGTGTGTAAGAACATAGCAACTTTTGCTAGCAACAGAATCTAAGCTCCTAAAGGGCAGATTTGGTTCAGTTTTGTCCCATGCTTTAGGACAGTGTCTTGTACACAGTAGGTCCTTTAATAAAGGTTTCTCTGATTTGTTGAATGAAATCCAGTCCTCCTCTTTTCCCTGCACAACAATCTTTAAATCATCCCTACTATAAGTCAGCTCTATATTTCCTTCTTATTTCTTGGGGCTATCTGAACCAAAAGATGCCTAAGGCAGATGTTTTCTTTTAGCCAAGGAAGATCTCTAAATGTCCTCTCCTGGCATCCTCAAGGCTCCTAGTGCGCTCACTGGCACTACCGCTGTCACGTCCCAATTTGTGAAGATGAAAAAGCCCCAATACAGTGGCCTGTGTGTACATATCTGAATTTGCATCATTCAGAGAGATAATTATGTAAAATATGGTCATTTGGCTTCAACTCCAAGGAATGCAGATAAGGTGCCCACTTCAGAGGTCTCCATGGTCTGCAGGAACGATCTCCAAAGGCAGTAAAACGCTCCAGAATTGGCTTTCCACTCACCATCACTGTGCAATCCTCCGAACCACTGGCAATGACCTGGTCGTTGTGAGGACACCAGTCGATGTCGAGCACAGGTCCTGTGTGGCCACACACTGTTGGGTAGGATTTGTCAATTCTACCAGTCTATGGCAAAAGAGAGAAAAATGTATTACAGACATTGGTTATTGTGGACTCCCATCACACACATCTGCCCCTCCCCCTGCACAAACCCGTAAAAACTCTCTAATTAAAGGGGGGTAAACCAGGCTGTGGGAAGGCACGGGGAATACCCGAGGCAGACACACTAGTCAGCTATGTCAAACGTCAAGAGGTGAGCACTTCCAACTCCCACTACAGAAACCATCACGATTCTCACAAAGCCCTCAGTTCATGAGACACCCCCCACCTTGGACGACATAAGAAAAAAGGCAGAAGCAGCACCAGACACCACATGGTGTCCAAGTTCTTCCTCCAAGGTCAGCAGCTCCCAAAAGGACTTGGCTCCCGGGGGAGAGGGGAGCCCCATTTTACAAAGATGGATGATCAGCCTTTCTAGGGTCAAACAGGGCACCAGAGACCACATGGCACCGAAACTGTCTTACCCAAACTGTCTCCCATAATGGCTAACAACGGCAAGAGTCCAAGAAATCTAAACTACACGCTGCGAGCACGGCTGTCACTGAAATGAAAAACAACAGTGATTATCAACACGCACAGAAGAGTTCTGCCTTGTAACTCCCTGGGGGCCGTGGAGGACTCTGGTGCCCTCAGTCACTTTTAGACAGTAAAGAGGTTCTGATACCAAGAAGGTGGAGAAGCCTCATCAGAGCCCCGAGGCCATCTGGGGGTGGAGCGGCTGCTGTCCTGTGGGCTGTGCCCCAAACTCCCCACACAACCCACAGCCTGGCAGGCCGGAGGAGCAGACAGACCACTCTGTGCCTTCCCCTAAAGTACTGATCCCTGGGGTACTTCACTGGAGACCTTGGGTCACAATGACATTAAACCATTAACCACCACTTTTCTGAGTCCAGGATCTAACAAGTTCTGAAATCACCCAACTGTAAAGCATGACCTGCGAAAGACTGGATTTATAGCAACAGATTCTGGAAACTGATGTCCCTTTTTGCCTGAACAAGTCCAGCTGAAGCTAATTTAAAAACAAAACAAACCGAAACCAGACAAAACCCAGCTTCGATCAAGAGTGAAAAACAACGCAAGAAAAGCGTTTCGTTCTATTCTTCTGATTCAACCAGCAGGAACACCAATTAGTCAGGCCAAGTGCCACACTGAAGAAGTCCTCCTTTACCTGTGCTCAAACCTCCTCCGGACGGAAAGGAGCCCAAGCTCTAATCGAGGAGCATCGCCACGATGCACCTCAGTGGTGACTCGTCCCCTGAAGCCGACGTTCGTGTTGTGAGTGTGACACTGACAGGAGCACCATCATCTAGGAGAAGTGATCTTAAGACTAAAACAGCTAACTCTATCCACTTTAGAAAAGATCATAAAGACCAGGCAAGGCTGTTCCCTGTGTGCCCTAAATACCAAGGTCCCTGAAAGATCATTATGGAGGGAAGGAACTATAGTCTTTTCTTCTGTTTTTTTGTCTTTGTTCTTTGTTTTTTTTAGAGGGAGGATGCCAGTCAATTGACTTGCCCAAGGCCACACAGCTATTAATTGTGTGTCAAGTGTCTGAGGCCGGATTTGAATGCAGGTCCTCCTGACTCCAGGGCCGGTGCTCTATTCACTGAGCCACCTAGCTGCCACCAGCAACATATTTAAAATGACCAACTTCTAATCAGATTATCTTTTGCCGCCCTTATTTTTCGCATAGATGATACTCCATCTTCCAACTAGATGGTAACATGTCAAAACAACGAGAAGCTTTCCGTCTTGGCAATTTATCTAAACCCTATAACATCGCGTGTTTTTCTTTTTTTTTACTCTGTAGATAGCTTAACAGCTAATGATACTGGAAATCTGCAAGGCCCAACGCAAAATTAAGCAAAGAAAGGATACTGCCAGGGTCTTAATTTACAAAAGAATCTGGAAGCAAAACAAACCATTAGCTTCCCCAAAGCTCTGATATTTCTACTTGTTTATGAAGATTGATGACGGGCCTTAGGAGAAAAATCAAATTATAGAATCAACACTGAGCATTAAAGGGGGAGGCACCTCTGGTGTAAATCCGTAAGGGTGAAGGGGGCTACCAGAGCCTTCCACCCCAGACACCTGCACTAAAAAGCAAACAAATTCTTCTCTTCTCTTCCCCAACACTATCCCAGAGGAGTGAGAAGGACTAACCTGTCCTAGCCCAGCCCCCCCATGCCATCACTCCTTCTGGCCATAAAGAAGGGACTAGGGCCTAGACCTGTTGGCCAGCCAGGCTTCCTGCCTGTCATTCTTGCCCCCCAATCCCACCTTCAGCACCACAGAAAGATGTAGTCAATGAATTCACATTAAGGTATGTATGTTGATAACATAAATGTCCCCTGCAATTATAAGAGGTCTTTAACTAACCATGCTTAGTCTATGAAGAATGGAAATGTTCAAGCACAATTTATTCTAACTACCTTAAAGGCCAACTCTGATTTCCTTAAAGCTCTCCCTTCCTAGCCAGATACATAGGGTAGGTGGAGCAACTGGAAGGTGAAGGAATGCAAATCTGAATAGAATGTGTGTGAGAAAAGGGGATCATCTAAAGGGCAAAGATCAGGCCCAGTTGGCCTATCTACTTCCCATTAGGGAAATGTATCCGGAACTTGCATATTTATTGTCAAGTCCAGTTAATGAACCATGAAACAGGACAATGAGTTTTTAAATCCCGAAGAGAAAAAGAAGGGGCCCTTAGTCACAATGGTTTCTTCTAACATTATAAGTGCTTTAGAGCCAAGTGGAACTGTTGGAGATTACGACTGGTAAAATTTCTAAAACTTTAATTACAGTTAAAACTTTTATCTACCCTTCCCCCCTCTAATCAACGTAATTTTAAAGCTACAAAAGCAACATAATATATAGAATCAACTTAAAATGGCCACTTGGAAAGTTTCCAAAGCAGAAGCACAACACACAGGTTCCTAGAACACTCACATAGCCACAGAATACTGGAGCAGGAAGGAGTCATCTCCCACAAGCCCTCAATTCACAGAGGAACAAAACAAGGCCTTGGTCTCCTGACTTCCACAAGCCAGTGTGGTCTTTCCATGACGAGCGGCTGTCTCTCAAACAGAACATTTCATAATTAAAGGCAAAATTCAGTTAGCTTCAGACCACTTCCCTTATCCCTCCAACTACCAGAAGGCCCAGTGTGCTGTTGGAAAGTCCCTGGTTCCGACACATTTCAGTGCTGTTGAGACCTTAAGCAAGGTATTAAACTTCCTAAAATATGAAGTGACTGGCCTGGCCTTGCCATTCTCTCCATCCCTTCTGATCCTCAATCCTATTTAAGACAAACCTGAAAGTACAAAGTGAGGGCAGGCACTCTTTCTGGCCTTAGTGGCACAAAATCAATACTGATAATCCTCACCTCACAAAACGTGTTCAGCTGCAGCATTCTCTTGAGAGACACTTAACAACCTAAACTGTACACTTGCTTTTTCCAATGGAAAAGATTCAGCCTCATCCCATATTTCTGCGATAAAACAAGGGATTGTCCATCACTTTAGGAACAGAGAAGACTGAGCCATCCAGGCCAACCAGGGCTGTGCCCAGACTAGAAACAGAAGCCACTCAATCAGTAATTCACAGATCTCTCTAGGAGCCTCCATGAAGCCATCCACAGCCAACTTTACTCCGTAGCAACCTTTTTCTTCTCTCACCTTCAACCACCTAGGCCTGCTCAGCCATTCCTGGGTGCTGGTTGTTTTTTTTTATTGGCAGTTTCTCTTCCAACCAGGTAATCTTCACAAGGGCAAGCCTCACCTGCATCCACTGGCCTTTCTATATTTCCCAGTAGCTAACACCGTACTCAATATCGAGCCAAGACTTACTAAAGACCTCTGAATAAAGGACAGAGAAGAAAAACAGACAGAATTAAACTATCAAGTGATGTTGGATTTCCTTTGGTAAAGGCCAAGTGATGGTTACAAGGATGAAGCTGCTGAAATTACAAAGAGAATCTATCATCTGGTAAAAAATCAGCTCTGGGGCATCTCAAGAACAAGAACATCTCACTAAACAGTTTCCTTAAATGAATGTAGCATGAATGAATGATTTTTTTAAAAATCCAGGTTTTTCTCACTTAGAAATGAACACAAATGCAGCACACAAATACCATTTCTATGATTTTAGTAGGGGGAAAAATCCTATGTCTCCCTTTCAGAGTTGCCTGGAAAGGCAGGGGCCCCGATCCACTGCTCTGACCTGCACCACTTCCCACTATGATAGCAGAGAACAAGTCTGCCCCCTTCTGAAAACCTGGGGGCCCTGGCTCCCAGAGGATCTCCCAATTAAGGTCAAACGTCACAGATTCCTAAGCCTCCCCATCCCAGGAGCTGCCATCATGTGTGGCTGGAGGACAATTCTGTTTCAAAAGTCAGCCCCTGCTCTCCCAAACGTTACACCATAGGACAAGCACTGGTCTGGGAGTCAGGAGACACGGGTGCCAGCTCTGGCTCAGCATCTACCTGACAAGGTCCCAAGGTTAAAATCCGAAATGAAGGGGACACAAGGGGTCACCAAGGTCAGTCCATCAGCAAACACACAGTAAAAGCTCACTTAGAGCCAGCCCCCTGGTGTACAAATACAAAGAAATCATCATTGCTCTGGAGCAACCTCTCTTCTATCGGGGAGACGATGTGTCTAAGAATACCCCCAATACATACAGGAGAACTGCCAGGCCGCAGTGGGGGGAGGCAAGGGCGGCTGGGGCTGGGAGCAGGGGTGCTTTGTACACAGGGGGTGCCTGAGACACATGGTGAAGGCAGCCCGAGCAGCAGGCACTGGTGCAGCTGGCCAGGATGCATCGCATATTAAAGGCCTCTGCTTCTGGTTATCTCAGAGGTGACAGGAAGTCACCAGCATCTTCTGAGTGTTAGAAAAGCCACTTTGGTCACTGAGTGGAGCATGGACTGGGGTGGGGAAGAGACTAAAGAATCCACTGCCATGAGTCTGGGCAGGAAGCGATGAGAATCTGCTTTAGTAAGGTGGCAGCCAAGGGCGGTGAGGGGGAGGGGTCAGGCCTGAGATGCTGTGGAAGCTGAAATGGCAGAGATCCGGTGACTGACAGGGACGGACATGGGTGGGGGTGGTGCCAGCGTTATAGATCTAGGAGATGAAACAATCATGGTGTTTTAGTGGGCACTGGTAGGTTTCGTAGAAGCAGATGTGGGGGAAACGAGTCCGGTTTGACACAGTCCAAGTCTGAGACGTCTCCAGGTAATCCATCCTGAATGTTCAAGTCCTTGGTGATGCTGGCAGGGGCTAGGAAAGACCCGTAAACTGGAGAAAGCGAAGAGAGTGGAGGGGAAGCCCTTGGCCAGTCTGAGGGCCCAGCCAAGGAGATCCAGGAGCAGGCAGACAGAGAGGAGAATCAGGAGGGAAGAGCATCAAGAAAATCCAGGAGCCCAGCAGGCATCCGCAACAGATACAGGTCAGGAGAGCTCATCTCAATCCAGCTCCTCCTTTTATAAATCAAAGTCATTTGCCCAAGATCATACAGGAGCAAGGGAATGACAGTGTTCAGGTCTTCCAGGCCCAGTAGAAAGCTCTTGACTCTGCTAAAATACAGTGAAAGTGTCTTGCAAATATGAAGGACTATGAACAAGAGTTATTATTGTTTGGGGAAAAGGACAATAGAAAATCTCAGGGCCCCAAGTTTTACTAGAGGCCTGGATGTCTTTTCCTTGGTTAACTCACACCTGTTCCCCTCCTACTAATCGCCGAAGCATTGGGACAAATGCCAAGGTCTAGACTGGAACTGACCATTTAAACCAGGCTGTAAAAGGAAGAAAACTCTCTGCTGCATCCGAGGGCTGGAGAAAAGGCCCAGGAAAGGGGGAGTTAAGAAAGGACTGGCAGCTGGCCATCTGAAACACAGAAAGTCCGTGCTTAGAAAGGAGACTATTCAGAGAACAGTTGCTTCCTCTGGCTGTGATGTCCTCATAAATTCTTAAAACAAATGAAATGGGAAAAGGAACATTATACTGCACAAGAAAAATGGTTTCCACCGTTTGTTGATGGAGAGATTTCAAAAGTTAAAAGGAGGAAAAAAATAATATGGGTTTGGAATGCAAACTGCTCAGTATGTTCATACTCAGGGTGTTTGACAGAATAACTGATCTGATCATTCCTCCCAAATCCTCTCCCCTAGGAAGGACAAGCCCCCACCCCACTTTACAGTTTTACAGAAGCAACTTTACAAGTGGTATTCTTAATGGAGCACCCATTCTGCAGATAAGAAAACTGAGATAAGATAAGGTAACAGAGCCAATACCGACAATGACTCTCTTGAATCTCCTCCCCAAGGCAGGTCCTCCAAGTACAAGGGTGGGCTCAAAATGTGGAAGTACAACAGCCTCCTGGAGCCAGCTCCAGACCCTAGATCCCATAACCTGTGTCTCAGACCCTCATTCTGCTACTTTCTGAAACCTATGGCATTTTCCCCCAAATTTCCCTTTTTAGGACTCAAGTTTCCTATTCTATAAAATGAAAGGGACTGATGAAGCTCCCTGCCAGCAATAAGCCCTGTGATTCCCATTTCATAGATGTTGAAATTGAGGCTTAACAAGTCTAGTACTCTTTCCTTTACACTCTTTACAATGCCATCTCTCGATAATAAATTACACAGTCCAGTCAGGAACTGAATGTCCTAATTTGATGCACGTTTCACTGCCCAGCCTGGCCCTCTCTACCATAACAAGTTCCATTTCGTTCCGTCAAAAATGGGCACAAAAATGCAGAATTGGGCAAATGAGCAGCTTAGGACCCCCTCAAAGTTAAAGGAAACCACTCTATGTGGGCTTAATCTAGGGCAGTGGTTCTCAGCCTAGGGCAGTGGTTCTCAACCTTCCTAATGCCACGATCCTTTAATACTCTATGTGGGTGTATCTGCATGTGAGCGGACCTGCCTGGAGACGGATAGAAGAGGGGTGTTAGGCGACCCTTGTGAAAGGGTCGTTCAACCCACAAAGAGGTCGCGACCCACAGGTTGAGAACCGCTGACCTAGGAGTACTAGCACTTCTAGGATATGGATTCATGGCCAGCTCGAAGGAACCGGCTCATGACACATGGTGACCATGACAAATCCTTGTTTATCCCCTAGTAACCACCAAGGCATCCACAATTAATTCTGGAGATTCCAAAGGGCCACCCTCTGAAACAGCCACTGGCACGTGTTGGGAGAACCAGGTATCACTTACTTGGAACCTCTACATGGCTAATCACAGCAAGTGCAAAATCAGCCTTAACTTCGAAGGCATATTCATGGAGTGTCGGACAATGGGTTTAGAATTTTTTCCCCCTAAAAAGTAGCTTATTTTAGAGTCATTTACACACCGGGTGATTTCTGTTCCTTCCAAACCAATCCACTTTATTTTATGGAGACAGCAGTCCTTAAACTTCTGCATTGTCATTGTGCCAACGCCAATAGCAGGATTTACTCCGCGCTTTATTTTTACAAAGGGCTCTCCACATTATGCCGTTTGATCATCGCAACCACCTGTAGTGCAATGGTATCACCCCCATCTGACAAACACGGAAACTGAGGAGAAGTTAAAAGCTGTGCTCAGTATCACAGCGCTAGCAAGGTGTCTGCACAGGGCTTTAGCACGTGACACCCGGCCACCTAGAGATGAGGTCTTCCCTCTGGTGAGTATCAGTAACGATCTGTTTCTGCCAGCTCACTTCTATCAAATGCCTTACACCCCA
The DNA here is from genome assembly GCA_028646515.1 of Pseudochirops corinnae. NCBI lineage: Eukaryota > Metazoa > Chordata > Mammalia > Diprotodontia > Pseudocheiridae > Pseudochirops > Pseudochirops corinnae. The sequence continues at coordinate 339,624,295 of CM053587.1, read as the reverse complement.
GCTCTCCCACACCTCCAGCCAAGGTGCGTCATAAGGTAGGTAACCAAAGAAACTGAAGAAAATTGAGGTTCCAGGAACTTCAGTGACTCACCCAAGGTCACTCAGTTACTAAACGGCAGACAGAGACACGGACTTGGAGCCTTGAGAGCAGATGCAGGGCTCCCTCCCTGCTGACCAGGGAAAGTGAGGAAGTAAGGTCACCAAGAGGCTGAGATACAGCCTTCAGATTACTCTCAGAAATGTATTAGCACTGATCAAAGTGCTTTCAACATGCAGGTTTATGTAAAGACTCCTGGGAGAAAAAACAATTATAGGAGTCGAATGACTTCAGGCTCTCCCAGGCCTGTATTTACAGCTGACCTAAAAAGGAAAGGGCTAAGAACCCTACAAGCCAGTGTTGTTTTTAGAAGACAAGCAAGTGAAATGTCTGGAACGGGAGCCCGATCTGCTTTTCCACACAAACACAGAGAAGCGGAAGACCTTTCAGATCCAGATTCCACAGCGGAATCACATTACAGAATCTGTGGAAGGCCCTCCAAGGTGCTTGAAGCCAGCTGCTGCCCAAGGTGCAAACACCCGCTACCACAGCGGCTGACAGATGATCCTCTGCCCAGGCATAACTTAACTTCTCAGCTAAAAAATCACTCGTTGAAAAACACAGCTTCTTTCAGATAGTCACGGTTTTCATTTCATCCTTTACTGCAGAGACCCACCACTGAAAAAGAAAGGCACATGTGGCTCCAAGTCAAGAAATTGCCCAAGAGAAGCTCAAGACTGAATGGAAATAAGGTCAGCAACGGTGGCTTGTAAAAAGTATCGGAGAGATCCAGTGGCCTGGCTGGTGTGCCGCAACCTGATCTCTGGGGGGATCAGATCATGCAGCTTCTCAGGCACAAACAGCACAGCTGCTCAGCCAGGAGACGAGGGGCCAAGGCCAGCTGTTACTAGCTGCACCTGTGGGACCATGGGCAACTGTGTGAGTGAGTGACAGTGTGCGTGTGTAAGGAGGAGGGCCATCTGTGGCTGGGGTCCCTTCCAGCTCTTGAATACAGGTAGCTAAAAAAGACAGAAGATGCAAGAGAACAAAAAGGCATTCATTAAATACTTGCTGTGTGCAAAGCACCATGCTGAGCACTAGGAGGGGACAGCTGACAGAGCAGAGAAAGCCCCCGGGAACAGAAACCTTTCTGTGGACTTGTGGCCATCTCCTTGGCATTCAAAGTTCCCGAAAATCCAGAAACCAAAAAGAAAACACCCAAAGCTCACTGAGCAACTTTCCTAGAGACAGATACTTTAATAAGCCTAGCCACATGCAAAGTAGCAGGAGTTACAAGTATGAAGGCACAAACACAGCCCTTGGGAGAGAAAGATAACAAACGTGAATAAACATGATACCAAGTGTAGCAGGAAAGAGGAGAGTGGAGAAGAGTTGGGTTTACTTTGGAATTGGAGGGCAGGGAAGAAAGCTGCCCAGATGTGGTAATATCTACAACATGGCACGTTGCCAAGGAGAGGGCTGCCAGTTCCCAGAAAGCCAGACTGGCCTCACGGGAGTCTGCATCTTCAGTCCCAGGCTCCTGCCCGCTAGGCTGGTCATTTCTACCATCCTGGGCAGGCTGGGGCCTCACCTCCTCACAACCATGACTACTAAAAACAAGCAGTCCTCACTTTGCATACATTTGCATGACATAAATGCAACTTTATGTAAAGAATTTTGGAAGTCTTGTTCCAAAATACCAGCTAAGTTAACTTTCCTGTATAGTTCTATGCTCTCTCTCCACTCCTGTCCTTCAGCTTGGTGCTCCATGGCACCCCACCCCCCGAAAAAACCCAGAACCCCCCCCCACACACACACACACATTAAAAGATCCTCCATATGAAAGCAGAATGGAGCAGTCAAGCTGCGCTTGGCTTGAGTCCTCCCAAGCCAACAGAGGAGACCTTTGCCCTGTTCTGCCCATCCGTTCTGTATCTGTCTTCAGTCTCTCCCATGTCTGTCCCCATGCCCACATGTTCCTCCTCCCGGCTCTTGCTTCTCTATCCCCAACCCCCACAAGTCCACAAACTATGTGTTCCCGTCTCTCTCCTTCCCTCCCTTCTTCACATCAGTGAACAAATATGTACATTATATTAAAATCATTTTATTTAGAGGCCTGTGGAATGGTCTACTTACATAAGGTGAGAACTGCCTATAAATATAGTTTACAATAAAGTTCTCAACCCCTTGAAACTGTGGAAAAGTTTCAACCTCAGACATGATTTGATCAGTGGAAATGATGGCAAAGAAATGGCCAGGATCACCTGATAGGGAGGGACCGTGCTGGTACACATATGCAGGCATACAAGCAAAGGTAGAGCTGGCAAGTACAGGTATGCCAGTCAGCTGGCAAGACTGTTGGGGAGGGTGCAGGAAGGGAATCAGCAAAGCTAAGAAAGGCGGGAGCCTTATTTGTGGAGGACTCGGGGGTGCCTTGTTTCAGCTGTGTGGCAGGTTGAGGCGAGACTCCAGCTGTTTTCATTCATCTCCATGAATCAGCACATTCCCCACAACCTGTGAACAGCTGCATCTGACCCTGTGCTGAACCAGTACACTATTCGTTTTTAAACTCCAAAGCATACAAGTATATAATGACTATCATTCCCCAAGGATCTCTTGTGCTGGAAGGTGTGCTAGGATCTGCTTTTTGAAATCACTGATGATGTCTTCAATAACTTAGACATGCAGCCACAGAAATTATCTTCAAGACAGAACATGAAGATGTTGTGAACATGTCCCTCACACAACATGGCGGATCACTCCAAGAGAATGATGGGGAACCCGGGGTGCTTGGTGACCGGCCACATGCTACCTCTCCTCAGTCCACAGGCTCGTCTGAAAACACTGCCAGATTGTAGGTCAGGAATGATTTACACGGATCCAATCACAAGTTCCTTCAAGAGGAGATTTTATTGGTTTTTTCCATTTTGAAGGACCTGAGGAGAAATCCAGGCAATATGAAAACAAAGATTATCAATAGGAGTCTACTTTTTAAGTAACAGACATGCCTGGTAAGTGACAACATTAAAGCTTCCAAGCAATTTAGCCTGGTCTTTCCCCTCCAAGGAGCCTGCGGAGTTTAGTAACTTAAGGCCCAACCACTTCTGAAAAAAGATTTGAATCCCTTTCCATAGTCCATCTCTGTAGCCAGGCCATTAGAACTCCACTTCCTTCTTCCAGTGCTCTTCCCAGTTAGGAGTTATTGATACCTGAACCTCTCGAAGCTGTTCTAAACGCCAAACTGCCCCAGCTCCCTTGGGCTTCACTGCTTCCTGGATAAGGAACAAGACATCTTGTAGAGCTCAACTCCAGAAGTGTGGCCCATTTGGAGAACCTCCTAACTGCTCACCTACCCTGGATCCATGAAAGAAAGATGGATCCATTTTCTTACAAATTCTGATGTAAGATGGTTCCAGAGTCACTGAGGCTGACCAAATTTCAATTTAACTTTGTTAAACTATACACCAAACTGGGGCCTTTTGTTAAGTATCAACAATAAACCCTTTGCCGGTTTGGGGCCATAAATTGTATAGAATTGTTCAGGCCCTCACAAAGAGAACAGCAAGCCAACATGTGCTGCGGAAATACGGAGAAAATGTCTGCTCTAGCAAAAGGGCTCCATTCACATTGTACCACGTTCAAAGGAGTCAAAAGGATGTCTATTGAAGTCCATTTTCCTCCTTCTCCAACACCCTTTTTCTTCGTACAGCACTATTCATACTAACAAAGGTCATGCTCTACTCCAGTAAGGCTCTGAGAAGCTCTGAGGAGCTGGCTCTCAGGCCTGCTCCAAGGAGTCCAGAGACTGAGCATGCCCAAACTAGCAGCAGAGCAAATCCAGGCTGGCTGCCCATAGCGGAACCCCAAAGTAATACCGTCACCATTTACAAAATTCTTGGTCTACATTGTCTCATTTGATGCCTCTGAGAGCCTTTGAAGCTGGTGGCCCAAGTGCTGATCCTGACCATCTTTAAGATGAGAGAAAAGGAAAAGAGAGACTGAGAAAGAGTAGAGACAGAAGGGGAAGGGGGGAAGAAGGGAGAGGAAAGCAGAGGAGACAGAGAGAAGTGAAGCTCAAGGCTGGCCGCAGCATCACTTTGCTGAATTTGAATCCTGTGAATCTGAATTCTTGAAGGCTCTGTAGTCAAAGCACAAACTCTGTCAGGCCCTACTACATACACACTGGTCTGTCTTCCAGGAATCCCCCTAATAATTAACCTTCAGAAAGGAAACCATCAAATGAATCTTCCTGAAGTCAGTGACTCCCAAAGACCATCTATCTACCAAGCTGTAGAGGGAGAACTTCCATCTGCATCAGTGGAGGGGAGGTGCTCCAATGATGAAAGATCTGAGAACCCTCAAATATTATGAAGACACTGAAGCCCAGGGAGGGAGGGAGGGGAGGTAGCCCACTGGCAGTGACCCATGCTAAGAAGTGACAAAACTGAGATCAGAACCTACAAGTCTAATGTTGTTTCCCCATGTTGTAGGAGGGTTGGACAACTAAGGAGAAGGGGAAGGAAGAAGGTCCCTACAAAATCTGGGTCCCTGAAACAGAACTGCACAGACCGGTCATAAAGCTCTTAAGGACCAGGCAAGGGCTGATATAAAGCTAACCAGTATTACAGCCATTTACTTATCTGAGCTGTCCCTACAAAACTTCACCTAGGTTCTACAATAAATAGTATCGCCTAGAAGAGATGGCTCCTAACTTCCCTGCTTTAATGTGCCTATGAAAAATGAAGGTCTTTTCCTGCATGTTATTTACACCCCCCCCCC
>CM053587.1:339574062-339618979 GCA_028646515.1 Pseudochirops corinnae | reverse complement strand
GCAGATGAGTCCTGGCGTTGGATTCTGCCTTTGATGTGCCCTGTAGGGGTACTTGGGTCCATCCCCAGCTTTGATTTGGGAGGGACTTTAGAGACTCTCCAGACAAGAGGTTCCTTAAACATGATTCTTAAAAAATATTTTGAAAATGATTTCAATATAATTTGTTTCCTTTGTACTCTTATGTATTTCATCTTATGCCTTTAAAACCCTTCTTTTGAGAGAGGGGTCCTTAGGTTTCACCAGGCTGCCACAGTGGTGGATGACACCACAGTGGCTAAGAATCTGATTTAAATCAACTGGAACCTGAAAAGAATCCTCTCTACAGGGGGCTTGAGAAAGCCATCCAGCCTTTGCTTAAAGGCCTCCAGTGAGGGTAGCCACACATTGTCTCTCAAGACAACTCCTTCAGACCTGAATTTGTCTCTTTGTAGCTTTTGCCCCTTGCTCTCTTGGGCCTGGATCTAGTGTGGGTCTCCCCTCCCCCTCAGTTTGCTGACCCCCTGCTCTAGGTTAAATATTCCTAGTGCCCTAAGCCAGTCCTTATATAGCATGGACTTGAGGCCCTTCAGCATCGTGGCGGCCATCCACTGAACAGTCTTCTCCCTTCCTAAAACATGCCCAGAAGCAAACATGATACCTTCCTAAGCCTCAGTTTCTTCATCTGTAAGATGAGGATCATAATATCTATAGCCCTTGCTAACCAAGGTTGTGGTGAGGAGCTAGAGATCCATGGTGCATATCATGTGTGCAGCATTCTGTAAATGCTGGTGATGTTAGACTTCTAGAACTGAGGGCCATCTCAGCCCAATGCCCCCGTCATTTTATAGCTGAAAAATTAGAGAACAAAGATGTTGCCTAGACTCTAGAATCCAGTAGAATAAGGGGAAAATGTCTTTTTTTTTCTGATGCTAAGAACTTGTTAAAGCCAGAACCATGAAGTCTTAGCCCTCCTTCTGTGAGAATGGAAGTTGACTCACTAGAGGATTATATGGGGGAGAGGAAGGAAAGACCCTTTAATGCAAGGGAAGGAGAAAAACGTGGAAAATATGAGAGAATATTAAGCTTGTCTGCGCTGCATCAGTAGGCCCAAAGCTTCTCTTGCAGACAAATGGCTCCAGCTGAGAAGGGATGGCCAAAGATGGATGCTGCAGTGGTTCAACAGGAAGTGGCAATGTTGTGAGATAGCTGCGCTTGTGGTTCTGATCGTTGGGGCAGAAGCTTGCTCTAAAGCCTGTTATAATCCTGGGGAAATGCAGGCTGGCTGGGAGTGATATTAGCTTTTATGTTCACATCTTTTGTGAATTCAAAGGAATGAGAAGCCTCAGTGGGAAGAGGTGGATAGACTGTTATACAACCAAAGGCACGAGTATAAACATATAAAATAAACTTTGGGGGGTTGGCTAAGTACATTTCACTTTTTGCATAATGACTCATGTGTTGTATCACATTTTTTTTTTAAGCGAAGGCTTGGAATCCTAGAATGTTAACATGGGATGAGATACTCAACCTTTTTATTTCATAGACGGGAAGACTGAGGGCCCAAAGTTTCTGCTTGCTTAAGGTCACACAACTAGGCCGGGTCAAGCCTGTAGTATGGGGCAGGTCTCCTGTTGGCCCTCCTACTTAGTGCACTTAAAATATGCCACAGTATTTCTAGGTTGTGTCAATTCATTTATATTTCTCCACGTTTCATCGTATGTAGTTTGAATTTCAGTTTATATTCTCTTTTTAGTCATTGACCTTCCTCCTCAAAGCATTCTCAATCCACATGCTTTTTGTTCCTTTCTTTCAGTCGGTCAATTGTAATTTTTAGAAAATGACTCAACTTTTGTATTGCATTCTAATTTTGGATCCACATTTTCAAGGGATTTGTTGACATTCTGAATAGGTTATTTTTTCTGAAGATAGAAGATAGATTATTTCAGAAATTCTTATACCGAGCTAAGACCTATTTTATGTGGATTTTCTCTTACAGGCATTTGGATAACACAGATACAGCACATTAGTTTTAATGAAGTATTTTCTTAATTCCACAGTCTGACTACACACAAATACTAGTAGGAGTTTGTAGCCCATTGGTTCTCTTTAGGAGAATAATAATATTCCCTTGTTCTCTTTAGGACCTATCCAGCTCCAAGAGATTCACGATTCTTGGGTCTCTTATGAATAGATCCATTTTGAGTGCTCAGTACTGGAAATACTGTGTAGTATTGATAAGAAGAAAATATCAAAAATCAGACAGGAGCAGCTAAAGTCCAGTCCTGACAAACTATAGCACTTGTAACAGACATAATTAAAACCACGAGAGATTAGGAAAAGAGGGTAATTGGTTCAAAGCTTGACCAGGCTGGCTCTCTGGGGACTCCACCCACACGTGGTAGGCCTAGCACTTTGGCTTGAGAGTCTTTTGATGATGTGAAATTAAAAGCATATTTCTGGGTCTGGGCAACTGTCAAATTTTTAGTACTTGATCAACAAAACCATAGCATTTGAATTATTCTGAACAACTATAAACACAGATTTAGGTATGTGAAACAAAATGGTGACATGTGACTTGGTGGGGTTTTTTTTTTCACTCAAGGTCCTAGGAGTAGGTAGAAACAATTCATGCTTCCTCTCTTCCAGCATCTTCTGTCAAGTCAGCATATAATCCTCTCTTCCAGGTTCCCCCTCCCCCAAAACCCCCAATAAAACCCAACCCACCTGAGACAGAAGTTTGTTATTTTAACTTAGAGTTTAAATGGTTCTTAGGATCTAAAAGGCGTTTTTCGTTTCTCCCATATATAAGCATAAGGTAGTATGCTTGCTAATAATTTTTGTAAAGTAAAAATTCATCTGCTATCTGCTTAATAGTAAGATAAAAACCACATTCTTCTGCATGATTGTCAGACATTCCTACTTAACAAAGATCACAATTCCTTTTATTCTCAGGAACTTAAAAGAATGGGAAACAACTTATTAATTTAAAAGTATAGCTTTCGGATGCTACCATAATGTTTTCTAGTGGTAATGTGTGTATGTAAGTTGTCAGACATCTAGAAAGAAGGGGGATCTCTTAGGAATCCCTACCCTTGGCAAACTCCATGTTGTTGCTGTTGCATTTTTTTTAATTGAGTAATTTATTTTTGGATTTCAACATTCACTGTTATAAGATTTTGAGTTTTTAAATGTTCCTCTCTCCCCAAGACAGCATGCAATCTGATGTCACAGACTCCATGTTGTATGCCTTATGTAGTTAACTGTGGTATCTTTCCCTTGCCATTGACATATTAGCTTTTCTTGGCCAGCGAGAGAAAAATATAGTCTCTTTGGCGCTGACCTCATCTGTTTAAGGTGGTATTTAATGAGATAATGCATTGGCTGCTTTGGACATGCACAGCGTTCTGTACTGTGGGCCCTTTTCTACAGGCAGCATGGATAGTAATATTTCTCAGTCATTGAATTAGACCTTTTAAAAACTGACTTCATTTCCCCTTCCTCCCCGTGGCCCATAGCTTCCTCATCCCTTCTTCCTTTGCTCTTTGAGCTCCGGAAAGCAGTGGAGATAAAGTCTTTGGTGGTGGTGGTTGTTTTAAGCAGATTCATAGTGGCTTTGGGCTTTTCCTAAGACTGTTAATTTGCTGGTCCATAAGGCTACAAATAAGGAAGTTTGAAATATATTTGCTGAATTAATTGTAAAATTGATGAAATGAAATTATATGCTGACTTGTCAGAAGATGTATGAACCATGCGATTCTTCGGTCAGGATGGATGTTTTAGAACCCAGATGCAATTGCTGAAGGCAGCATGTCCAGGGCTGCACCTCTGCTTGTGAATGAATTCGAACCCACCAATTTCTTGCATCCGTTGTTGGGGATTTCGAATTCCTTTTCCTTTTGCAGCAGTGTTACCAATGGTAGGTAGGGTAGGCTAGGCTGGGTAGGGTAGGCTGCAGAAACTGACTTTACTCCTAATGTGACTGAAATCTCCCACTAACCTGAATTCAGAAACATCCACCAATGTTGTACCTCTGGATGGGGGAGAGAGGAAGTTTACATACAGCGCCATTCTTCCCCTCATAGACCTGCCTGTTTAATGGAGGAATGAGCCATAAACATCGATGTTTTATACAGTATCCCAGAGTAAGAGTGTGAGAAAGTTACCAGAAAAGTGCTGTGGGAGATGCCAAGTACGGGAAGATGGCCACATGTGGCTTTAGAGGTCCTCGAGTGCGGTCTTTTGACTGAGTCCAAGGTTTACAGAATGAATCCTTTTCTGAAGGGGATTTGTTTTGTGAAGTTTGAATTCAGTAAGAGGGCCACACTTGAAGACCTAGAGGGCTAGATGTGGACTTGAGGCTGCAGGTTTTCCAGCTCTGGATTAGATTTAGGAAAGCTCTGGAGTCAGGCAGCCAGCCAGGGAAAAGGCAAGGAATCTATCTGGGAGGGCAGGGTAAGTAGTTTGCTTTGGTCCCAGTGTGGAATATATAAAGAGTTGAAACAAGAAATAAGGTGGGAAAGTCAGGCTGATGCCAGATTGTAGAAGGCTTTGCCAGGAAGAGGCTGTTCAGCTGTTTTTTGTGAATTAGTGTAATTTGGGATTCTGAGGCTGATTCAGTCCAGGAGGCCTCTGAGACCTTCATCCTTCTTTTCTGGATGCATGGCTGGTCCTAGACAGAGTTTTGAAACAGGCCAAGTTTATATCTTTGTTAACTTTCCCACCTCTCTATTTGTGTCTTAGTGTCTGCCACACTCCTCCAAAAGTTTCTTGCTCCAAAGTTACCTAACTCTTCTCACCCCTTCCTCCATAGATGATCTTTCCCATACAGAGGTCATGTGCAGTGGGGCCTGCCTATGGACAAAACCTCAGTCCTACTTCTTAGCAACCATCTTCCTTGGTTTCTCCATCTTTCACAGACTCAAAATTTTAGCATTCGAAGGGACTTTAGAAGCTGTTTAGGTCAACCTATACCTAAAGAATAATTCCCTCTACAGCTCTGCTTATAAACAAAGGGTGCCAATGAAGGGGGAACCCAGTGCTCCATAGGCCTAATGGAAGATTTTGTTCCTTAAAATCAAGCCTAAATTGGCTTTTTTGCGGCTTCCACTCATAAACCTTAGTCTGGTTCTCTGAGACCAAGCAGAATAATTCCATTCCTTCTTTTACATATCAGTCTTTCAGACATTTGAAGACAGTTGTCATGGTTCTCCTCTTCTTCCCGCTGTCTACCCCTTCTCCCTGTCTCCAGGCAGACACCTGAGATTCTTTCAGTGGATTTTCATGGCTTTGAGCAAAGCCCTTCACCATCCTGGTTGCTCTTCACTGAACACTACAGCTTATCAATGTCCTCTCCAAATTTGCCACCCACGACTGAATTTAATACTCCAGATGTGATCTGACCCAGGCAGAAGACAGTGTAATCACTACCATATTCTTGGAAGCCATATTTATCTCTATGTAGCCTACAGATGTGTTTCACTTTCTAGGATGTCCTGTCATCCTATTGGCTCATTGAACTTAGGTTAAACAAATCCCCCGCAGGTCCCTGAGGCACTTGCTCCACTCCAAATCAACATCAGTTCCATTCTTCACTCAGCTGTCAGATTTCTTTTCTAAGATGCAGGGTCATCTCCTCTTTCAGTCCTCTCTAGTGGCTCCCTCTTACCTCCAGGATCAAATATAAAATCCCAGTTTGGCTTTTAAAGCTCTTCCTACTTTTCCAGCCTTACACTTTACTCCTCTCCATGTACTCTGGAATTCAGTGACACTTGCCTCCTTGCAGTTACTGGAGGAAGATGCTCCATCTCCAGTTTCTGTATATTTTCCCTGGTGTCACTCGACCTCAACATTCTCCCTCCTTATCTCTACCTTCTGGCTTCCTTCAGTTGTCAGCAAAAGTCCCATCTTCCTGTAAGTGTCTTTTCCTCTGTCCTCCTTAGTGCCTTCCCTCAAAGGGAAAGACTACCCTTTCAGTATCTCATTTGTACAGTCCTTTTCATGGTGTCCTTTCATTAGACCAGTGGTTCTCAACCTATGGGTCGCGACCCCTTTGGGGTCAAACGACCCTTTCACAGGGGTTGCCTAAGAACATCAGAAAACACATTTTTCCGATGGTTTTAGGAACCTCTTCTCTCCATCTGCAGGCGGGTCTGCCCACATGCAAACACGCCCACATATACTATTAAAGGGCCGTGGCATTAGGAAGGTTGAGAACCATTGCATTAGACAATACAGGGGTGGGGAACCTGCCAGCCTCGAGGTCATAGCCCTCAAGTGGGGCCCTTTGACCAAATCCAAACATCACGTCCCTTAATAAAATTATCCTTAAATCCCTTAATGAAAGGATTTATTCTTTAAAACTTGGACTCAACCAAAAGGCCGCACCCAGAGACCTAGAAGGCCACATGTGACCTCGATGCCACAGCTCCCCACCCCTGGACTATGAGCTCTTTGAGGACAGAGATCCTCTTGGCTTTTCTTTGAATCCTCAGCTCTTAGCACAGTTCCAGACACATAGAAGGCCCTCCTTGACACAACTTGACCAGCCAGCCAGGTTTGACTCCATCTGACTGTTCCGACTTCTATCGTGCAGCTCCATCTTTTCCCTAAGAACCACATGGAAGACTTATCAAGTGCTTTGCTAAGATCTGGGTGACCTGTTAGTACCCCATTTGGCTGATGATTCTCCAGAGGGGAGTGAAGTTAACCTGCTAGGTCTTTGTCGTGCCCAAAGCCATCTTGGCTCTTTGAGATCACTGCTTCCTTGCACATTTGTTCCCTAGCCTCTCATTGGTTGTTCCTGTAGTTAAAACTCACTATCTCTTCTCTTTTCTGAAAGTTGAGACATTACTCTCCCCCAGTCACGCCTCACCTCTCGTGTTTTCCACGATCCTCAGAGATCACCAGTGGTGGTGGCTCAGTAGTCCCATTTGCCTGTTCTTTCCTCACATACTGCAGAAATTAGGGACTTAATGATAACAATTCACTTTAAAAATGTAGACTTTGTAAAGTGGTTGTTACTTTAGTTTTATTTTTTATTCATAATTTAAGCAACAAAAAAGATCATTTCTGTCTCTGTGACAGAACAGAAAAGAGGCCTGTACGTGAAGCTGTGATTCTCCATTTCATAACCCTGGCTTTAACGTAGGTGACTCCTGTTTGTTCTTTCAAAACTGCCCCTTTTTTGAACTTCCTTTTGTTCCCCTTTTTGGGGGTGTCATTACTTCAGCCTCCTCTCCCCCCTCCCCCCGTTAAAAACCAAGAGAAAGAAAAGAACCCTTGTAACAAGTAAGAGTAGTCAAGGCAGATCAAACCATATAGTGTCCATGTCCAAAAATTGACTTCCCTGTTCCTTGAGCCCTTCATCCCTCCGTCATCAGAGTTCTTAAGTCCTTACAGGTTTTGCTTCATACTGTTTTCCTTGCTTGTATACCTTATTTTCCTGGTTCTGCTTACTTCACTTTGTATCACTTCACATTCCTAATATTCAGGATTCCCTGAAATAGGCTTGCATTTTCTTTGACATCCCTTTCCTGAAGTTGGGCTCTGTGCGAGTGCCAAGTTCTGCTTTGTGCTGTGCCTTCACTCTGGGTCTTCTGGTTCCTGTGCTGGCCTCCACTTTCTGGATCTTTGCAGTTGAACATGTTGGATGTTCAGGATTCTTCACTGTTGCTGGAGCCCCAGGACCTGGGCTATCTTGGTTTGAGTGCCTTGTGGCTTTCCAACTTCCTTGGGTCTTTCTGGGGGTTCCTCTTCTCACTGGCCTCAGACATAGGGCCTAGTAGGTTACATGTGTCAGTATAGTCTTTGTCTCTGGCCTGTGCTATTACTTGTACAATTCAGGGCCTTTGATGTTATTGTAGTTTTTTAAAATGTATTAATCATTAATGGGTCTGGTACAAATGACATGTTTTTGCTGGAGTAGATATGTGGGCCCAGGAGATGGGAAGTGTGTCTTCCACTATTCAGACCCCCATCTTGACTGGAAGGCCACAGAGACCTTTCAGTGACATTGGTGGGTTTTTCAAACATGCAGGGATCAAGAAGATAGTCATTTTCCTTCAGTGTTTGTCTTGATAACACAGTGGGTAGAATTCCCTGTATTGACTTTTTAACATAATACAAGCATAATACAATATTTGAAACATTAAAGTATTGGTATGTATGATACACTGATTCTTGAGGAAGCTATTTACTTAGTTTGTTCCCTAACTTCATGACATGCCCTACACCTGGATCTCTATTTGCAAAGTAAATGTTTGGATAGCTTAGTTGTTTATTCCCATGAGAGTTAATGGGAACCTTGAAAGGTTCATGCTTTCTTAGTCTAAAACTAAGCTTAAAAAAGCTAAAAAATGAAACATTTGTATTGTTTCTTTGAATATTTTACTTGATGTGAAAAATGTCTTATTAAGGAGAAAATATAATCCTGCAAATTGTCTGTCTTTATAGTGTAATTTTTCATATTTGGAGCAACCTTTCTGGATTGTCTTCAGAATAGTATATAGCTTATTAGGCTGGGTACTCATGAGTTCTGTTTCCTCCCTCCTTTTGTTTTGTTTTCTATAAACACCTACTGAGTGACCAGCCCATTGGTGCACAGGAGGTGAAATTCCCCTTTTGGGAAAGGTCTTTCTACTACTGTTGCAGGTGATATCATTTGTTTAATTTGTATCTTGTAGTTGGCTAGATTGTTAGACATATATGGTGATGAGACCATTCAGTTAGAGTGTAGTCACATTCTGCAGAGGGATTAGTTTCTAAAATTGGAAGGTGAAAATTATGTAGAGTCAAAATGACCCTTCAGGATCCCTTAAAGGGCAGCATTTGGTAACTTGGGTCTGGGTGGGGAGCCAGCTCTTGTAAGGGACATCAACAAGAGTCAGGATCTAAGAGTATCCTGATGGCCTGGAACATTGGGCTCAGTCTGGCAAGGTGAAATTTAAGAGGAATAAATGTTAAGTGTTAAGTTACAAAATATCAGCTTCACAAGACTAATATAGGGGGAGTATGACTAGACAGTAGTTCCGAAAAAGATTGTTGTGGGATTCTTTGTTTTGATTCTCTGCTCTGGTCAGACCTCTTCTGGAGTATTGTGTTCAGTTCAAGCCTTTCTGCAGAGGAGGGTGACCAGGATGGTGAAGAGCCTTGTGTCCATTTCATAGGAAGAGGATTGGTTGTAGGGCCTGGGGATATTTAGCTGAGAGAAGATTCCACATATCTAAAAGGCTGCCCTGTGAAAGAGGAGTGTGTGTGGTGTGTGTGTGTGTGTGTGTGTGTGTGTGTGTGTGTGTGTGTGTGTGTGTGTAATTTTTTGGAGGGGTGGGCTGGGCTGTGGAAACCCCAGAGAAGCTAGTTTAGGCGTGAGGTCAAGAAGAGCTTCCTGTCTGTAGAGCTCTGCCACCCGTGTCAGGGGCAGTTTTGAGAGATGGTAGGGTTGTCCTCATTGGTGTTCTCCTCACAGAGGTCAGATTACTATTTGGTATATCTGATGGTCTTTTCCTTTATGTCTTGACTGACCACTGACTTCCCTTCCAACTCTCAGATTTTTTGCTTTTGTAACTTCAAGAGAAGGTGGTTTATTGTAGCTTATGATGGCTATGGAAAAACAGATGGATGTAAATTTTGTATTTTTCTATGCCCTGCTAAACTATTGAAGAGAAAGGGGGAGGGAGAGGGCAGGGACTTTAATTGAAATAAAAGAACACAAAACCAAGTAAAGACTTAGGTAGCAGGAAAACTGATGATTAGAGAAAGATACCCTTGGAAGGTCTTCATGCAGTAAGCATGTTTATATTAGAAGGTGATCTCACCACCATTTAACTCTTTCTTCCTGCCTCACAGTGAGACAAAAGGCCCTAGGAAATATTAGAGACTGAATGTGGCTGGGGACTTGGGGCTGACCAGGAAGGCCAAGTCAGGCCTACAGACCTAAGCAGGGGAAACCAACTGCCTGTGGGCATGGCATATCAGAGTTTGGAATTACACACTCTGACAGGAGTGGTGTTCACCAGACCTCAGACAGCAGAGACAAGCCAACAGTAGAATCATAGCTACTGCCTCACACTTGTTCCCAGGCACATACAAAATTGAGTGGTGTGACAGAATCACCTCCACTTTAAAAAAAATCCCACACCCCCACACCCCCCTCAGTCACCCAGTTAAATGAACAAAGGCCACAACTCCTTTCTTACTAGTCTTGTGTGCTTAGCTCTATATTCAAGCTGTAGAAAGCAAGTTCCTGTCCTTGGGGACCTTCCAGGTGAAGTCAGAATAGCATGTAGCACAAAAGGGAACACAAGAAAGAAAATCAACCTAGGGAAACAGTGTGAAAAAGCATCATATTAGGAGGCAGGATCCTTAGATTCTATTTTTGGTTCTATCCATTTTACAGTTGGAGGTTTAAATAAATTTGTCCATCACACATGAGTGACAGAGCCAAGATTTGAACAGGTCTTCTGACTAAAATCCAGTGCTCTTTTCATTATACCATGCCAAAGGAATATAGAAAAGGGAGCATTCAGTATGGGTTTTCAGATAAAGCTTTATAGAGAAAAGAGCCTCACCTGAACCTTCAGAGCTGGGTAGGATTTGTTTAGGTGAATAGGAGAAGCAGAGGAGGTGGCATTTTGTCTGAAGATGCAGAATCCTGGGAACGAGAATGGTAGGCTGTGGTGCTCTTCGCTGTGGAACTCCGAGGTAGGACTTCCCTGAGCCAGATTTTCCTTAGGTTCTCCTCCTGTCTTTCAGCCCACTCCTCAATTTCCTTTGCTGGTTCAGTAAGGAAGGCATCCCAGCCTCTATCTCTGGGGCTCTCCTGACTGCACTTTCTCCCTCAGTGATCTCACCCGCTCTTAGTGTCCTGTACATGTGTGGAAATCGAAGTCTTCAATCCTTGAACTCCAAGCTGAATTCCAGTCCTTTATTACCAACTGCCTGCTGGACATTCCCACCTGAATGTCCCTTAGGCACCCGAAACCTCAACATACCCCAAACAAATCCAGTTTTATCCCTCTGCCTTTCCCCCTAAGACAAACCCCACTCTGTTTCTTTTAAGGTGGCAAAGTGCTTCCACATCACCTACATTTTGAAATTTGGAGTCATCCTGACCATTCCTTAGTATCCTCTCACTGTTGACCCTTGATCCCAGTATTGAGTCAGTTTCCAAAATGGTGTCCATTCTCTCTTTTTCATCTATTCACATCTGTGTCCTTTCCTCCCCTCACAGCCTCTAGCCCATTTCAAACTCATTCTCTCTTGTCTGAACTCATACAATGTCTTCTTACTTTCCATATCTTCCCTGTCATCCATCCTCATACAGCTGTCAGCTTATTCCTAAAACATAGATCTGACTCCATATCACCCTCTCCTGACACTCACAAATCATCCATGGCTCCCTGTTGTGTTTAGGCTAAATACACCCTCTTCAGACTTGAGTCTAAACCCCTCTGCTGTTGGCTTTCACCTAGCTTATAGTCTTATTTCATTTATATTGAAAAAAAAGGATAGTTTTCCAAAGAGAGGGATGCTCAGAGAACTTATCCTCTGGAGATTTTACAAGATCTGTGGAGGATGCGGAAGCAGAGCAGGTCTCTGAACACAGAAACCCCTTGGTGGAGAGTATGAGGAATGCCTGGGCCCAGAATGAATAACAAAAAGGTGATTGTGGTTTTTAACTTCTTAAAAATTTTATTTTAATTGAAGAAAGGATTAAAGATGTGATAAATTGGGTGATGGGGATCAGACTGACAATATGTGATTGTTGGGAAGGCAGAGCTTCTCATTTCTGATTTTGCTTGGTTTTTTTCTGCCAAGGAGAATGAATCACCTTTGGGCTGAAAAGGAAAGAATGAAAATGGCTAATAGGGAATCAGTAGCCAAGCACAGAGGTAGTAAGAGAACCTCGATTGTTCTTAGTGAGTCCAAGTCACCCAGCCCAGAGGAATCATATGTATCCTGGAGGTCCTGAAAAAACCTGGTAGGTGTGAGTGCTTGTCACTGATAGTGAAAGATCCTAGGGAAGTTCATGGCACACCTGGCAGGGGCTGGGTTTTGGTTTTTGGTTTTTTAAAGGAAGAAAATTAGAGGCAGCAAATTATATCAGCAAGTGAGGTTGAATTGGATCCTTGGCAGAATTTTAAGAGTGGCTATTAGAAATGGGAGTGAAACTCTTGAGGAGATGACCCCCAAGAGTTCTCTTGGTGTCAAGGAAGCGCAAAGCCTTCAGATTCACAGCATGGCCCTTGTTGGTAGGATACAAACTGGGAATCCGAGACACACCCTGTTATGTAATAGAGTTTACTGAGATTTTAGCAGAGCATTTGATGACAGAGTCTTTCATGACAAGACATTGTGAAAGATGAAGAGATGTGGTCTAGACAAACCAGTCAATTGATTTGGAACTAGTGGTTGATGTCAGCTTAGTGAGTCTCCAGCAGAGTGACTCAGGGGTCTAGCTGTTCTTTTCCTGTATAGGTCACCATTTTTAGCAGTGATTTAAAGGTATAGATGGTATGATTTTTGAATTTGCACATGACTCTGTGCTAGGACAGATAACTATCAAATTGCATAAAAGTTAGGATCCAAAAATACTGTGACAGTCTAGACCAGTGGTTCTCAGCCTTTCTAATGCCAGGACCCTTTAATACTCATATGTGGGTATATCTGCATGTGGGCGGATCCACCTGGAGATGGATAGAGGAGCGGTGTCTCAGTTCCTAAGACCATTGGAAATATGTATTTTCTGATGGCCATAGGCGACCCCTGTGTCCCCTGTGAAAAGGTCGTTTGACCCCCAAAGGGATCGTGACCCACAGGTTGAGAACCGTTGGTCTAGACTATTAGATTTGGAGTTAGAGGACCTGTTCAAATCCCTGCCTTTGCTGCGACTTTGGGCAAGTCAGTTAACTGAAGCCTAGAGAAGAGAAATGATTTAGATGATCTCTAAGGCCCCGTTGAGATTGAAGTTGTCAGTCTCTGAAGTTTTTAAGATGCTGCTTAATAGAGGCGAATGGAAGGCCTTACACTTGGATTCACAAAATTCCCGTGCTGAGAGGAGGCTCTTACTACAGTGTAGTGAGTAGAATTGGGGAATAGAGGAGGGGGCCACGCCATGGAAATCTTCTGGGAGCTGGAATGAGAAACATTTATCCAGCCATTAGTCAGCAAGCATTTATTAAGTGCCATGTGCTTGCCACTGGGCCGAGTGCTGGGGATACAAAAAGAGGCAAAAACCCGGTCCCTGCCCCTGCCCTCAAGAGCTGGGGATGGGGCAGGGCAGGCAGAGTGGGGAAGACGGGGATGAAGGCAGCCAGGAGCTGGAGGGAAATGGAGAGAGCACAGAAGGCCTGGGGCATGGCATTGAGAAATGGGAGGAATGGGAGATGGAGGGCCTTGAGTGAAGAGCAGTGAGCAGGCCTGTGAGCTGTATTTATTATAGCATACAATGCAGAATGTGCAGAAAGGAGGAAAGTATAGGATGGGGTAGGAAGCCTCGAGGTGTGGTCTCGAGGCCGCAGTTTCCTCCCCCTCCCCCTCCCCCATAGGAAGACTGGAAAAGAAGGAATGGGCCAGGGTGGAAAGAGCTCTGAAAACTAGAGGATTTTCTATCTGATGTGGAGGTACTTGGAAACCACTGGAATTGATTATATTTAGGGAGTGATGGGATCAGATGTGGCTTTAGGAAGATCACTTGGGCAGCTGAGTGGAGGGTGGACAGGAATGGGGAGAGAGTTGAGGCAGCTGGGCCATGCTGCAGTGGGCTGGGCATGAGGTGATGAGGGTCTGTCAGAGCAGATGAAAGCTGTGTGCTTCCAGAGAAGGGGGCAGTTCTGCAAGGTGTTAGGAAGATGAGAAATGAGAAGATTGGATCTGTGTGGTGAGTTCAATTGAAGGGACAAGAAGGACACCAAGACTGGGCAGTTGGCAGGGTGTGGTGCCCTTGAAAGGAATAAGAAAGTGGAATGGAGCGGTGTTGAGGGGGTGGTGGGAGATAACAAGTTCTTTATTGGATATACTGAGTTTGAGATGGACAGAAGGCAGCAGGCTTGTAGGACTGACTGAGCTCAGAAGAGAGGTTGGTCAGCCCTAGATATTCTGTGATCTGGGATCATCTGCAGAGAGGTGATAATTGTATATGAGAGCTTATGAAACCACTAAATGAGATAGATGGAGAAGAGGGACCAGGAGAGAGATTTGGGGGAGACTCATTAGGTCATGAGCTCTTAAGATCTCAGCAACATTTTCCAGTAAAAATCTGTGTAGCAGTACCTTTGCAAAGAGCTTTACATAGGTTATCTTATTCCATCCTCACTAAGCCTGGGAGGTAGGTGCTACTGTCATCATGTCCATTTTATAGATGAGACTGAAATGAAGTGACTTGCCCAGGGTCACACAGCTAATTAAGGGTCCGAGGCTGGATTTAAACTCCACCGAGCTCCCAAGGACCTGGTTTCAGACGCAAACTTGGCTTTTGACTTTGACCAAGTCACTTGATCCTCGGGCCCTCAGTTTCTTCATTTCTAAAATAATGGAGTTGGATGAAATGATCACCCCAAGTCTAAATCTCCAAACCTCTTTGTAGCAGAGGGAACTGAAGAGATTCCCAGGTAAAGCCCCTTTTGTCCATAAAACTAGTAAGTAGGCCAGGTCTCAGCAGGAAGGGAGGGAGGCAGTACTGTTTTCCAGGAAACCTCCTGGCCTTTTTTTTTAACCTGTGACAGAGTCTTCTTTGGCAGAAGGGAGTAGATTATATTTGGGAGGACATCGAAGTTGGAGCCAGGGAAATCCGGTTGTCACTCCATCACTTTGCTTGGTGAAGTCACCTCTCAATTTCCTTAGGATCCTGAGTTTGGAATCTACACCTAGAGGCCACTGCCACCTCTGCCCTTGGGTTCTGGATGAACTGAGCCCTTCAGGGCTGTGCCTACCTTATCTCTAAAATCAGCCAGTTAGATGCGATAATCTCCAGGCTCCTTCCATGTTCCATGTGAATGGTTTGGCCTCCATGCTTTCACATGTTCCAGCAAAGCTCTGAAGTTTTGTGCCTAGATGTGTCTCTCTGTACAACAGTAACATTTGGAAAGCTTTGGGCACTAATCGATAAGTATGTTATTTAGTTGTAGCTTTCCATAAGATCCTCCTTTGCTTTTGTTGTTATGTCAGACAGTTTGGGGGTTCGTCTGGAAACGACGCACGTTGAGTGTGAGCTCTCAGCAGCGCCCTAGGCTTGATATTTGCACTCTACTCAAATTCTTTTCAGCATGAAACCACTGGCTTTGTTTTGTGGTAGAGTCAGTTTTCTTTTTTTTAGTTAGCGCTGCCCAGTTCAGTTAGTTTTAACTTGGAAATTTTGGTGCTGAAGTGTTCTTTTTTGGTCTTGACACAACATAAAAAAGAAAATGGGGTCTGGGCAGTCAGGGTTGCCATTTGAACAAACTGGGGTTTAAGATCCTATTGCTCTTACACTGGGAATCCTCCCTCCCCATAATGTGAACTGCAGTTGTTGGGTTGGGTTTTTTTTTTCTGGTTTTCACTTAGAGGAGTCAGCTTCTTTGGTGAAACAGGGGTGATGTTTTCCTTATAAAAAGCAGGGCTGGCCCATATCAGGTGTTGGAGAGTGGTAATGGATTTATTTGGTAATCAACCCCCAGTTACATTCTTGAAGTTTTTAGACTGTTGTAAACAAAAGGGAATGTAAACTGATAAGATATTTGTAAAAGGCATCAGGTGCATATATGCATATAGTTTATATATGTGTGTGTATATTACATAATTAATTACACACATGTGTATGCATGTGTGTACATACGCATGTACATGCACACTTTTGTTCTCAAATGAGTCTGTCAGAATGGTCTGTCTTCCTTCCAACAAGCTTAGATTTGAAGAGCAAGAGTTATTGCTTATTTAATAATGAAAAGCTCCCTTTGGTCTCCCATTCCTGTTAGTGCTTTGAGGACTAGTCTTTTCTAAGCTGGCGAATAGGCTTCGCCTCAGTCAAACTGAGATCTGCTAAAGACCTTTGCTTAAAAAGGCTAAGGTCCCCCAGTGCATTCTGGGCTGTCTCCAGTAGGCCTGGTCCATATCTCCCCATTGGACCCAGATGGCTCTGGAGGGGACAGTGAGCCTCTCTCACACTGGCATGTCATGGCGTCACCTCGCTGATGTCATGGTCCTCTTTGAGAACGAAGGACAAACCACAACAAGCAGTTCCATAGAGCTCTGAGGCTGATAGAAGGTTTTCCTCACTGCCGTCCTGTGGGATAGGAGTTAGGAGTATTAGGCCCATTTTGTGATTGAGGAAATTGAGTCTTAGAGCAGTGAAGTACTTTTCCTAAGTTTACTCATGACATTGCAGAGCTAGGATTCCAGCCTGGGTTTTCTGGCCCTACATGGAATATTTTTTCCTCTTGGTTTAATTAGTACTTACGTAATTTAGTGCTAGCTATCACTAGGCAGAGTGTGGGGTAGAGTGCAAGAACACTGGCCTGGAAAGATTTAACAAAATAAATCAAAATACAGCAGGACATAGATCATGTTAACATGCAATTTCTTTAAGTCAGTATGAGCTCCTTATGTACCTACCACCAGTCCTAGTAACTGGGACACCTGGATTAGATAATTATGAAGGTCCTTCCTTTCTGGCTCTAAATTAAGTTTTATTCAACTTGCAAGGGACTGTGCACAGAGGTGAAAAAATTACCCAGTCCTCCATCCTCTGGATGCTTTGAATTTACTAAAGGGGGAAGAATATGTACAAATGGTTATTGTGAACGTTTAGAATGGAATAAGAGAGAGGTTCAGCAGAGAATAAGGACACTCCAGGAAGCAGAATTACTTGCTGAAGAAATGGGCAAGGCTTCTTGGGGAAAGTGGTACCTGAGCGGGACCTTGAAAGAGACGTTCATCCCATCCATTCGAGGGGTGGGACCAGACTTGCCCAAATGCGTGCTAATGGGGCTAGCGGAGAAAGGGTCAGTGAAGAGCTTGGATTCCTTCCATAGCAGTTGGATCCCCTGGTGATTCATATTTGCTCTTGACATTGCTCTGATTGTATAATCTGGGGAGTACAGGAGAATCTCCTAAATGATGTGTCCAGGCACTATTCCAGGCACTGGGGCTGCAAAGACAAAAGGGAGAGAGGTAGTTCCTACCCACAAGGAGATTACATTTTAACAGAGGGAACAATAATACATTTAGGGAAATAGGTGCTAGGGAGCAGAGTTTTGTCCTGGGAAGTCACAGGGATGATGGCCGTATCTATGGGACAGTCCATTGTCATACACTTTTCAGAGTCAGGAGTAGGGGTATTGATTTGCTGAGCTCAGAGCAAGGGGTGGGAGGTGGCCAGGTGCTTCAGGATGTCTAGAGTGGATGTACATGAAGCATGGCCTGAGGCTGGCTAGATGAATTCGCACCCTGCCCACCAGTGAGTTTTCCAAACCGAGGGGAGACATCCTCTCCTATCTGAATGGAGGCTGTTGTGGTAGGGAGCAGGCTTCTTGTTCAGACTTTGAGTCCATAAATAGCTGCTCCATTAAGACCCCAATAGGGCAGATCCCGGCCTTGGAGAGTGAGCTGTGTGGGCCCACAGTGGCATAGGAAGGGAATGGCTGTCTCAGTTGCACCATGCTTTCCAAAACCTGATGTCAGCTGTTTAATTTATTCCTTATTTCCTGTTAGAATTATGTCAGTGCCTTTGGTCCTCATGGTAGCCATTTCTGTACACTTGTCACCATCAGCCTTCCTGTAACAATGAAAAACAGATAAGCAGAAGCACCTATTACTGTGCCCACACCGTATTCAGATCAGTTTTTGGAGCTAAGTGAAATCCAGAAGTGATCCAGAAAAGGGGCGGGCTTGACCTAAAGGGCCTGGGGCAGAATTTGAACTCTTCTCGCCTTAATGCTTGACAGATGATTCTGGAAGTAGAATTGACAGGATGGAGGTAGGTGAGAAAAAGGAAGGAGTGTGGGCCTTTAGCTTTGGGGGCTGGTGGCTCCCTTAAAGAGATGAGGAAGTTGGGAGATTTTGTGAGCAGAAATGAGGGTTTTAGCTTTGGACCTGTGTGACCTCTTGCCTAGGATACTGGTGGGCAGTGTTGGGCTTGAGCTCTAGAAGGCCATCAGGAATCCTCAGAGTAATGACCATTGAAGCCATGGGAGTCGTGAAATCTTCCAGGGAGAGGAAGGAGGGAGCTAGAGAAGGGCCTTGGTGAAGGAGAGTGAAGAGTGATTGAATGAATCTCTGTTAAGCACTCACATATGCCAGGGACTGTGGAGGCTGGAGATACCAATGCCGAGGCAGACAGTGCCTGCTCCCAGGAAGCGGGCATTTAAAAGCATGTTTCTTTGGCTATTCTTTACTCGATTAACATGAGCAAACATGGACCTTCTCATATACCATGACTGGAAAGAAGGCTTTTAAATGAAAACATAAATCAGACTTCTTGGCACACCCAGGGTATAGCATGTTGGTTTTTAAAGTGTATATTATGTTGTATATGACTATGAAGCATATTATAAAGAACATATTGTGTATTATATTGTATAAAGTATGTTTTATATTGGCAGTATCAACACTCCTGCTTGTCTGTGGCCTTTTCCTTTTCTCCTCCATGTATTTTTAAAAATGTTTCCTTTAGATGGCCTCTTCCTCTTCTTGCTCCTCCCCCTGCTCCCTTCCTCCCTCTCCCCCAGTTTAACATTCTAATGGGGGGTGGGGAGGGGAGACCGCACTTACATAGATAAAGGAGGGTGGTAAGGGAAGGGACTGTTTGGTGAGTCACGGTCACAGGGATGATGAGTTGATTCTTCTGGCAGTCAGTCAGTTGACCTGCCCTTTCCAGGAACAATGGGAGTAGTGATTTAATTACTGAGCCCAGAGTCAGAAGTTCCGAGCCTCTGGTCCTCTTTCCCTTTTATTTAATCTATTGCTTTCACCTCCTATTCAATCAGACCTACTTCCCTGGGCAGTACATTGAGTGCCTTAGACACTTACTAGCTGTGTGATCCTGGGCAAGTCACTTCATCCTGTTTGCCTCGGTTTCCCCCGTTGTAAAATGAGCTGCAGAAGGAAATGGTGAACCATTCCAATATCTTTGCTTTTAAAACCCCAAACAGGACCACCAAGAATAAGACAATGAACAGCAGCCAACATAACAGCAGCCCTGCTTCAAGCCTCTTTCTTCATTCTATCCATCCTTTCATCCCATATGGATTTTTCTGAAGTGCAGCTCGGGTCTTGTTTCCTCCTCAGCAAACGGCAGTGGCCTCTTTTTGGCTGAGTCAAAGGTAAACTCTCGGCATTCAGGGCCCACTGCCTGTACCCCTCTGCCCTCTCCGGTCTTCTTTGTCACCAGTCACCTCTCCATGATCTCTGTGGTCTCCTTCAGGATGGTCTCCACACACAGGCCTTCCACTTCACAGCTTCTCCTGTCACTGGGGTTCACTCAGCCCCTCCTGCACTTTTGTCAGTCAGTAAACACTGAGTCTGACCCGGATGTTGCTCCCTTGTTAGAATCGAAGCCCCTTGAGGGTAGATGCTGCTTCCCTTTTGTTCCCTCCGGGCCTGGCACACAGAGAGGATGCCTGATGAATGCTTGATTCCTGGTTGTAGTAGAACTGGGCAGAAATGACCAAGCTGGTTTGGGTGGACTCCTAGTGGGGTGAGAACGTGATCTCCCCTTGTGGTCTGGGGCCTGCTAAATTTCGTGGCTTATTTGAATTCCTATTCACTCACTAAGACTAGAAGGGGAGTTTCCACATTTGGGAGACAAATGACTTGGAGGCAAAAGAAGTAGAGGAAGGAGACCAAGAAAGAGCAAGTACAAGTAAAGTAGTGGAAAGGTTTGAAGTCCAGAAACTTGAGTTCAAATCCTACCTCTCTGCCCTTCCCCTTTTTTTTTGGAGGGCAGTTGGGGTTAAGTGACTTACCCAAGGTCACACAGCTAGTAAGTGTGTCAAGTGTCTGAGGCCGGATTTGAACTCAGGTCCTCCTGACTCCAGGGCTGGTGCTCTATTCACTGTGCCACCCGGCCACCCCTGCCTTTCCCTTTGTAGCTGTGAATGTAGGTGAATCACTTTACTTCTGATCCCTTCTGTCTAAAATAGATGAAGTGTCTGAACTTTGACTCCAAGGGAGCATTAGGTTGGGGAGTCAGAGAAAGCCTAGGGAAGCCTTCTCTAATTCTGTGGCTTGCTCAAGAGCATGTGATATGATCATTAATAAAGCCACTAAAAACTTTTTTTGGGGGTTGAAATTTATTTTTATAGTTTTGGCTCAGTTTTCCCTGGAACTCTCTGTATTCCTAGATGGGAAGCTATAGAGCTTTGACCGAATGTCCTAGTGACTTCATTCCACAGTAGAAAAAAGACTAGCCAAGAGTCATCATAATTTTATTCAGGAAGAAACAGCTGTCTTTGAGCCAGGCAAACAAACAGTGATGAGAACTGTGAGTTCCAGTGCAGTTAATACACTGTAATCTTCAGTGAACTGTTGATAAGGAAAGTGGGTCATCAGTATAGAGAGGGTTTGTGTCTCTGGGCCAGTTGTGGGATGAGTTTAACGAGACAGTTGGGTTGCTCCCGGCTATGAAAGGTCTACATTTGTTGTGAGAATTCTTTGGGGAGGAATGGGGAGCTCTGAGGGGCCTTTTTCTTTTTTTTTTGGAAGTGTAATCAAGAGTTCGAGCTTTGAGCAGGGGTCCACGTGAGAGCCAGTACTGACAAGAGATGGTGGCACGGGCCCTTTCCTATGATTTGGCAGCGTTGATAGTTTTCCCTGGAGCCATCTGGATCAGTTTTCTCTCCTGAGGATTCTTAAGGGAGCTCCTTTACTGAAGTCAGGGGAGAAATTGGGCAGTGAATTGGATGCCTCATAAGCTGAAGATGTTTTGTTGAATTTGCCCTTTGTTAAGCTCACCTTGTATTCCAGATAACTTGATGAGATATAAAAGTGCTTCCTTTTGTCGAATTATCTCCCTCTTATCCCCTCAAAAAATCTTTTATGCTTTCTGCCATTTGTAGAGTCAGTGCACGTGTGTATCACCACATACACGTACCACATTGAAGGATGTCTTTAGTGTAAATATTATGTTTGTGTCAACAAACATTCACATGCTTTGTGCCAACCAACGTTTTTCACGTGTGCAGATTTCCATTTTGCATAAGAGGATAATTACAATCATAGGTCTGTGATGCCATTCTTTTACTTGTTTATTTGTTTTTCTGTGTTCTGCAGTTTCATCTTCCCTTTCACTCCCAGAGAGCCATTTCTTATAACAAAAGAATAAAAAAAGAAGAGAAAAACTGTCCAGGAGAAATGGAGCAGCATCTCCCCAGTGTCTTGCAGTGACCAGATGTGGAGTTCTTCTTTAGCTATAATCCCCTGCCTCTGTATATGAGTGGGGGGAGATGATTTCTCATCTCTGCTTTGGGACCAAGTTTGGTCATCAGAATTTTGCAGCATTTGTCCTGCTAGGTTTTTTTTCCCTGTACATCATTGTCATCGTGTTTTCTGCGTGTTTCATTTTGCATCAGATCATATAAGTTTTCCCATGCTTCTTCAGTCTGGCTTGTCTCAGTGCTGGGTCGTCAAATCAAGACATTTAAGAGATGGAAAGGGCCTTAGAAGTTTTGTGCACACATATGTTGTTTTCCCCTGGAGAGGATTTCAGGCTTCTCAGAGGGGGTAGGGACTGTTTTAAAATTGTTTTTGTCTTTGTATGCCCAGTGACTGGCACATAGGAGGAGCTTAATAAATACTTGTTAATTGGTGACCTAGTCTCCTCATTTTAAAGATGAGAAGATTGAAGCCCAGAAAGAGATGTGGATTTGGAGGCAGAGGCCCTGGGTTCAGATCCTGCCTTTGCCACTTACCCATCTGTGTGACCTCTCTGGGTCTCGATTTCCTCAATTGTAAAATGATGTGGTTTCCCAGAGGAACTCAGAAGCTCAATTTGGTTTGAGTTCTATGCTTCTGTCCTTTACCCATAGTCTTCTGACTGGCCCTAGAACTCAGGATTCTTTTTTTCAGTACGCCATTTTTTCCTTCCCTCGTTTGTTTTAAATTGTGTGAGATTGATTTTATGATGTGACCCTCTTGTCTTTGGGATTTCTTGGTCTTTGGTGTTTTAACATTCATCTCATTTGTTTCGACTTGTTAGCAGCCATTTACAAAGTTATATATAGTAACCGGATCTTGAAAAAGTCTGTTTGGTCAGTGAATCTTTTACAATGGAGTAATGGCATCATTTCTTTTATGACTTCTTTGTATTTTATTCTGGCTTCCTTCAGTTTTCTGTTTGGCATAGCTATGTGAACCTGAGCAGATTCTCCCCCTGCCTTTCCTGGGCTTCAGTTTCCTCACTTGTAAGGTAAAAGGTTGCCCTTTATCCCTTCTAGATAAAAGTGAAAAGTTTCACTTTAATGTTTATTTTAATTTTTGTCTGGTATTTTGATCGAAAAAGAAGATGGAAGGGGTCCCGTGAGGAGTGGAGGATCCTTGTGCCCCACTATAATTCTCTCATGTCAGGGGAAAGAGAGGCAGCTCCTCCACATTGTAGAGGTACCTGGAGGCCCAGCGATTACCAGGAGGGGCAGGCTGCAGTTTGAATTGTGGGATGAACTATACACGTTGAGGAAGTCCGGTTTAGCTGAGTCTTGGCTGACGTGATATTTTCAGAGTGGTGTAACTGAAGACACGTTTGCCAGATTGGGACTTGGATTTAAATCCTGACTCAGCTTTTTCAGTCCCCTTGTCTGTCAGGCAAGTCAGTCACCCGCAGTGATCCATCTTTCCATGTTTATCTGGAAGGTGATGCTCTTTGGAAAGATTTTTGTCTTGGAATATAAGAAAATAATCACCATACTGCATATGTGTTAACCCAGCACTACCAAGGCACTACTTGGCAAGACCTCCCTGCAGAGCCGCTCAAGGGCAGAAGAAAAGGGCCTGCTTCTAGGAGAATGCCAGTGGCAAAGCAGGTGCCCATTATTTGGGGAGTGCCCAGACTGGTAAATGAATGGGAGGTAATGAATATGCAAAATGCAGACGATCAGGAGTTCAGAGAGGCTTGGGAGAACTTGGAGAACTGATGCAGTGTAATGTAAGTAGAACCGAGACAGCAATTTATACTGTGGTTTCCTTATCCTTTTTGTGTCTTGTGGACCCCACTAGCCTGCTGGGCTAGAAGGCAGAAGGTTCTTAAATGTACAACATTATTAAAAAAATGCATGTATCTAGAAATAGTTATGAAAATATTTTTCACATAACCTCAGGGACACCATGTTAATTTACATTATTTACATGTATTTTACGTGTACAATTTTTTTTACATGTTTTACATGATGACTTGGGAAAACCATAAAGGAGAATGACATTGGAAGATTTCAAAACTCCAGTGAGTGCCATGATCCCTTGTGCCTTCAGAGGGCTGATTGGAGAAACTGGCATCCAGGCCTCTCTCCATAGGTTCTAAAGGAAGAATCAGTCCCATTTTAAGACATGAGAGATGCATTGATTTGTTTTGCTACACTAGTCTACAGACTTAATAGTAGGGTGGGTTTTGGGGAAGGTCGTTGGGAAGAAACAGTGTTGTTTGTTTTTTAAATAATCCAAACTTTTTTTTAAAAGAAAGTTTATCATTCTCTATAATCTTTTTGTTTTTTCTAAGTTTGGGTCTTCTGAGGTGCAGGGGGTGGGGGGAGAGAGAAAAGTCGGGGAGAGGGTGCTCCTAGATTGACTTGAAAAACTGGCAGGTTTACCACTCCCTGGCAGGAGGGGGGGCACTCCCACCCCCCACCCCCAATTCCTGAGCCTCCCTGATTGGGGATTACTATCCTACAGCACCACACCCAGCTGCATGGAATAGTCTTAATGTATTTAGTCTTAACATATTTAAAATTCCACCTTTGTAAATAAATACATTTTTCTTTGACTTTGTGGTTTACATTTAATGAACTTACTTTTCTTACTTGCTTTAGGAGATTTGCCTTCCAGGCATTTTGAGAGTTGGCAGACCATCTAGCCCAACCTCCCACTTTAATCTCAGTCCCATTTCTATCCCCTGGGATAAGTAGTGAGTCATTCAGCCTCTGTTTCTACACCTCCGGAGACCTGGAGGTCTCCTCCTCCTGCCTTCCATTATTGTATAGCTCTGATTGGTAGAAGCTTTCTAGAGTGCCACAGTTTAGGAGGGGGAGGAAGGGCAGGGTTTGAGTATCTTTAGCTCCCTACTGCCCATGCATAGGGTTAAAAAGCATGCTGAATGGAAGGGCCTTGAGTCTCTGCTGGATGGGAACCAGCTGAAGGAAGTAAAGACTGGAGGAGCATGAGATAGGTCTTTAAATATGTCACATGGACAAAGGATTAGATTGGTTCTGTTCTTCTGCTCCCCTTCACGCTGCACCTTCTCCAGGGTGTCTTGCCTCTTTTTCTCCCACTGAGGGCTAGGACTGTCTTTTTCTTATTTGTACACTGAAGGTGCTTAATAAGCGCTTGTTGACTTGCTTTGTCTCAGAGAGTAGTATGAGTCAATAAATATAAATGCCTACTTTGTGCCTAGCTCTGTGCTAAGCACCAGGCATACGAATAAGAAAAAGAAAGACAGTCCTTGCCCTCTGGGAGCTTACGGTCCGGGAAGACTGTACCACACACAGAAGAAAACCGAAGGGGCGTTGGAGGAAGAGACCTACAGGAAATCCAGAGTGCATGCAGCCCAGTGGGAAGTGAGGAGATGCGGAGAAGTCTCCGCTGAGGAGTAAGTGGCTCTGCCTTCCAAGTCCAAGGACAAGGCACAGGTGAGGCTGATGGGACGCTGCAAGATGAGATTTTCCCTTGACAAGTTCACTTCTTTTGGGGGCTCATGTAGACAAGTCAGCAGTGGCTACAAATCACAAAGTGATCCGCTTGGGCTGAGGGTCAAGAAGGCGCTCCTGACAGCTTAGAGCTGGGGGCAAGTGCGGTGGGCTGCCTCTGGAAGGAGGCAATGCCCATTCCCTTCTTTTTCACGTTTTCAAGAAGAACCTTTTCTCCAGATTGTTGTCATTGGATTTCTTTTTTTGCTATGGGTTACACTGTGGGGCTCTGAGGTCTTCCAAATCTGATGTTCTGGGATTCAGTGTGTTCCTTGTTGAGCCAAAATCTGCCACCTTGGAACTTCCACACCTTGGCTCTGGTTCTGTTCAGTGGCGCCAAGAACTCTTGAGTTTCACTACACTTCTGGGTTGTAGTTGCTGTATTTGAATAATGGGGATCAGAAGAACATTGACTACCTGACAGGTCTAAGCTCAGATGTGATCACGGAGTAATAGCTGGGTCACATTGCTTAGCACTGAAGTTTGCAAAGCATTTTTTAAATGTTAACTCACTTGAGCCTCAGCATCCCAGATGCTGATGAAAGTTGGTGCCGCTCCTATCCTCACAGGGAAACTGAGCCTGGGAGTTTGCCCAGGTCCACACAGCTCTGACAGTAGGTATCTGAGGTCAAGATCGAACCTAGGTCTTATTGACTTCCAGTCCTTTGCAAATATTCATTTGAAAATGCTTTAAAAATACTGCAAAATATACTCTATCCTCATGTTCTTGGCTTCTTGACTAAATAATACACAACATCTTCAGTTGTTCTCTGTTTATACACACTTACTCTGGGTTTGTAAAAATAAGCCTTGATTTTTAGTGTTTTATAATTGAAGCATCGAGTCTTGCTTGTTTTTTAAGAAGGGAATGGCGATTTTTTCGTCTTCAGACGGCTTGGGGTTTTACCTAATGTAACTCTTGGCCCAGTCACTCCTTTTAGCCTGCTGCTGTGTGCTTCTGAATAATTGAACCCTTGCAATAATCACACGGATGCCAAGCAGGATTTTGCCATTAGTGGAGGGGTTTTCCTGTATGTGTTCCTAGCAGGATGCATTTCCTCTGGCATAAACAGACCGCAGATTCTCGAAGCCCCAGAAGTACATCTGTTTGAATCTTTAGATGGCTGCATTTTTGTTACAGGAAAATTGGCAAAACTGTGGCCATTTTTCTGATCCTTGATGAAAGTGGAGAAGGAAGTTAGATACACAGACATTTATCCAGGTGTTTTCAGTTTCTTTGTTGCCATTTAAAAGAAGACAAACCAGTGTCTTGCCCACATTTGTTCTCTTAAAGCAGAGGTTCTCAACCTGTGGGTTATGTTCAATTTGTAACAATGAAAATACATCCTGCATATCAGATATTTACATTACGATTCATAACAGTAGCAAAATTACAGTTTTGAAGTAGCAACGAAAATAATTTTATGTTTGGGGGTCACCACAACATGAGGAACTATATTAAAGGGTTGAGGCATTAGGAAGGTTGAGAACCACTGTAAAGGCTTGTTCAGAACCTTTTTTTCTGTGCCCTGAACACCTCTGGCTGTTCAGCAGAATAAAATACATGGGATTACAAAGGAAACTGACTATGTTGAAATGCAGTTATCAAGGTATTTAAACAACAAGCCAAGTTCATGGACCCCCAGTGTATGAAGTCAGGGCTCCCCATCTAACCTGGCTTGGGTTGGGTTAGGAGGTACAGATAACCTGGTAGCAGCTCTGCTGGGCACCAGCTTTGTGACCTCAGGCAGTCACTTCCCTCTTCTTGGCCTCTGAGGAGTGAGTTGGACCAAGCTAATCTCTAAGGTTCCTGGCTCTGTGTACTTGATCTCTATCTTTCCTGGATCTCCTGAAATGCATGGAAGGAGTGCAAAGTGTCCCTGAAGTGAAAAAGGCCTTATCTTCAGACACTTCCTAAAAAAAATAGCTATTGCAAGATGACCTGAGATCGCATACAAAGTAGTTTGTAGCAGTGTATAAAGGTAGAGTCCTCTGTAATTTGGACACAATGGCCCCTATTGTGTAGAAAATGGTTAATCCTTTTCAGTTTGTTTACATACACAGTTCCCAATCACTAAGGAGACTAGTGATAAACTTTTAGATTCAAAAAAATATTTATCTGATTTGCAACATAGGGACAGATTACCTGCTGATTTGAAATTGGTAAT
Source organism: Pseudochirops corinnae (assembly GCA_028646515.1). NCBI lineage: Eukaryota > Metazoa > Chordata > Mammalia > Diprotodontia > Pseudocheiridae > Pseudochirops > Pseudochirops corinnae. The sequence continues at coordinate 339,591,975 of CM053587.1, read as the reverse complement.
TCCTGGATACTCAGTGCTAATCTCTTTAGCTTTCAGTATCACCTTAAATAAGAAAACTCCTTTTTTCAAAGCAAGCTGTTTTGTTTTAGTTATCTTGACCACCATATTAATGACCTTTCATTAGTGGTCTTATTACAACTCGTTTATCTTTGCTGGTTTTTTTTCTTTTTTCCTGGAGGAGAGCCAAAGCAAGATGGCCTTGATCCAAAGCCAAGTATCATTCTCTTTGATATGGAAATTGGTGCTAGTAAATCTCTACAGCTGGTGTTTAATGTACAAGATTCCTATAGAGAGCAGTGAGTGGGGGTAGGAGACCCTAGTATGTACTTTGTACCCTTCTTTATATTGAATTAGGATTCTTCATTTTAATTAATTGGTAAAAATGAGGGTGACCTTTTTTCAATTTCTTTTTTGAAAAGAAAACAGAAATTGAATAGAAAGACATAGAAAGAATGAGTGGGACAATTTGAAGTTTGGGGCAGTGCCTGGAAAATTGCAGATCCAAGAGTGCTATTGTAATTACCCAGAACATTAGCTTGTGTGGGTGAAATGGTTCTGTCACATCCCCAGATCTGCCAGCTTTCTGTATTCAGAGTGTTTTGTTTCCTCTTTGTAGCACTTTCTTTAAAAATTAGGGTTTGAGTTTGGGGAAACAGGTTCGAGTAGTTCATTGCATGACCCTGCTGCTTTAGGGTGAGTTTAACTGGACTCTTTGGTAACCAACCCTTGCAGCTAACGATTTCTAACTGGATTTTTTAGAAGTGGGGAGATTCCAGTATGAACTGGCTGATGGGGACAGCTTCCTAGGCAAGGGAGTAGGGAGTTCCTGTTCTCTGCATGCGTGCCCATATAGTTTTTCCAATATGGAATAGCTCTCTTTGCCTTAAAAGTTACTAGCATGCTCCATTCTAATGCCCAGTTGCTCCAAAGATGAGGTGGTCCCAAGCTTGGTGAAGGACCCCAGTCCTCTTGCCTTTCCTGTGTGGACACAATGCTGCTGACCCCCTTACTCAGCATGGACCATTTCTCTTCACCCTTTCAGTTTGATTGTCATTCTCGGGTAGTTCTCATGTGACCAAAGCCACCTTATTGTGCCTCTCATTATAGACTCCACTGAATCCTCGGGAGACCACAGGGTTCTTTGAACACTGAGATGTGATGCTCACCAATAACTGGAAACTGGCCTAAGTATTGGTCCTGGGGGAGAGGACCTGTCATTTCTGACTTGTCATCGTGTCAGCGGTCATTTGTTATCTTGTGTAGTGAGAGAGGGCCTCTTCTGTAGGAGTAACTGCTGTGAAATCGCAGATTCAACAGAATGCTGCTGATGGTCATCTAGCATCTCACCTGATTAATGAAGGAATCGGTGACCAGAGAACCCCAGCTCTACTTCAAGTCTTTAATACCAGGCCTATTTGCTAATTAGCTCTTATGGGAAGGCTTTCTGTATTTGAGAAACCTGAGGAAGGTTGTGAAAGGGGGATGAAATCCAAGGGCACCTGTCTTATAGGTCATAGAATATGGAAATTGGAAGGGACCGAAGATATCACTCCTTCTATGCTCTGGCAGCATACCTGCCCTCATGGAAGGCAGCAGGCCCACAGCAACTCTGAACTGACTCTTGCTCTGCACCACTTGGAATTGCAATATGTAGATCTGTGCAAACTTTGGCTTCCTGGAAGCCAGTCTGTTTCACTCATTTAACTGTATTTCAGCATTGCTTTTTATTAGAAATAATTTTTAACTTATATTTAAGCCTACAATTAACTATCATCTTTTCACTGTTTTCAGTTGTGTCCAGCTTTTTGTGACCCTGTTTAGAATTTTCTTGGCAGAGACACTGGAGGGGTTTGCCATTTCCTTTTCCAGCTCATTTTACAGATGAGGAAACTGAAGCAAACAGGGTAAAGTGACTTGCCCAGGGTCACACAGCTGCTGAGTGTGTGAGGTCAAATTTGAACTCAGGAATAAGAGTTTTCCTGACGCTCTATCCACTGCAGCACCACCTAGCTGCTCTATCATCTCTTCCAGGTACTTAAAATTTATGGTTACTATAGGCAACTGTAAAATGCTGGCAGCGAGTAGACTGAAAAAAAAACCCAGATGTTCAGCTCCCTACCCATGTTTCTGTGGCTACTGCCCAGCCACATGCACCCCGAGCTAGAGAGGGCCTGCTTCTCCACATGACTCTGAATTGAGGTACTGCGTCTTGGGTGAGAGTGTCCAGTCTGCTTTAGGGGTGGGTTTGTGCCAATCTACTGAAAAATCTAGGAAGAGAATCTGAACACCTGTTCCCGCTTAAGAAGCCTGGATCCCAAGTGTTCATGTGTGCATTTTAAAACTCTGCTATTGTCTTTACTTTCTCTTGCCAATAGGCAACTATCTCCTCTTATTCCTGTATGGGGGTGAGGGAGGGATGAGAGTGATTAGATTGGAAATTTCAATTTCATATTTTTAAAAAAAATTAATTTTATTTTTGATTTCTCATCAACCCAGCTCCTGTGTAAGCCTTTCGGTCTCTTCATTTCATTCTAGCCATTAAAGGCGGAATGACTTGTTTTGACCAGCAGCTAGGGAAGTGAAATATGGAATATTTAGGCCCTTCTTTGTCCAGTCATTCAAGGCTTGGTTCTAGTCTTGTGCCACCCAACATAGCGTTCTAGCTCTTTGTGTCTTTGAACTTCCATAGCCCCTAAATCCAGACTTTTGGGGCTCTTAGTTTTTTCGTGCTTTTATTTTTCCTTCCTGACTCACCCATAAGCTCTTTAGAGCAGGGACATGTGTAAGGCTCATCTCTGTCCTCCAGCACTTCGAGCACACTGCTAGGCCCATATAGTAGGGCAACTTGGGGGAGGAGACCTGGCTCTCTGAGAGCTGGCTTAGGATGTGGTGGAGGAGAGAGCCACAGACTTCTCCACCTTCCGGTTCTCAGGTTCCCCCAGTTTCCTTCCTCTCTTTGATGTTCTCTGGGGTGGTATTGCTGGTGAGTTTTCTGGATTCCGTTTTGGAAAATGCTCATTTCTAGATGACTTTCCCTGGTTTATTCTTTGCATGTTCTGCTGAAGAAAGGTCAGGTGGCAAGCTGAGCAGTTTGTGGGAGTAAGGAAAGATTTGGGCCCTCCCTTCTCTTCCCCCTCCCCCTTTTCTCCTCCTTTCTTCCCTCTTGCTTCACTTTTCTTCTCTCCTCCTTTTCTTTCCCCCTGCCCCCCTCTCTTTTGTCCTTTCCTATCCCTGGCACTCCAGGGGTGCTGACTGACCAATGCACCCTATGTTCTTCCTTCGCAGACACCATGAGGCGAGTGGTACGGCAGAGCAAGTTCAGGCACGTGTTTGGCCAGGCCGTGAAAAATGACCAGTGCTATGATGACATCCGGGTTTCCCGAGTCACCTGGGATAGCTCCTTTTGTGCTGTCAACCCCCGATTTGTCGCCATCATCGTAGAAGCGAGCGGGGGCGGAGCGTTCCTCGTGCTGCCCTTGCACAAGGTAGGTGCCTTTGGGCCACCTCCCCCCGGGCCAGGCCCAGTCTCAGGGGTGACATTTGAAGTTGTTGGAATACTGAGAACCCTAGAGGGATGCTGTCGTACTGAAGGACGAGCTCCATGCACTCTGGAAGCCCCATTTGCTTTCCTCCGACAGAACTAGCCATTAAGTGGTTTTCAGGCATCGTTCTAGAGACGCAAAGCTCTCCTTGTTGAACCGACACTTGGGCCTGAGGAATACTTTACTTTTGTTACTCTCTTCTGCTCCTGTTTTCCTTTTGGACGTAATAAAGTTTGAGTTGGACTCATTCAGCAGCTTTTTTTCAGGAGTTCCACAGAGGACAAAGAAACAGTGCTTTTGATGAACTTCTTTTTGGAGAAGAGGAGCCAAAACCTGTTTTTTAAATATTAAAAACTGTTTTGGAGATTGTGGATTTATCTTTGTCTATTGCTAGGAGACAGCGAGGATCTGCATTAAAACTAAGAACCACTGTTTCCACACTTTGCAGACCCCCACTATCCTTCTCTTCGCAGAATCAAGGTGGCTTTTAAGAAAAAGGTTTTGTGCATTCACTGGGTGGTTGCTAACATTTCAGAACAAGATTTATTTTGGCTTCCAGAGTTAGAAGCAGTGAGAGAATATTGAAGGATAGAAGAATTAGTGAAGGAAAAGGGAAGCTAGAAATGATCTCCTCCTGATTTTAGGGCTCTCGGAAGAAAAAATGAATTTGTCATCTAGTCAGCACATGTTATTTGTGCTCTTGGGCTTGAGGAGAAATGTTTACTTGTATCCTGTTCTGTAACCTGCAGAAAGTGGGAAAGTGGCTGTCCTGTGGAGCTTCATTCTTTTTTGCCCCAAAGGGCAGAACTGGGAGGAGAGGGATCCAGAAGTGGAACGATCTAACTCGGGAAGATGGCAGGCTCCCCCACCCTGGGGATCTTGGAGCAGAGACTGGGGGAACCATTGGGGTTTTATAGAGGGCATCTGTTTTCAGGTCTGAATTGGACTGGGTAGCCTCCAGGGACCCTTTCAAAGTGGAGAATTACAGATAGAGAGTGAATTTCTGTGAATTGAATCACACTTGCTTTTTGGAGATGTGTCCTGGGAAAACTTGGGGCCCCAGGGTATCTAAGTGGTATGCCCGTTATGCTTGGTTTCTAGTTCTCTTGCTTCTAGTCACCATCTCAGATGTCTTCTATGGCACTTGTATCTGGGAGATGCTGGTCCTGTCTTATATTAGTAGAACCAGCAGCTGCTTTTACTTCTCAGGGATGTCTGACTTGAGCTGCTTTGAGGTGGAGGTGGTCAGGATTGAGGCACAGTCTGCTACTGTGTAGCTCTGTTGAGTGAATTGTTGGCAGGAAGAGGCTCTGGAGTTGAATGTTCCCTTTGCATGAAAGATTTTAAGAGCAAAGGGTTAAATGGATGCTACTGTTAACAGCATCTGCCTCCTAATTAGTGCATTTGGGTTATCTTTCAGGAAGAGCAAGTGACATTTAGAAGCCTGGCTTTTTAATAGTAAATTATTATAGAGGTTTGGACAGTTAAGTGGTGCAGTGGTTAGAGCACCAAGCCTGCAGTTAGGAAGACTCATCTTCTCGAGTTCAAATCTAGCCTCAAACAAGTCATTTCACTCTGCCTCAGTTTCCTCATCTGTAAAATGAGTTGGAAAAGGAAATGGCAAACCACTCCAGGATCTTTGCCAAGAAAACCCCAAATGGGGTCAGGAAGACTCAGACAACTGAAAGAACTCAACAACAACAGTTGTAGAGAGTAAGTCATGAAAGATGAGAATAATTGCCACTTAATGGGAGTTTCAACTTCCTCATCATGTAAATGGATTTTCTTCAGAGCTGTGGCTGGAGTGAGTGCCACAGCTCAGACCAGCATTTTAAGGCTTGATCTTCCTTCCCGAGTTTAGTTGATCGACCCTTCTTTCTCAGAGAAGTTCATTGCCAGCATTCAAGACGATGCCTGAGTTTGACTTGATGATGGCTTGCTGCCTGAACTCATGCTCCAGAAGGGTCTCTTTGCAGATAGTACTCGTTGGTGTGCTTCACGTGGATAGTTTCTCAAGAAGCTGGTATGTTGGTCTTGCACCCAGTAATCTCAGGTTGGTGTGCCAAAGCACAGCAGATAGAAGGGGCTAGAGTGGACAAGCCCACCATTAGTGCTGCAGGACTGGAGCTCAGCAGAGACTGGAAGTGGTGTTATCGGCGTGGAGATGCTAATTGACTTCAGAGGAGCCATGGAGATCAACAAGTAAGTCATAGAGAGATAAAAGAGAATGCACCCAGGACAGCACATTGGGGGCTTTCACAGTTAGAAGCAGGGACAGTGAAGCCAAGATGGCAGAGGGTTAGAGAGCAGTTCAATGAGCTCCCCTCCACAAATGCTTCCAAACAGATGTAGAAAACTTGAGGAAATACGGGAAAATGTCATGTTGAGACAGTTGTCTAACTCAACTGGCTACAGGGAGATAGGGTCTGAACACTGAGGTTAGGGATGGGCCAAGAGCATGCCCCCCACATGGAGCATTCCAGCACCCTAGGAGAGGCTGTGTACCAGGACAAGAGGAAGACCACAATCTATACCAGGCACCCCCAGACTCATATTGTGGCACTGCAATTGGTGGCAAGTATGAACTGGCAGCTTTGTCACTCACTACTAGCATCCTGACTAAGGAGGCCTTGAGCTGTGAATGAAGAAAGGAGAAAGTTCAGAAGCTAGCAGCCATAGCAGTAGTATTGTAGCAGAGCAGGGCCCAACTTCCCGAATCGAACCTAGCCTCTGGAGGAATAACCAGGACAGAAATTTCACAGCAAAGGGGAGGCTGCACTTCTGTCACTCTGAACCGACAAAGGTTTCCAACTGGCTGATGGGGCTGAGTCTAGCAGTCTTCTTCCAGGAGAAGAGAATGACTCTAAAACATCTACAAGCAAAGTCTCGGAGAAAAATTACAGCTTGAGCACACAAATTCAACCAGAATTCCTGCAAGAAATGGAGCAAGAATTTTGTAATAGAGTTTACAATTTTTTTTTAATAAATGGAATGAGAGCACTTGAAGAAAAAATTGAAAAAGAAGCGAGAGCTATAGAAGAATTGAAAAGAGAACTAACAGCTTGTTAGAGGAGACACAAAATCTTGTCCAGGCAACAAAATCCCTTCAAGTTAGAAAGGACCAAATAGAAAGACAATGACTCCATGAGGTAAAAGAAGTATTAAAAAGAAGTAAAATGGCTTTAAAAAAAATAGAAGAACATATAAAATATCTCATAGCATAAAACAAGTGACTTGGAGAAAAGGTCAAGGAGAAAAAAATATAAGAAACACTGAACTGTCTGAATGCTATCTTGAAAAAAAGAGCCTAGACATTGTTTTGAGAAATCTTTTTTAAAAAAGCAAAATAAAACAAAAAACCTGCTCAGATCTTTTAGAACCAGAGGGCAAAGTGGACATAGAAAGAATGCAGTCACTTCCTGAATGACATTTCAAAATTAAAACTCTTAGGAACATCATAGCCAAAATTCAGAATTTCCAGATCAAAGAAAAATATTGCAAGCAGCTAGAAAGAAAGTTTTCAAGGCCCTGAAGAGCCACAGGCAAGAATCACACATGATTTAGCAACCACCACATCAGAAGAGAGGAGAGTTTGGAATATGATATCTGGAGTCCAAAGAATATGGGCTGTCAGTCAGTAAGCATTTATTAAGCACCCCCTATATGCCAGGTACTGTGATAGGCCCTGAAGATTTTTTAAAAAGGGCAGAAAGAAGACAGTCCCTGCCCTCAGCTAAAGAGACAAATATGTGCAAACAAGCCATCTACAGCCTCAGTAGTAAATAATTAAGAGAAAAGGCCCTAGAATTAAGAGGGGTTTGGAAAGGCTTACTGTAAAAGATGGGATTTCAATTGGGACTTAAAGCCACCCAGCGAAGGCAGTAGGTAGAAATGAGGACGGCATCCTAGGGATATGGGATAGACAGGGAAAACGCCTGAGGCTGAGAGGTGGACTGAGGGAGGCCAGTGTCACCGGATTGAAGAGTGTAAAAGGGGAGGTGGTAGTAAAGTATAAGGAGATTGGAAAGTAGGAGGAGATAAGTTATGAAGGGCATTTAACACCAGAGGATGTTGTATTTGATTCTGGAGGTGATGGGGAGTCATTGGAGTTTATTGAGTTAGGGAGGTGACATGGTAGGACCTGTGTTTTAGGAAAATCACTTTGGTGGTTGAATGGAGGATGGATTAGAGTGGGGAGAGACCTGAGGCAGGCAGACCTACCAGTATCTATTGTAATAGTTTGCCCCAGAGTGGTGGTAGTATCACAGGGTCTTGACTGTAATCCAAGAATAAGTTACCCAGTAAAACTGAATCTAATGCTCTAACGGGGCAGTGAACCTTTAATGAAATTGAGGACTTCCAAGTATTCCTGATGAAAAGACCAGAGCTGTAGAGAAAGCTTGAATCACACATAGTGGAAGTGAGACAGATGATGAGCCAGCAAAAGAGGCTGAGGAGAAGTGCTCAGCCTGATAGGTGGAGAGTCAGGAGACAGTATGAAAACCTAGACAGGAGAGCAAATCCAGGAGAAGAACGTGATCTGCAGAGAAGCCAAGAAGGAGGAAAGGCCATTAGATTGAGCAACTAAGGGATCGTTGGAGAAGGCTCTTTCATTTGAATGAAGAGGTGGGAAGCTAGATTTCAGGGTGGGGGTTGATTCTAGGGGGACTGCAGACTTCAGGTGGAGGGTGGTTAAGAAAACCACTGATATCATTCTGTGGTTCTGTTGTTTGGATAGACTCTGCTGGAACTACATGGTCTTTCCCAGGTAGAGATAGTGGCACCTGAGAGTAAGTCTTTGTGTTTTCTATTCCCTTGTCCTTTGTAAGTTGGTATAGAATATATAACTTTGGTACGTAGATAGAACATGGTGACCAAAAACTTGTTCAGGATGAGGAATATGCTTGTCTTATAGGTAAGCACTTGGGCTTTGTTATTGTCTAATGGCCACTTAACTACTGGATCTATTAGAGGGTGATACTATATTAACATATTACTCCTAATTATCCCCACCTCCCCACACCCTATGTGACCAACCTCGGTAGCTGTTAGAGTCTGGATCGAGGTAGAGAAGTGAGGACTGAGGAGAGGCTGAATGGATCTCTTTGATGGCCCATCTGCCAAGCTACCAAATGGTGCTGGAGGAAGTCACACTACCATGATGACTGAATATGCCACGATTCATGTGATCTCATCTTAATGGCTCTCAGTTGATACAGCAAAATGTCTTTCTTGATAGTCTATCACCCTTTCCCCCACCCCCACCTCACCCCAGTGGCCTTTCCAAACCTCTTCTCCCAGGTGTCTCTCGGCAGGTGTCCTGCCCCCAGATCTCACTGTGTCTCCACCATCAGCTTCTCCTTTATCTCTGTCTTTGAGGAAGTGGTGACTCTCTACTTTTTTCTGCCTTCCAGTACTCACATTATTACCCAGTGTCCACCCCTCTCCGCTAGGAGTTTTGGACACTGACCATTCCTTTCCTGCCATCTTCAGTCTCTTAGATATGCAGGTTCTTCTCCCTAACAGTTGCCACTGCCCTCCCTCCCAAAAACAAACAAAAACCATCATTTGTCCCTGCCATGCTTTTAGTTCTCCTCTTGTATCTCTCACGGCCAGATTCCTGGGGAGAATTGTCTGCCTCTGCTTCCTCCTCACCCACTCATTTTTCAATCCTTTGCAACCTGACTTCTGACACCACCACTTTACTGACCCACAAAATTACTAAAATATCTCCCTTCAGGATAATATCTCGTCATTCATTTATTTATTTATTTTTGCTTTTTGGAGGGGGGAAGGCCGGGCAATTGGGGTTAAGTTGCCCAAGGTCACATATCTAGTAAGTGTTAAGTGTCTGAGATTTGAACTCAGGTCCTCCTGACTCCAGGGCTGGTGCTCTATTCACTTCTCCACCTATCCCCTCTTTTTCAGGATAAGTGATGACCTTAATTGCTAAATATTAAGACTGTCCCTCAGGCCACATTCTCCTTGAATTCTGACTTTTGAATCTCTTGACCACCTCCTCTAGGCAGATAACTCCATTTATTTAGTGTGTGTGCATTATGCCAAGATGCCAAGACAAAACCAAGTTGTCCGTGCCCTCCAGACATCCACGTGTTCTCTTGAATGCTAGTTACGCATCGTGAATTGCCTGATGGGTAGGGAGTTCTTCCTGCAGTGTCCAAAACTTAATCCATTAACCTGCTCTCCCCCAGCCTGCCCCTTTACTGAACTTACCTATTTTTCTTGAAGTGACCACCTTTGTGGCATCATAGTAAGATTACTGATGGAGGCCCTCAGATCCAATACAGATGATCATACTGGCACAGAGCAGTTAAGAGACTTGCCACAAGTGTCTGAGGCAAGATTCGAAAGCTGGGTCTTCCTGACTCCAGTGGAGTTTGGTGCCCTCTTCTCTGTGTTGCCTTTCATCTTCTTGGTCCATGACCTTGGAGTTATCCTTGACTTCCCTCCTGCCCCCCAGCCACTTTGCATCCATTCTCCTTTGTCCACTCCATCTAATTCAGTAGCCCCCAAATTGACATCTGCATTAGTCCTCTGCCTCCTACATAACTTCCAAAATAGTCTTCCTAAAGTATGGCTCTGACATTCCCCTACTCTGAAACCTTCTGTAGCTCCCCTTTGTCTGACCTTGAAAGACCTTCCCAGTCTTTATTCCAAATTCAGTGATGCCCCTTACCAGCCCTTTATGAACTAGGATCTACATTCCACCTCTCCTTCTGCATCTTTATTTCCCAGCAACCAGCTGTCTTTGAGGCTCAGCTTGAGTGCCTCTCCCTCTCTGAAGCCCTGCTGGTCCCAGTGGTTAGTCTTCTCTCTCCAGGAATCTTCAAGGGCCCCTGATCTTCTCTGGGTTAAAATGCAAACTCTTTAGCTTGGTTTTGAAAGCTCTCTGTCTCTGGCCCAGCCTGCCTTTCCAGGCTTGTTTCAGGTTACTCCTCTTCACATGCACTGTGTTTCGGCCAAACTGGTTTACTTGCTGCTCCCCAAACTCCATGTCCTGCTTCCCACAGCCGTGCTTACCTAGGATCCCTTTAGTTGTCAGTGCTTTCTTCTATACATACATATCTATCTATCTGTCTGTCTGTCTATCTATCTATCTATCTATCTATCTATCTATCTATCTAGATATAGATATATCTCCTCTATCTATCTGTGCTTGTCTAGGTATTGCTTGAGTAGAATTTAAAGTTTTTTGAGGAGAGGGACAGCTTTTTGATTAGTGATTGTATCTCCTGTGCCCAGTACCGTGCTTTTCCAGCTTGGAAACTCTACTACTGACTGGCAGCTGGGCTGTTTATAAAGTTGCCTGGCATTAAGTTACTTGTCCATGGTCATGTGGCTAATGTCTGTTATAGGCAGGCCTTGAACCCAAGGTTCTGCAGTGTTAGATAGTAACACTGTCTTCTTTGCACATAGTAAGTGTCCTTGGTATAGTGCTTGTTGAGGAAGAAATCAAGGCTATCAATAGTCAAATGAAAAAATGCTATAAATCATTATTGGTTAGAGAAATGCAAATTAAAACAACTCTGAGGTCTCTGATTGGCTAACATGTAAGAAATGGAAAATGAAAGATGCTGGAGGAGATATGGAAAAAATTAGGATACTAATGCCCTGTTGGTTGAGTTGTGAACTGGTCCTGCTTTTCTGGAGAATAATTTAGAACTGTGCCCAAGGGACTATAAAACAATGCATGCCCTTCGACTCAGCAATACTAGGCCTATATCCCAAAAAGATCAAAGAAAAAGGAAGAGGGAGCTATATATACAAAAATATTTGTAGCAGCACTTTTTGTGGTGGCAAAGAATTGGAAATTGAAGGTATATATGTTCCTCCATTGGGGAATCACTAAACAAGGTGGCCTATATGATTGTGTTGGGATACTGTTATGCTATAAGAAATGACAAGTACAGTGGTTTCAGAAAAACCTGGGAAGGCTTAAATGAACTGATGCAAAGTGAAGTGAGCCTAACCAGGAGAATATTGTACACAGGAACAGCAACATTGTAGCAGTGATCACTTGTAAAAGACTTAGCTGCTCTGATCAAGGCAATGATCCATGACAGTTCTGAAGAAATGATGGTGAAAAACGCTGCCCACTGCCAGAGGAAAAACTGATGAACTCTTAGTGCACATTGAAGTACACTTTTCTTTTATTTTTTTCTTGCAACATAGCTAATATGGGAATATCTTTTCATGATTTTGCAAGTATGACTGATACCATATTTCTTGCTTTCTCAATGGGTGGGGGAGGGCCTGGAGGAAGGGAGAGAATTTGGAACTCAAAACTTGTTTATTTTTTTTAAAGAACACTAACCCCTCACCGCCCCTCCCCCCCCAAAAGAACACTAAAGATAAATAATAAAATTTTAAGGGATAGAAATATTAAAAAAAAAAGTTAGATGAAATTGGCTACTATAAAGCCCCCTCCCCAATAGAATGTAAGTTTTGAGTGTTGGGACATTTTTTTCTTTGTCCAGGATCTGGCGTAGTAATTACATAAAGAATTTATTATATAGCCAGATGCTTTCATAGGTAGATAATGGGACTGCACAAGTGGTTCCTAGCCCTCAAATACAGAGCAGAGCAGTATGGGTATGTCCACCAGATACATAAGGCCAGGAGATGCAAGGGTGTGTGTGAGCACTTCTGTAGCTCTGTGGTCTTCTTGGTGGGGGGGTTTCCCTAAAGATCATACCATACCTTGGTACCCCTGGCCATTCTTGTTCATGTTCTCCCATGAATAGCTTTAACCAAAGTAATGGAGGCAGTCCTTTCTCCTTGGGTCAGTACAGAAGACTTTGTGAATGAATGACTTTATTACATGCATCATCCACATAAATACACACACACACCCACCCACTGTTGTGTCTTGCCCATTGGATCAACAGAAGATCACAGTTTTAGAAGGGTCAAGGATCTTGGAGATCTAGGCACTTTGTTCTAAAAGTTTTATATGGATGTTTTTGCTTTCATTGAATGAGTAATAATAGGTCTCCTGACCATAATTCTGACTGTGGTTTTGTTTTTGCTATGAAGGATATTTCTTTTTCTCCTGAATTATGGATTTTTTGTGTGTGTGTGCTAAAATTGCAGAATCCTATTCCTCTGGAGAACAAACAGATTTTCAGCCTCCTCTGGACTCTTCCTTGTTTGGCTGGAGGCATGTCTCTTCCTGTATGGAAGGTAGCCCACATTGATGATAGAGGACTGACTCACCAGTGTGAGTTGCTGGTGAGAACAGATAGGGCAGCCTGATAGCACACACTGATACTTCCACACCCTCAGTCTCCAAGGAGGAGCCTACTCTGGGCTGTGTTTCCCCATGGAAGTGCAGGGGGGTGGCTGGTGTTCTTCCATCACTGCTCCATCCTTTGCTTCTGCTTTCTTCTTCCCTGCTCCCCCACCTGGAATGTGATAGTATGAGACAGAGATGAGTTCAGATTCTTGGATTGCATTGATAGAAAAATTTGTTATTCATCTGGGAGAAATCACCTCCTTCCAGACTGCTCCCTTCTGGTAATTCTGGGTGTGGTGTTGGCACCTGCCTTATTCTTTTGACTTGTTGCCCCATCACATGTGCTCTAGACAGATCTGTGCCAATGTCAGGAGCAGTCAGGATCTCCTTTGCCTTCGTTTATTTTTAAGGTTGTTTGTTAGAATAATTGAAACCTGTTTTACTGGTCTCTTTAAAACTGTCCTTTCTGCTCATTGGAGATAACTAATTTTTGCGTGGGCTGGTGAGGAGAGGTGTGGATGCGGCTCCCCAGGTAGCTGTGACAGCCTGACGATATGGTGGCCTCCAGCCCAAGGTGGCTGGTGGAACCCACAGCACCTGATGCCAGCTAGGCCTGCCAGGCCTCCTTCTCAAAAATAGCAGCAGACACTTGGTTAAGCTTCCAGGGAGGGTTGTCACAAGGCCGGAGAGGGCCTTCCCTGATGGCAAGGAGGTGTTCTGTGCCCAGGGGACAGGACTGATTTCACCTGGCATCGTTTTAAACATTTGTTGTAAGGTTGTGGCATGCCCCCTTTTTTGCTTAATATTGGAGTGTTACCCATCCCATAGTAATGGGGTTTTTCTGTAGGTGCTTTTCATATATATGCACATATCCATGTCGACACATCCCTGCCTGCAAAATGAAGGCAGGATTGTTGATTTTTTCTAGGATATTCCCCGTGCTGTACCTGGCACAGAGGAGAGGTTTTTAATAAATGCTTGTTGATCAGTTGAATTCCAGACCCCTTTGGGGGTCAAATGACCCTTTCATGGGGGTCGCCTAAGACCATCGGAAAAGACATATTTCTGATCTTAGGAACTGAGACACTGCTCCTCTGTCTGTCTCTAGGCGGGTCTGCCTACATGCAGATACGCCCACATATGACTATTAAAGGGTCGAGGCATTTCTAGGAAGGTTGAGAACCACTGATTTATATGAACTGTTGCAAAATTGTGTTGTTAGTACAGTGCTGCAAATTGTATTTCCTTTTGGTAGGTCCACATGCTCTTTGGGTGGTTTATGAATACCTGTTCTGTACTAGTGGAGAAAGAAGGTTGTGGTGCCACCTCTCAGCCAGATTCCTCTTCCCAGCTCTTATGGGTCGTTGGGGGTGGGTGGGAAGCTTAGGGTGTCTTTTCTGGTGCTTGTGTTTAGGGTGTTGGAGGTGGAGAGGGATAGGGGTTGATGGGTAATTGTTGTTTGACTGGTAATTAGGGCTGTGGAACAGTAAGTTGTGCACGACTTAGCTCTTCTCAGGAATACAGTGATCCAAGGCAACCCCAAAGGCCTCATGATGAAGCATGCTGTCCGCCTCCCGAGAAAGAACTGATATTGACTGAATACAGACTGAAGCCGGCTATTTGTCACTTTCTTTCATTTTTTTCTTTAATTCGAGTCTTCTTGTACAAAATGATTAATATGGAAATGTTTTACATAATTGCACATGTGTAACCTGTATCTGCTTACTGTCTCCGGGAGCGGGGAGGGGAGGGAAGGAGGAACAGAATTGTGAACTTAAAACTTTAAATAAAAATATTTAAAAATTGGAAGAAGAAAATTTGGGTTGTGAAGAGAGAGCTCAGCAGCTGCTCAGCTCCCTCCTGGCTTCCAGGGCCCAAAGGAGGCATTGATGAGTAAACTGACATCAGCCCAAGATGAAAGGGGCTCCCAGGCCTCTCCACTAGCCTGCTCAGTGCCCAGAATCCTCACAGCCTTGGCTGGTTACCCTGCAGAATTGCGGCTGACACCAAATCAAGAAAACATTCTCTTTGGGGAAGTATGTGTCTGTAGTTTTGTTATAGAACCTGCCCATAAGGATACACCTTTCATTTCTCTCTGTAGGGCTTCATAATTTTAGGGTTAGAACCTTTCAAGTGCTAAGGACCCTTGTAATCACATAGTCGCTGTCCTTCTTAAGTGGTATGCCTGAGGTCACCCTATAGACTGTGTCAGAGGCAGGATGGGAAGGAACCCAAGCCTTCTGATCTCCATCCCCATATGTACCCTGTGCTCCTGTAAGGACACCCCCCCTCCCCCAGCTCTGCCCTTGCAGCATCCAGTCCCTGGCCTGCCTCTGTACCGACTCACTTCCTGGAGCATTCTCTCCTCCATTCATTCCTTTACACTAATTTTGCCTTTTTCTCCTCACCACGTGCCTGTGAGGAAGGCAGGAGCCTGGGGCTGTTCTCACTCTCATTTTACGGAGAAGAAGCTAGAGAGATGAGGCCTGTCTGTGTCTCTGTCCCACAGACACACACACACGGCAGGTCTGTGGGGTTTGGCTTGTTTGAAGCTTATTTAGCTAATTCGTGTGATGCTCGTGCATCTTCAAGGCTCCTTCCATTCTAACCCAAGTTTCTGTTTAGGAACCTTAGAGATCCTTTTAGAGCTAGTACTGTGAGGTCTGATTCTGATGTTCCACGTCACAGATTGTGTTTGTTATCATTGATGACCATAAAACTAGCACCTGAAGGTTTGCTGAGCGTTTTACAATATCGTCTCATTTTACACTGACCACCACCCTGGGACATGGGCCTCACTTTATGATTGAGGAAACTAAGGCAAATGGTCAAGTGATTTGCCCGGGGTCACAGCTCCAGCCTTCCTGCATCGATCTTACATATCATACCACTTAGCTGTGGGTTAATTGATTGGAAATCTTTTCAAAGGCATTCAGATGGCTTAATTATAAAATTGGGCATGCAGCATCTTGGTGATCTCTGAGTTCTCAAGCTACCTTGACCAGTTTTTTAACCAGCTTGTGCTTGTGCCTTCTTGTGAAGAAATTTGGAAAGAACTGGTGATCTCATGGTGGCAGCATTCTCTCTGAGGCCACCTTCAGCAGCAGGTGCTTGACAAAAGATTTTGTGTTTTTTTAAAAAATACCCTTTTTTGGGTGGGGGGAAATCTTGGACTTCCACTATCCTGATTTAATTTCTCCATAATCAAAACATAATTTTTAACACCTGGAAAGGCCCCTCAGGACCTTCTGGAGAGACCAGGGGTCCTTAACCTTGGACTCTATGAACTTAAGAAAAAAGTATTCTGACAAATATATTTCAAAAAATAAAGCTAGGTGGCACAGTGGATAGAGTACTGGGTCTGGAGTCAGGAGGACCAGAGTTCAAGGATGGCCTCAGATGCTTCCTAGCTGGGTGACCCTGGGCAAGTCACTTCACCCTGTTTGCCTCAGTTTCCTCATCTGTAAAATGAGCTAGAGAAGGAGATGGCAAATCACTCTGGTGCCTCTGCCAAGAAAACCCCAAATGCAGTCAGAGAGTCAGACATGGCTGAAAAATTACAGAATAGAAAATTTCCAAATGATTGGGTTTTTTTGGAATCCTCTGTATTTTATTTTTGCATTCACTGGCTGTTGGTAGACGGGGTTCCTGGGCAGGCCCCACGCAACGCAGGGGTGCAGAGGAGGCCCAGAGTCCCGGCTCCTCGGCTCCTCGGCTCCCCCACAGCCCCGGGCGGTCTCTCTCACTCGGCCCAGACCTTGGGGCAGCCCCTTCCCCAGGTTGTGTGGAGAGGCCTTGGCAAGGAAGGTGTGAAAGCTGGGAGCAGATGGGCGGCCGGGGCGGGGCCCCAGACCGGCCCCCTCTTCCCCTCCATCCCTGCAGCGCTGCGTACTCCGGCTGTAGAGGGGTGGCACCTGGAGATCTAACCCGGCTGGGGGGCGGGGGGGCGGGTGCTGAACAATGACTCCTGAATTATGACGTCAGTGGGGGGGGGGCCTTGCATTTTCTCCTCCTCCCTGTTTACCCTCAACCCGACCCCGAGGTTCACCGGGAGCGGGGCGGAACGGGCGGGCTGAGCTGTACCCCGTGCCTTTGGCTGCTTTGGGTCGCCGCGGGGATGGGAGTGGGGCCCGCGCGGGGCTGCCTCCTGCTGCTCTCTCGCGGCCGCCGCCACCTCCGCATTTCCCTGATTTGTCTCGAGCCCTCGGCACTGCGGGCTTTTGCCAGTGGTTTTTGCCTTATATGGGCATCAGGGCTCCGAGGCTGTCAGCATCCCGAGTCGTCGTCCGCCGTGGCTTTGATTGGCCACTGTTGGCCGGGCCCAAAGGATGGGCAGATCTGGGGTCTGCTGGATAGAAAAGGCACACTTAACTCTTTCCGGCTTCGGATGGAGAGGTGCCCGGTCTGGTTTGTGCCTCGAGGCAAAAGCCTTTGAAACACAATGGTGACGGAAGCACTGGCCAACTAAGATTTTTGCTTACTCTTGGTATATTTCTTGGGTGAGCAGGTTTTTGAATGTAAAAAGCTCCTCTTTAAAGCCAAGAGCTTAGCTGATGGTTGACAGATGCATGTTTGCACCCAAATCTTGTTGGAATTACTGCACTATGAAGCAGAATGTGGCATCTGCTTCATCTTAAGGAGGACTGAGGACTTAGTTCATTCAGTACACAGAAAATTGTGCCCAAAGCGTAGGCTCCCTCCTGCTTTGTCCTGGGGAAAGGTGCCTTCCTCTTCCGGCCCCGCGATGAAAGGATGGGCTTGTGTGGGGCACAGAGCAGCTGTGGCAGAAAGGGCTCTGGGCTGCTCAGCTCCCGGACTTTGGGGCAGGTGTGCCGGACCGCACTTTGATTGTCTGCTGATGAAAGGCTTGAATTGCAGTCCTCTCCAAGGTGCCTTTTAACTCCAAGCCTCTGGAGAGCTGGTGGATAGTTTCTTTTTTATCATTTGGGGTTTTCCTCTTCCCTCTTCCTGGAGGCTGTGATTTTTTTTGTCCTGAGGTTTGTGGCCGTCAAACCTTAGAAAGAGGGAGTTCTTCATTTATGGAGTGCTCCCAGCAAGAGAAATCCTGAGTTTTGGAGCAGTTGTAGGCCTGCCTGCCTGCTTGATATAGTCTCT
>CM053587.1:339545348-339573562 GCA_028646515.1 Pseudochirops corinnae | reverse complement strand
CTCTTTGGGATATAATCCCAATAGTGGTATTGCTGGGTCAAAGGGTATGCAATTATTTATAGCCCTTTGGGCATAGTTCCAGATTGCTCTCCAGAATGGTTGTATCAATTCACAACTCCACCAACAATGCATTAGTTGAACTAATTTATTAAGGACCTTAGGGATTTCTCTTGAGGGATTCAGGGTTTCTTTCCCAGGACCAGGCTGCTTCGTGATGATTGTGATAAAGAGCCCCCACCAACCAAGGCATGAATAGGGACTGTATGTAATGTGTGTCAGGGAGACTCAAGCTCAGGAAATCCTGGAGATTTCAAGTATCCGACTATAAGCTCCTTGAGGACAGGGACTGGTTTTTTTTATTTGTATCCCTGGCACATTTTTAATTGAGGTAAAGATAAGCCATACATAGACTAGTGATGGTTTATATAGTAATTTCTTGGCCTTTGTTTATCTTTTAAGCAAAGTATCGTAGTCCTGTTGCTTAATATTAATGAAGGATGCACAGTGTCATTTATAGGTGTGCTATTATACAGGACGTGGGGGTTTGGGCCTTACCCTCCATTGCTCCAGCCCCAGCTCCTCTTTCATGAGAACAAGCTCTATTTTTAGTGCTTTGTTTATTTTCTGTTTTGTCTCCACCATTTCCATGAGCCTCTAAATGTGGAGCTCTTAGCTGAGCAGAATGCTCTCAGGTAATTGCCTGACCAGTAGTAAATGAAGCAGGAACAGACCTTGGTGCCTCTTCTATAGCCCATATTCCATAGTGGATTTTAAAAAAATAACCTCACCATATTGTTGCCTTACTAATGTGCTCAGCATGTTCTGAAAAGGAGCGATCAGAGGAGCCTCATCGACAGTAGATGGCATTCTGAGTGTTTCTGTTCCTTTTCCCTTGTACAGGTATGGCAGATCCCAGAAAATGGCCTCACTCTTTCCCTGACTGAACCCGTGGTGATTTTGGAAGGCCATTCCAAGAGAGTTGGCATCGTGGCATGGCATCCAACTGCGCGCAACGTTCTGCTGAGTGCAGGTACGAGCTGTCCTTGCTGCCAGCTCTCCTGGCCACCCTTCGTGGGCATCAGGATGCTGAAGGCTCTCTCCCCTTTTGGCCTGGGCCCTCCTTGTTGGTCTTTGTCCTCCCCGTCCAGACCTCTAGCCTAGGACAGCACATTAAGCTGCTGCAGGTCATTGAACAAAGACTTAGCACTCTCAGGGCCACCCCACTCCTTGTCTCTTCTTCCTTCATTGCCGAAGCAGGAGGCTGCATAGGGCTGAGGTTCATGACCAAGAGAAATTGGTCTCCTGGTGGCTCCCCTCCCTGTCTGCAGGCCTGTATGCAGAACCTTTCCAGCCTAGGGGAGTGTGCTGCTGTCTTGCTAACACAGTCTACTAATCTATAGGCACTTCCAGTCCACCATGAGGCATTGGGCACAATGCTCAGGAACTCTACACCCTGAGCAGTATGGGCAGTGAGTACAGGGTAGTTAGGAGTGCCTGCCATGTGCCAGGAGACAAGGGAGACACCCTCAGGGAGCCCCCAGTCTGGTAGGGGAGACATCATGCTGGGAAGCTTACCTTCTCTCAGGAGAGGCAGCTTGAACCTCTTCAAGTAGACAAGAGGAGATGCAGAGCTCCTCAATCAAAACAAGGAAGTTTGGGAGAGGAGGAGGGCATGAGCAGGTGGGGAGGGGGCTTGCAGGGGCATCAGGAAAGCTTCGTGTAGAAAGTGGCATTTGGGATGCATCTTGAAGAAAGAGAGGGATTCTGGGAGGTAGAGGTGAGGAGGAAGGGCGTGGGAGGGGCTGCCCTTTGGGAGTGGGGGCACCACAGTATAAGGTGGCAGTCTGGGGCTCTGCAGGTGCAGCACCCTCCAGGGTTGGCATGACGTGTGTGCTTTGTGAGTGCTGAGGCTGATACCAATGGAAGAGGTGAGGGGGGTGGAGTCTGGAGTTAAGAGGGCTCTTTCCCAGGGAGGCTCCTGCGTCTTGTGCCCACTGCCCCAGGGACCTGCTTTTGCACCACCACCACGACCCCTTTCAGCCTTCCTGCTTTCGGGGATTCCGTAGTATCTTACTTGTAGTTTTGTTTGGATATTTTTTGAGATCTTTGGGGGGGAGATAGTGTAAGAAAAAAGTATGTTCTTACCAGTGATAACAAGAGTCATTGCTACCATTTTTGTAGCTCTTACTGTGTGCCCGGCACTATGCTAAACCCTGACAAATAGGGTCTCATCCAGTGCTCACAACAGCTCTGGGAGGTAGAGACTATTGTGATCCCGATTTGATAGAGGAGGAAGTGGAGGTAAACAAGGTGAGGTGACTTGCCCAGGGTCACACAGCTAGCAAGTATCTGGGGCCACATTCAAACTCAGGCCATCATGACTGCAGACCTGCGTTCTGTCCGCTGAATCACCTAGCTGCTTCTGACCATGCAGGGAAACTGAACCCTGGAGATGAGCTTTTAGATAGATGAAAAATCAAGGCCTGAGCACAGGCAGTGGCACCCAGAGTTCCTTTTTTCCTAGTCTCATATGGTGCTTTTCTGTTCCTTTCAGGTTTTATATTATGTTTCTTAACCTTTTTTGAGAAAGGCAATAAAAAAAACTTTGAGATATGAAATGAAGAGTTCATGGTGAAGTCTTGGGAGCTGTGGTCCAGACACTTGGTCTAAAAGGAAGAGCAGGAATTCCAGAGATGGGATTCCATCCCAGCCATTACCTTGTCTTTAGTGACCTTTCAGCTCGGATGGGGCCTGGAGTGATGGGCGAGTGTTGGTCTGAAGGCCCGGCCCCTCTGATGAGCAGCAGAAGCCCATGGTTGGCTCTCAGGTCCCTCCTCGGACTCCAGCCCCTTAGTCCATTAGGCCTTTAGGCTCAGAGCCTAGTGAGTCACACGATGAGGAAATATGTTCTGGTCATTGCCCCATATCCCAACAGCAGCAGACTCTTCAGCTCTTGAGCATTCTCCAAACACTTGTCAGTCAAGGTAGCTCAGAGTTGCTCTTTTCTTGGGCCATCTGTATTGATAGTTCCAGATGAATTAATTTTGGGGTTCTCTTCAGCCTGCTTCTTTCTCTCTCTCTGTTTGAAAATAAAGATCCATGATGAATCAAAAATCAGATAGTTGCATAGATTTTGTCTTGCATTCATTCTTGGGAATAGCTTTTCCCAGGCCTCATTTGAGAACGTCGTCATAGATTGAGATCCCCAATCCATTTGCTGAGTGGTTTCAAATGGTCGCTCAGCCCCTACTTCTTTTCTTTATACAGATGTGTGCGCACATGCACACAAACACATTCTTAGCATGCCAACATGTCTTTTACTTTGAAAATAAAATTTGCTTTCTCAGAAAAAAAAATTCCTTTAATCATTCAAGAGCTATCCAACTAAGTTAATAAAAAATTGGGTGGTTGAGGAGTTGCTGGCTTTGCCTTCACAAGGATCATTGTTTATCAGTTGGTTTTGAGCCCTTAATAACCAGAACTGCAGAATTAGAAGTTATGGAAAAAGACATTAGATGTAACCTAGTTCAGTGGATCGTTTTTACAGTTTGGGGAATGGAGGCACAGAGTGTGGTGATAGAGCCTGGTTTGGTCAGCCAGCCCCTTCTCCTTTTCAGTGCCTTTAACTGTCCTGTTCTGCTGCGGGGTTCTGACAGGTGTGTTTACTCTTTAATGGAAGATGTTTCTTCCTTCAGGTTGTGATAATGCCATCATCATCTGGAACGTGGGGACAGGGGATGCCCTCATAAACCTGGATGACATGCACTCAGACATGATCTATAATGTGAGCTGGAACAGAAATGGCAGTCTGATATGTACAGCCTCCAAAGACAAAAAAGTGAGAGTGATTGATCCTAGGAAGCAAGAGATCGTGGCTGTGAGTACGGGGGGGGCTGGGGCTCTAGCGCAGCATTTCAGCCTTGTTCTGGGGTTCTGAGACAAGAGTTCATAGTGGCCTTTCTTGGTTTTTTTCTTGCCATTTTTAATGGATACTTCCCAGTAAACAATCTCCCCTTAGTACTTTCCTATTTAAAAGGGTCAGTTAAACTACCTGGTATAAGTGATGGGCGCCATCAGCACCTGTCAGCAGCAGCAGCATCATCTTCCAAGCAGAGGCCAGCCTGAGAGATGGCCGAGCTCTCCTCCCTCAGCCTCCCTCAGCGTGCGGTCTCCATCCTGTGGGATGATGCTGCCTCCTGGCTTCCCTGCTCCAGGCTGAGGAAACTGCGGACATTCGAAATGCTGGTAGATTGGGGCACTCTCTCAGCACGCTCTTTACTCTCTTAAAATTTAGGTTTTATTTATGTCTTGTTTTTGCCTTTTAAGCATTTTCTATGAAGTCAACCTATCTCCCAACTGAAACCCCCACCCCCAAAGAAAACCATTTGATGGGAGAAAAATAAGCCCCCCTCCCAGTATCCTCACATCCCCAGCGGGAGGGTGACTAGATCTGCCAGTGCTGGTTCGTTTGGTCTCATTAATACCATTGTGTTTGTGGTCCTCCTGGGACCACAAGCTTTGCTCAGTTCCATCCAGCACCAGTTTCTCCTGAGCTTGCTTTGCCTCTGTGAATGCCTTGTTCTGCCAGTGCAGTGATCTTCTGTTGGCTGTCTTTCTGTACATCCCCTGATTGAGGCCCGCCTGCTCTGACCCTTCCTCTGGGCCCTTCCTTTCTGCCTCTGACACCCTTGGATCCCTGCATTGAGGGTGGGAGTAGCCTGGTGACGTTTCTGATACAACTGCAAGTTGTTTCCAGAATGGTTGGACTCATTAGTCCATGTGTTACCATGGGTGTTCCATGATTGACTGTTAAACGTCTTTGCCATATATCTTGGTAAAGTTGCACCAAACAGAGGGAAGCAAAGTAAATTGTGTCATCCGTTGAGAGGAATTTGCTCGTGCTGTTGGCCACCCTGAGTTGACTGGGGCCCGGGACAGTGCTGGGTGGTCTCCGTTTTTGTGGCTTGGTGTAGTGGCAGCCACACTGGCATCCCCAGGACAGCTGCTAGCACAGGTGCTTAGATCTGCGTCACTAGGAAAGGGTCAACAGTCTTTTTAATTACATTCATTACTTCAGGGGTAAAATCGGCACCCTGAACTTCAGAGAAAATAGAAACAGAGAAAATAGAGAAAATACAAGTAGAGAAATAAAGACCAACAGACAGGGCTTCTGTCTGAGAATTAGCACAGACCAACAGACAGATCCAGCTGTCTGACCGAGGCAGCACCTCCATAGTTACCAGAGAGGGACGGCTGTGCAGGGTCTCATCTGGCCAGATCACACAAACAGTCTTCCAGTGAGTGAACACCCAAAGCAGAATGCTAACCTTGTAGTATATATACCCTTTTTAGAGCCAGAGGGTATCCCAAGCCTCCTGACTCAGTGCCTCATTAGAAATTAACAAAAGGTGTGAAAGCCTTCCTACAACCAAGCTTCCCTTAAGGGGCTCCAGGTGAGGCCTCTTAATGGGGGAGGAGGGGAGATCTTATATGCCATCACCATCCCACTTGTCTGCTCTGCTATCACTAGGTTGAGCAGCAGCAGCTCCTTTGGGAGTCTCATCATCTGTAGCTAGTTTGTCCCAGCAGAGCTGGGTTGGATTTCTCTCCCCCATCACACCATCTTTTATGGCAAACTCAGCTTTGGCAGAGCCCTGCTCTGTTGATCACACATTCCCCCAGGGCAGCTGTTTGGGGGGGGTGTCTTGATTTTTCTTGGTAAATGTGTTTCAGGAGAAGGAAAAGGCGCATGAAGGAGCCCGGCCCATGAGAGCCATCTTTTTGGCAGATGGCAACGTCTTCACCACTGGCTTCAGCCGCATGAGTGAGCGGCAGCTTGCCCTCTGGAATCCGGTAGGACCATTCCCAGGCCTAGCGTTTGCCTCCAGGGGTATTCAGGCATCCCTAACCCTTTTTGCATGTGTGTGCCTAGTCATGTGATAGGTGGCATCCATCTCTAGTGGCCCTGCCTCTCACCATTCAAGCAGGAACCTCCCAAGTCCCTTGGTCCAGCCCCACAACATCTCCAGAAAAACAAAACTCCTTGGCATCACGGACTCTTTGGTCTCTTCCCTGAGCACCTAGAGCATAGAACCAGCATTTATTAACAGAGCTCTTTATTGCAGAAAATTGTGTTAAACTATTGGAATGGTGAGGCCCTTTTTACGAGTTCTGGCTAAGTGGTCATTCATCTGTGCTTGCCTCAGCTCCTCAGGAGCTCACTACCTGCCCACCACTGTGGCCAGTCAGAGCTGGGTTCTGTAATGCACACGATTATAGAATCAGGAGGTGCTCAGGGCACTCTGGTCCTGCTGGCTCATTTCATAGATGAAGAAACTGGGGCTGAGAGAAGGGCGCAGGGCCCCAAATTTCAGTCTGATTTCTCTCTTGCGTGAGAGTTCTTCCCGTACTTGGAGTCTGCCCTCATGTGCCCACCAGTCTTCTCCAGCTAAGGATGTGGTGCCTTAATAGCAACTCTTAACCTTCTTCACATTCACTTGCAGAAAAACATGGAAGAACCCATTGCCCTTCATGAGATGGACACCAGCAATGGCGTGTTACTGCCCTTCTATGACCCTGACACCAGCATCATCTACTTATGTGGGAAGGTAACTAGCACTATGTGCCTTGTTGTTGCTGAGCCCTGGACTACAGACGGGGCCAGAAGGGGCACAAGGATTGCTTCCGGTTGGTGGCTCAGACTGTCAGCTTGGAAGGGAGTTTGAATCTGAAGGGAAAGGTGGGAGGAGGGTTGTGGTGCCTGTTAGTTCTAAAGGCACATCTCTTGGACTTGGCAGTGCCTCATGTGTCTTTATTGCTGATGGTCCCAGTGGGATAGAGGGAGGGCTCTGTCTGTCATACGTGGCATAGGGATCCATTGCCTGGCCCTTGGGGAGCCTTTCCTGCTGGCGACGTTTCATCCTGTTACATCAGAAGTTTCTCTTGAGAATAACACATTGTGTGTGGGTTGTTTCAGGGTGCCCCAGTGACCAGACAAAACCAGAAGCACTTAGTGAGTGCTGTTGTGTGCCAGGTACTAGACTGGGCACAGGGGCCCTGCCTTCAAGGAGCTGACATTCTAATGGAGAAAGGCCACATGTGGAAGAGAAGGAGCCGAAAGGGGGGCGAGGGTGATGACAGTGCCCAGACGGGCGGTGCAGGGCTCAAGTCTAGAGTCAGTGAAGGATGACTGGCCTGAACTCCCCTCCAGAATGGGGGCACTGAAAAAACAAACCAGTGAGAGAAGGGGCCCAGGCACTGAAGCCTGGTTCCAGGGTGGAAGTGCCTAGAATCAGAAACACAGCCAGGAGGGGAATGGCCCTAGAATAGGAGAGCCCTGAGCCTGGGGTCAGGAAAATCGGAGTTCTAATCCTACCTCAGGCACTTATTAGAGAGGAGACCCTGGGCAAGTCATTTTATGGCTGTCTGCCTCAGTCTTTTCATCTGTAAAATGGGATAATAGCAGCACCTACTACCCAGGGTTATTGTGACAGTCAAGGTAATTTATACAAAGGTGTTTTTTGTTGGGATTTTTTTTTTTGAGGGGGGAAGGCAGAGCAATTGGGGTTAAGTGACTTGCCCAAGGTCACACGGCTAGTTAAGTATCAAGTGTCTGAGGCTGGATTTGAATTCAGGTCCTCCTCACTGCGGGCCAGTGCTATATTCGCCTTACGCCCTCCCTCCCCCCAGCTGCCGCTATGCAAAGCACTTTGCAAGCCTTACAGCCCCCCAGAAATGTGAGCTGTGATTATTAAAGACTCGTGGACCGTCTCGGGGAACTGTGGCTCTATTTTTTTAAACCAGAAGAAACTCATTCTTCCCAGTTCCAGCAGCTCATTCCATGATGTCAGTAGCCCCCCTTCTGTGGATGGAGGCCTGTTGTCTCTGTTTCTTCCTTTTCATAGGTGATTGAGGTTGCCACAAGAACTGGCTTTCATTTTTTCGGGGGCACCATCTGTTTGTCTTTGGAAAGTAGTTCATTGGAAGGGCTGATTACCATTATTAAAGTGCCTGTGTCCGAGCTTGGCCACCACAGACTTCACCAGCCACACAGCCCAGGATGAATGGTTTCTCACACATCTTAATAATTTGTTGGGAAAGTATTTTTAATGTGCTTTTGGAAGTATTAAAGGCTGCTGTGTGCCAGGCCCTGTAACAAACACAGGGACACAAAAGAGTCCCTGCCCTGAAGGAGCTGATGTTCTGGTGGAGGAAGACAGTGGGTAAAGAGAGCCTGACGAGGCACTGAGGCCTGGGCTGGGGAAGGGGGAGCGTTTTCTCTTCCTTTCTCTTGCTCCCGAGCCCTCTCCTGCGGGATTCTCAGCAGATTTAGTCATGTCTGTCAGGAGCTCCCTTCTCCCCTTCTCAAACTGCCCAGTCCTGCCCCCATCACTGTCCAGATCACTATTTGGTTAGTCACACCAGCTGCTTAGAGGCCTTTGAGGGGTGCATCAGCTTAAAGAAGCTGAGCCTCAGTTTTAAATCTGTAAAATGGAGGTGATAATGCAAGTAAGTAAGTTACAGTTAGTCAAGTGAGGTTGATCTGCTGACTTGCGCCTGGGCTTCCAGAACCGAGATGGTCTGATCACATATTCCATCCGTTTTAAATTTTCTTTGTGCATTGATGTTTCATCCACTTTATTTTGGAAGCCCTCGATGGAAACTGAACTCCAGTACAAAACTCTTGTCTTGGAATCAGGTAGCATGTGTAGTACGGTGGCAATCTGCTCCCTGAATGTCCCTCTATGCCCAGGCCTAAGTCAGCCTGTGGAAGAAAACTGAATCCTCTCTTCTTTCACCTGAAGCACACAGAGGACATTCTCCCACAGTGTTGCTTTTTACATAATTCTGGAGACTCTGCTGACAGCAGTGTCAGTGCCAGTCCAGTTTAGTGCCACCCTGAGTGTGAATCCCCCGTCCAGCACCCCTGGCCCTCCCCTCTAAGACTTCTAGGGATGGGGATCTCCCCGCCGGAGGATGGGACTCTTGTAGCGTCTGCCTCTGCTTTCCCTCCACCCTCAGCCCCAGGCTGAGTGGCCAAGTAGGACACTTCCTCCTCCATGGGACCAGCCATGATTTTCCTTTTCTCTTGAAAGACAGGGAACGTGTCCTACCCTGACTTTCCTGTGCTGCAGGCTCAGAGTCTATGTGCTGCCTCCATCCAGCCCTTGGGCAGCCTGTTCTGAGCCTCTTCCCTGAGGCCAAGACCTCAGAGGACAGGCCTGGGCTGACCTGGCACTGCTGGACAGGAAGAAGAGGCAGCCTGTGTTTGGGGGCTGGGTCTGATAACCTCTCGTTGCCTTCCTGCAGGGCGACAGCAGCATCCGTTACTTTGAGATTACGGACGAGTCCCCCTATGTCCACTACCTCAACACGTTCAGCAGCAAAGAGCCGCAGCGGGGGATGGGCTACATGCCCAAGCGAGGGCTTGACGTCAACAAGTGTGAGATCGCCAGGTGAGCTGCCGCAGTGCCATGGCACCACGCTGTAGGCGGGGCCCCCACGCCAGAATTCTGCTCTGCCCGTTGGTCAGACGCCTGTTCTCCCTGGCTGAGCAGGGTGGGCCGTGCTTGCCCCTCGGCCTTATGTGGCACCACTGTGTGTGGGCTCTGGGCTAAGTCTCTGGGAAGTGAGCACTGCTGTTAGCTCCATTTTGCAGATGGGGAAACTGAGGTGGACAGGTCATGCCCCCGGTCTTGGCGCTCTGTCCACTGCGGCACCAGCTCCCTTTTATAATCAGATAAAGCAGGGATACTGATCACCATGACACGTATTCAGCCAGAAGGTGCTGTGGATAGAGGAGCAGGCTGAGAGGCAGGAGGACCTGAGTTCAGACAGCTCTGGACGTTAGGTGTGTGACCCTGTGCGAGTCACTCAGTTCCCTCATCTGTAAATGGGGCTAACAAGGCCTTGCTCCCAGGTTGGAGCATTTGTGAAGTGCTTTTCCAGCTTTAAAGCATCAGGTAAATCGCAGAAGGTGAGCGAGGTGAGCACATCTCAATTTGGAGTCCATGGAAATGAGCTGAGGGCTTGGCTGTAGATGCCGTCAGCAGAAGGGAGCTAGTTAGATGTGCCCCCCTGCTGGCCCGAAGCCTGGCTGCATGATTCAGCCCGTATGTCGGTAGCTTTGGACTGGGAGGTGCGGTGCTGAGCAGAAGAGGGTCACGCTGGGGGCATGGGATGTTGCCTTCCTCACCCCTCACCCACATATAGGCCCTGCCGTCCAGAAAGGCGTGTTTTTGCCCCCTTTTTAGCCGCCGGTCAGCGTCAGCTCCCTGTGTACGTTGTCAGGGGCCCCAGAGGGCTCTGGGTCGGGATGAATGAGTCACTGAGGTGTTTGACTCGATGCTTGAGCAGCACAGGGCTCTGCAGAAATCCTGGACTGGGGACCACGGCTCCCTGCCCCCCACTTGCCATCTGGGGTGGGAGCAGTGCCCCCCTGCCCTGGCACCTCCCTCGCCAGCGCGGCGTTGGCCTCCCTCTCTTTGATGTTCTCCTTTTCCTTTCTTTGAAGATTCTTCAAGCTCCACGAGAGGAAGTGTGAGCCCATTATCATGACTGTTCCAAGGAAGGTAAGGGGGCTGCTTTCCGGGCGGTGGGTATCAACACGCCCGCCCTGCCTCGCCTCGGGGCTCACCTGCTTTGCTTTCTTGCAGTCTGACCTTTTCCAGGATGACCTGTATCCTGACACCGCAGGACCCGAGGCCTCTCTGGAGGCAGAGGAATGGTTTGAGGGCAAGAATGCTGACCCGCTCCTCATTTCCCTGAAACATGGCTACGTTCCTGGCAAGAACCGTGACCTCAAGGTGGTCAAAAAGAACCTGCTGGACAATAAGCCCTCGGTCAACAAAAAAGGTGGCCTGATGGGCCCCGCCAAGGGAGTGGCCGATGGCATTGGCACCGTGGTGAGTGGAAGGGAGCAGCTAATGGTGGTGGCGCTGTGGGCTGCAGGGGTTGGGGCCTGGCTGTACTGGAGAAAATGCTGCTGATGGCCCCCCCGGTCCTCACCCTCTCTTTCTTAGAACATGGGAGCTGAAAGTGAGCTTGGGCAGGCTCAGTCCAGCACCCTCATGTTATAGGTGAGGGAAACAGGCAGGCAGTGGTGAAGTGAGGCATTGGGTCTTCTGGAACTCAGGCCTGGCACCTCCTAGCGACTTCAGAAATAGTTGGCATCTTTGTAAAGCACACTTAAATTGAATCGTTCTGGTGCTTGGGAGGTGCATTCTCTTTGTGGAAGAGGTCTGAAAGGAGCCCTGGTTCTCTCAGGCTGAGTAAGCCCCTTAAAGGATGAGCTGAGTAGGTACAGTATGTCTTATGGGCTGCGGGCCCCCCAGGGAGCAGCCCCTCACACGCTGGTGTTCTGGTGTGAGTGATGCTTGCCTCTGAGAAGCGGGAGGCTCCAGGAGAAAGAGGGAGCTTGGGGGAGCAACCCCAGCTCTGCCGCTGTGGAGAAGGCTGGTGACAACCCCCAGCTGCTGTGAATCCTGTCCAGGAGCTCTCCTTTTCCCCAGGGCCTTTGCTCCCTCTGCACTTGCCCTCCTGGTAGCTCAATCATTGAGACAGGCCTGCAGATGGGGTGCAGTCCCCCTGCTGAGGAGCCTCGTCACTGGTGTCCTGCTCTTTGAAGGCCTGAAGAGGCCTTGGATGGTGCAGAGCCCCTGCTCACCTTTGGGAGGCCTTGCAGGAAGGACAGCTGGAGTGCAGAAGGAGAAGTGGGATAAGAATACGACAGCCAGATTTGGGGAGGTGCTGCTGTTAGAAATGCAGACACATTACTGGGATTTACTCCCTGTGTTAGCCCTCCCCAGAGTCGTCCCATTTCCCAAGGCCCATGATGCTGTGTCTTTATTTCTTTCCTGAGTTTCAGGAGTGGGGCTTTTTCCCCATCATCGCTCAGGCTCCTAATACTCTCTTGTGCTCAGTTGCCCTTACGAGCTTTCCTTTTTGTCTTCCTCCTTAGCAAAACGAGGCCAAATTGGATGAGATCCTCAAAGAGATTAAGTCCATCAAAGACACGATTTGCCACCAAGATGAGCGCATTTCCAGGTTGGAGCAGCAGGTGGCCAAGATAGCCGCGTGAAGGCGCAAGAGCCGGGGAGCGGGAGGGAGGAGGGAGGCGACTGCCAGCCAGCAGCCGGCACACAGAGCTGCCATCTCAAGTGGAGCTCTAGCGAAAGCCTTTCCCATGTTTTAAGTGTTCCGTGACTGTTTGTTGAACTTAAAAGAAACAAAAAAAGTGCTACTTTTAAAGTTCCAGATCTTCTGAATTTTGGAAACCAAACCATTCAGAGTCAGTGTTGTGCCCAGGCCTCTTTTTATCATTCTTCTTGTCGTTGTTGTTGCAGAGTGGGGACCAACGGATGCCACGTCGCTCTTTAGAATCTGTTTTTTTAAACTTGCCAAAACCAAAAGGAGCTTTTTTTCCCTCTGTATTTTGCTACTTTGCAGTATTTGTGTGTGTGTATTTTTCCTTTATTTGAAAGGGACAGCACTGTGTATGTTTATAAAATGAAGATAAAATATTATTTTATATAAACATTCATCTTAGAACAATCAGAGCAGTAGCCACTTTGTGCTGCCCCGTCTGTGGCATGAAGGGAGTCAGGGGAAGGACTTTGCAAAGGGAAGCCTTGAACAATCCTAAGGGCGACCTGGCCCGCCCCCCCAGTGTCCTCCCTTCTCGTTTCCTTCAATGTGAAGCCAGGCTCCCGTTCCCCTTCTCCCTTCTCCTCTAGACACTGGGCAGTTTTACCATCGTGTGGTTGGACTTGGTGTTTGGTCGTCCCAGGCCTCGGGCTCTGGGGAGGCAGCTCTGTCCAGACTGGCGTGGCGCTGGCGTCTTGGCCGTTTCTTACTTGAAGCATCATGTTTTCAGGTTTGGGCATGGCTGCCTCAGGACGAGGCCATGGGCATGCAGTGACTTTCTCTGTGCCCCTGCCCTCTGCTGGGCACCAGCCCCATGAAGCTCAGCAAGGGAGCATGGATTTTATGGTCTGCCCTTTTCTGTGGTTTCCCAGGCTTGCTCTGATGCCATGCTGGAGATAAAAAAGATTGTCTTTCCACTAACAAAGCTCCCTTCCCTTTGTGAAGTCCACACATACAAAGTTACTGTACTCAGGGCCCCCCTCCCCACATTTTGTTCTCCCTCCCTCTCTATTTCAGACTTACTTTCCATTAAGCTTCTGAGACCCGTGGACAGATGGTGCTTGGTGCATGTTGAAGTGAGTGGTCTGTGACAAAGCCACAAGTGGTCTAGTAGCTGGGGTCCAGTTGGGCTCCTCCTTCAGCCCTTCTCCCCATACCTGGGGCTGCCCCTTTACTACCCACAGCCATGTATGTGCTGGTATGCTCAGCCTTTCCCAAGGGGCAAGCACCAGGTTCCCTAAGCCTTGGGGCAGCTGAGGCCTGGGCTCTGTCCATCTGCCTCATGTCTAGCGTAAGGCTTCTGTGGAAGGACTGAGTGTCTCGGGTTGGATGTGGAAAGTGATGGTGGGATGGCGCAGGGAACTTCTGTGGCCGGTAATGTCGGTGGGGACAGAGCCCTAGATCTGAGCAGAAGAGGACGATGGGAATTGGCCAGACTGGCTCTGTGGCTTTGGCGCCAGCGCTGGGAAGGCCGGCCCCAGAGTTTGAGGGCATCCAGATGTGTGGTATTTTCCCCCTTTTATACAGAAGTGGATAATGAGATGTGTAAAAGAAAAGTGGTTGTTGCAGTGACTTGTGTGCAGAGAGCTGTGTGTTGTTCATTGATGCAGTCTTCCAAGAACCTTCCATTGTAAAACTGGGGCACAGACCTGATTGCTGGTGGTGGCAGGATGCTGGGTGTGGGAAGAGGGTGAAGAGAAGTCATTCTGATTGTCGTTTGTTGCTTGTGTCTTATTTAAGTGAATGGATGCCTGACTAGGCACAAACAAGGTCAGTGCCTGAAGCTGGGGGGTGGGGAGGGGGGTGGCTGCCGTGATAGCCCAGAGGGGAACCAGTGAATTATTCCACGATCGGCTCTTATAGAGCGGCCATAGTATTCTGTCAAAATATTTGCTTCCATTTTCAGCGATAAAATCATTGAATACAAAATTGTCTCTGTGTTTATTTCCTGCCCGACTTTGATTTTTGTGGCGACTATCTCTGTTCTGTTTTCCAAAGTTGCTCTCTTGAGGTTACTGCACTGAGAAGACAGACTGCAAGAAAGACAGAGGCAGAGTGTGTGTGTGTGTGTGTGTGTGTGTGTGTGTCTGTCTGTCTGTCTGTCTGTCTGTCTGCCTGTCTGTCTGCCTGCCTGTCTGTCTCTTTGTGTGTGTAGCCTGAAACATGAGGCAGCAAGGTCAGACAGATATCACATAGGAAATGGTGGCTCTTCTTTGGACAACAGGGGGAGACTGAGGCCCAATGTCCAGGCCCTTGCTGTAGAGCTGGCAGTGGGGGGAATGAAGGCCTGCCCTGCCTCTCTCACCCAGGCTGCTCAAAAGTATACTGACAGGGGAGGGATGTAGTGCAAGACCTACCTCTGACCTTGAGCCTCAGTTTCCTCATCCATAAAAACAGGTTTGGGCCAGGCCTCTAAGGTTCGAAGAAGGATCTGATGAGAGGAGGACCATGTGATGTTGCTTTGTTCCTGCAGAGGATTTTTAGCTAGGTGGAAGGGGCTTTTCCCATGGTGCTTTCCGTGGAATCTCTCAGAACAGGACTTAGCAGCATGCCTTTAACCCACCACCCAACTTGTTTCTGGTTTTGATGGGATACCCATCAGTACAAATATCAAATACCTTTTCAGGAAAACATGTTCTCATGTGGTGGTGTTGGTATCAGGGCAGCCTGAGGGAAGGGTCCAACAGGACCGGCTGTACAGCTTGTGACACCGTGAGAAGG
This sequence comes from Pseudochirops corinnae, assembly GCA_028646515.1. NCBI lineage: Eukaryota > Metazoa > Chordata > Mammalia > Diprotodontia > Pseudocheiridae > Pseudochirops > Pseudochirops corinnae. Next base: position 339,558,697 of record CM053587.1, on the reverse strand, counting down.
TGGATGGGAAGGCAGGGGGAGAGGGGCCTGGTTTGGAAGCCCCTTGGCTCTGTGCCAGTCAGCAGTGTCAGAAGCAGAGAGCCTGCTCATGGTTAGCAGCAGACAGTCAGGCAGACCTTGTCTGGGGACCACTTCATGTTTTAAAGTTTACTTCCTTTGCTGTCTTCAGAATCCTCTTCTATTAAAAGGCTGTTCTGCCAGTACTTTTTGTGTTTGCTTTTTAGGAACTATTAACTCCAAGGGCCTCTTAATCAGATAGTGTCCTAATAAAGGCAATGAGTGCCTTGACTCTTCAAATGCATTTTTCCCCACATCGATTACTGCTGCAGGACTGATCACAGGCTCACAGAACTTAGAGGTGGAAGAGAAGGCACGAGTTACCTAGCTCTCCTTCCTTTGAGGGAAGTCTGAGATGAGGCCCAGGAGTTGGACTAACTTGGGCCACCAAGGTCACACAGATCAAGAGGACCAGTGGCCTCAGTGGAGTGATGTCTAGGCTTACAAGTGAATTGGATTTAAGTGAGGCAGGCTGTGCAAAGTTACCAGCCTCACTCTCTCCTCCAGAGTCATTGCAGTGCAGTGGCAAGACAGATCTGGATGACTGAAGATAACTCTAGAGGCAGTAGGAAATCTTGGCCTTTTTAAGAAGCTAAGGGCTTTCCCAGGTCTCCGTTTGTCTGAGGAAACACCTAGTCAGTGATTAAAGGCTAGGTAAGATTTGAGATGAAAGATGGCCTGGTTTGACTTCCCAAAAGAATCAGTCTGGGAGGGGAAGACCCTCAGAGTTTCTGTCCAGAATAGCAACAATTGCTATTTACACTCTATCTGAGCCATGAAAACCCAAACAATGAGCTAATGAGGCTTGAGCTGAGGCCTATTATTGAATCCTAGTGGATTTAATTTTGTCAAAAACCTAGTTTAACAGAGCTATATTTCAAGAAATCATGAGTGAAAACTACATGAGACAAAGGAGTTAATTGTCCCAGTTTTTTTTAAATGGTAGAATAAATAGGGAAGGGAAAAATCTAGCCCCCAAACCCCAAGATATCTTGCAAAGTTTAAGGGATCAGAAGCACATGTAAGGGTACAGCTGCCCACCTAGGAAGAGGGGGAAGGAAATAGCATTGCCCAGCTGCAGCTGGCCAGTTGGTTCCCTAGGGGCAGCTACCACTGCTCACAGATTGCTGTTTGTCCTTTGTTCTTGCAGAAGACCAGTTATATCACACAGGTCCTAAGTGTAAGGGCCAAGGGGTTAATTCACAAGGCCTCTGGCTCTTCCCTTTGAACCAGAGGCCCATAGGAGCTTTTTGCTGTGAGGTTTGTGCTTAATAGAAAAATTGGGCGGGAGGGAAGATGACCAAGGTAGGTAAGCAATAGAACCGAGGAATCCCCATTTGGCGCTATTTGAAAGCTCAAGAATGTTGAGGAATGTGTTAAGATTGAAACCAGGGGTGAGAAATGGCCTTAAAAGAGGCTGTGTGGTATAATGTAAAGAACTTGAGTTTGAATCCCAGCACTGGTCTCACCTTTGTGACCTTGGGCAAGTCATTTCCTTTTGTTAGGCCAGTCCCCCTCTAATATTGGGGAGATGGGGTGGGGGTCAGAGGTGGACTAGGTGCTTTCTGAGGTCCCTTCTGGCCCTAAATCCTATGACCTTGTGAACCTGATGCCAGACCAAAGCCCCTAGATCAGATCCTACATGTGGGACTGGGAGGGTCCTTAGAAATCACCTGCACTGTGTTTTAGAGGGGAAACCGGAGCCCATGCAAAGAAGGGAAGTGCTGTGCCTGAGGTCGTGCAGTAGAAGCAGCACCCACTCACTCAACTTACATGCCATAGGTTGGGATGTAGGAGGAAACATTGGCCTGGGATACTGACTTAGAGAAGTAGGTGGGAGAGTCAAACAGGTGGGGTGTGGGGTAACAGATTTTAGGGGGAGATGAGAGAGAGCATTGGGCAAAGGAGTCAAAAAAAGCTAAGATTTGCTGGAGGGATGGTGTTGCCATCTTTGCCCTAACTTGTGGAGGAGAGAGAGGGTCCAGTTCAGATGGCTGGTGCTGAAGGAGGAGGCCAGTCAGGAGGAGAGCGTTCCCAGAATAGTTTAACATTACAGGAGAGGTATCTCCCACCAAGATTACTGCTGCCGGATGAGCCTGCCGCAACACAGAAATTATGGAGGTAAAACCCATAGTTTTATTACACTTAGGCACAGGTTCAGGATTCAAAAAAATAACCCAGGACAAAGATTGGGATTTTTGATAAGCCTTTATAATGAAAGTGACGGCAAGTAGGAAAAAAGATCATTTCACATATTTTCGTATTGCCATCTCATAAATTCGTCCAGGCTATGCATTCATAATCTCATGTTTCCCTCAGTATCTTTAAGGTCAAACAGATTAGTAAACAGTTAAATACTGAGTTTGCAAAATTACAAGGCTGTTTTTTAATGAAGTCACAGGGGGCTGATTGAGAAGGGAATTGACTTGTCACAAAATTATAACCAAAAGCTTGGTCAGGGAAATTCATTCACAAATGAAAAAAAAAAAAGATGCTGTATTCCCCTCTTTCTCTCCTCAGTAATGTCAAAAGTCTTCACTTAATGCCATCCTTTCATTTATCAGGTTTCAGCCTGATGAAGTTAATATTAAGAGGATCAAGCTTCAGATGTTCTAGGAGGAATGACATAAACATTGGATAAAAAGCAAAAGGAAAATTGTCATCACCCTTAGCTCACAGATTTTTCTACTCTATAGCAAAGAGGGATAAGAACCATGGGTGGTAATAACTGATGTGTGTGTGTAAATGTAACTCAAGTTTGCAAACCTTTCACCTGCTTTTTGAGGTATATACTTACAAGGCTGTTACCTCAGTTAACAGGTAAGGAAATGGGCTCATAAATTGTGACTCTTAACCATAGTGGTGTAATGCCAGAGGAAGGATTCGAATCCAGATCAACTGACCCAGTTATTTTGGGTGGGAGGGTCAGAGAAGAAGGCTCTTAAAAAGAACTGGCAGATAGATGGGAACAAGTAAAGGAGAGTGTTTGGTGAGATGCTTCAGGCTGTGGGAAATCTCTTTGAAAGCTATTCGGCACTAACACAAATTCCATGGAGATAGTGCCCCTAGTTTGCCAGGCTTACAGCCGTACTATACATCTGATGAGTACTGGTTCCTTTGTATTCCAATCCAGAACCCATGGGCAATGACTTAAAGGTGCCTTCATAATGGAGACCTTTCCCTAACATTTCTAATCTCCCCCCTCCAAGGCTGGTTTGGGGAATGGAAGGGTAGAGAAAATGGGTTTTTGATCCGAGTTGGAATTTTCAATAATGCATTGTTCCCTTAGAAGCAATTTTATAAATTATGGCTAGGTTTAATTTTCATAGAACTAGCTGTCAGGTGCTTTAAATTAAATTGGATTTTGTGAGTTGACCTGGAAACCCATATGGCATTGTTTCTATGGATAAATGAATTATTATAAAATCGAGCGATTATTTATTAACATGCACCTATACCGTGCTAATGAGGTGGAGAAGTGTTAACAAAAAAAGACAAAAGATAGTCCTTGCTCTCAAGAAATGCACAATCTTAGTTGGGGACTCTGTGCAAATATCTGGACAAGTTAACTGAGATAATCAGTTACTAATATTAGGGGGAAGTGGGAAAGAGATGGAGTGTCCCGTGTCACTGAACTGTGGCATGTGTGAAAGTGTGAGAAGACTAGAAAGGGAGGAGGGTACCAGATATGGAAGGACTTTAAAAGCCTGAGAGGATTTTCTATTTGCTCGTGGAGGGAATCGCTGGATTTTGTCAAAAGGGAACCAATGAAATAATACATGAGGATACAAAGAGTCAGGGAGGGTTGAAGTATCAGAAAACCATGGGGTTATATTTCATAGTTCTAAGGAAACTAGGAGGTCATTTTGCCCCGTTTATGATTTCCAGTAAGATGAAGCTCTCTGTAGGCAAGGCCTCCAATTCAGATCTTGGTATTTCCTTTGACGACAGAGATCCTTGGTAAGGGTTATGTTGAATGGAGGCACAAAAGGAATCTGAAATCAGGTCTTCTGAATCAAGTGCAGCAGCGTTTGATCGGGGGTTTCAGATGTCTGCTATTATTAAAGGATGTATACCATTCGGGGATAGGTATTAACAAGGGGGAGTTTTCCCCAACGTAGAGGAGCAGATCATTGACTTGGACATGGTAAGAATCTTATGGGAAGTGACCATTATGTCTGAGATTCGATCATTGAAGAGAGGAAAAACCAGGTGCAGTTTGGGTGTACCCTAGATTTGAGGAAAGCAGATTTCTAAATGTTGACAGGAAAAATTGAATCCCATGAACCGGAGACTGATAGATTTTCTGCTAAGGAGAGTGGACTGAAAAGGAGAGATATTAATTGGTGAATAAGGAGATATTGAGAACACCTTGATGAGTTCAGCTCACCAGGCTCAAAGAAAAAACTGGAAAGTGGGATTGTTGGGCCATGGTCCATATCCTTTGTGAGGCTGCCGGAACCCAGCTGTCTAAGAAGTGGAGGCCAGTGACCCAATTTTTGGAAGAAGAAAAAAACCCAGCATGCAAATGCTGGGCCAATAAGCTTGCCTTCAATTTTGGACCTGCTGTAGGAAAATGAGCCTGGATCACAGAAAGCCAGCATAGCTTCATCCAAAACAACATGCACTATACTAGCAGGATTTCCTTTCTTGACCCAGTTTTTTCACTGAGTGATCTAATATGAACTATCTAGATCTTAGCAAAGAATATGACAGTCCTGCTGGCTGGTTTAACAGTCAGACCCAAAGAAAAGCATTGATGGTTCATTATGAACAGGGCCAGAGGTGTCTGGTGGGATGCCCCAGTGGTATGTCCTGTTGAGCATTTTTATCAAGGATTTAAGTAAAGGTACAGATTTGTTCAGTAGTCTTCAGTCATGCTGCACTCTTTGTGACTCCATTGGGGGTTTTCTTGGCAAAGATACTGGAGGGCTTTGCTGTTTCCTTCTCCAGCTCATTCTACAGATGAGGAAACTGAGACAGTTAAGTGCATTTCATGGAGGGATCACTGAATTTTATCAAAAGGGAACCAGCAAAATAATACATGAGGATACAAAGAGCCAGGGAGGGTTGAAGTATCAGAAAACCCATGGGGTTATATTTCATAGCAGTTCTAAGGAAACTAAGAGGTCATTTTGCCCCTTTATGACATCCAGTAAGATGGAGTTCCCTGTAGGCAAGGCCTCTAATTCAGATCTTGCCCAGCATCATACAGTGTCACGTTCACTCTATCCACTGCATCTGTCAGTGATATGAGAGTTGTATTGGGGAGGGAATGGAACAGAGGCAGGCAGATAGGATGATAGGGTCATGGACTTGAGTGGCAGTCTAACCTTTTGTTGATGAAGAGACTGATGGACTTGCCTTATGTGTAAGTCAGCTAGTTGCCAGTATTAGCTATCATGTCACCATATGGCAGAGTAATTGTTTTCTTCAACCCTCACAAACCCAAAAACTAAAGAAAAAGAATCATGGGTCAGCTAGAATGACTAAAACCTAATTCATTTCATTCAACAAGCAGAGTTAGAAAGGCTGCACAAGTCAGGTAATCTCATGAAATGACATTGGAGAACCTACTCTACCCACTGTCCCCCCACTTAAAACATTTTAAAAAGCACTTAATAAACTGAGTACAGTTTTTAAAACTAGACCACCAGACCACCCATCCTGCTTTCAGTTTGGTCTTCATAGCCATCATCTGGGGAGGGGGGTTCCAGTGGAGAAGGGGCCAGCTATTCCAACTAGCTGCCACTCAGGACAGGCAAGTCATATAGCTGAAACAGCAAGGCACCCTGAGGGAGCAGCTGGAGCAGGCAGTGTATGCCAGCAAGTCAAACCATCATCACCTTGACTGCCATTTTGCCTTGGACCCTAGATATCCCAGGACCCTGAATATGAAAGTCTTTGGAGTAGCAATGCTTCCAGTCCAGTGTCAAATGGTTCAACATCAGAAACTAATAAAATTTTATTATTGAAAGTGAAATTAAAGAAGAGGCATTAATATCTTTGCTGCTGCACCCCAAGGACCATGGGAGCTTTCCCATCTGACTTTCCATGCCTCTTGGCTACAGCCCTGGGATGTGAGCTCCTGTATTCCCAGCACTAAAGCACAGTGCTTTGCCCAGTAAGAGTTAGTGCCTAACTATTGCTAAATTCATTCAAAATTAATCCAAAATAAGCACAAAAAGGGGAAATTTAAAAAATTAGAAGAGAAATAGATAACCTGGAAAAGCAGAAAGACTTTGGAAGTTATAAAAACTTAATAAATTTTTTTTAAAAAGACAGATAAAACTTAAGCAAACTTTGTTTTAAAAAGGAAAATTGAAATGAATAAAATGCAGTCATAAGAAGTAAAAATGTTTCAGAACTATACACAATATGCTAGCAAAGCTGATGGTTTAAAAGAAAGCAAAGATTGCCTATGAAAGTAAAAGGCCCAAATGAACAGAACACAAGACACCTTAACCCAGTCACAGACGATGGAATCGAACAAACAATAAAGCAAAGGGGAGAGGAAGCCAGAATGGATAGATTCACAGGGGTGCAGCATCCCCTCAGTCACCAAAAGCCTAATTAATGCCTATATTGCTCAAATTAGTCTCAAAAACTGAGAAAGAAAATGTATTTACTGAACACATGGAGACAAATTATGGTCCTCATACATAAACCAAAGAAGGATGAAATAAAGTAATGAACTTAAAAACTGGTATCACTAATAATTACTGATGTAAAATTTTTAAATAAGATCCTAGCAAAAAGCCTGAAGTAGTATTTCCCCCAGTGTTACTCATTATGGCAAAACGGATTTATAACTGGGATCTAACGATGGTTTTGCATTTCAAAGGCTATTTAGTCCTATTAAAAATGGCAACACCTCAAGATATGATTATATCAAAAGATAGTGAAAAAAACCATTGACAATATAACATTTGTGCTAAAACAAAACCATTAGGCACAGGCCATTTTAAAATATGATGTGAGATGCTCTAAAACCTTGGAATGGAACTGTAAGTGTTCTTTGCAATGAGAAAACTTTTTCAGGTATCAGAATAAAGCATGAATGTCTTCTTTACCCAGTTCTTTGATGTGATTCTAGAAGAGCTAAAAGAACCATAAGCACAGCAAAGGGGACATAAAATTAACCTTATTTACAAGTGACAATGATTTTCTTAGAAAAACTCAAAGAATTAAGAAACTCTTTAAGACAACAGCTTTAATAAAATAGAATACAAAATAAATTCATAAACATTGTCAGCATTCTTAAAATCCAGGAGAAAATAGTAAGGGAAATCCATTCAAACTAACTACAAAATACATGTATAATGCTCCCCCATGGACCTATGCCCCCAACTCCCACTAATAATTTCAGGTGGGTCCCCAGAGGGCAACTGACTACTTTTCTCCCAGAGTCCTAGGGATACCTTGAGGAGGGAGAGAGAGGTTTCTAATTCTCTAACTCATGAGCCCCCATTGGGTGTGCTTCCCATTGATAATTCACCAGTGAGCAAAAGGATATTTACTAATGTAGTATTGACACAGTGGATAGAGTGTCAGGCCTATCCAGTGAACTCAGGAAGACCCGAGTTCAAGTCTGTCCTCGGACACTACCTGTGTGATCTTGGGCAAGTCACTTAACCCTGTCTGCCTCAGTTTCCTCATCTGTCAAATGAGCTAGAGAAGGAAATGGCAAATCCAGTATCTTTGCCAAGAAAACCCCAAATGGGCTCATGAAGAGGCAGACATGACTGAAATGACTGGACAGCAATAACATACTAAGAATAGTTGATAACATTCCCCTCAAAAAATCTGGGACACAGTCTTCCACAAGTAGGAAGCTAGGTAGTGCAGTGGATGGAATGTTGAGCCTGGTGATCAAAAGACCTGAGTTCAGATCCAGTCAGACACTTACAAGCTATGTGACCCTGTGCAAGCCACACTTTTGTCTGCCTTGATTTCCTCATCTGTGAAATAGGGATAATAAACAGCCGCTCCCTCCCAGGGCCACTTCGAACACTTGGAAAACATTAAAGTGCTATCTCTTATAAAGAAACATCAAGCTGTAAGTACACAGTCGGGGTGAGGGGGGGAGAGGAGAAAGGGCTTCAGTTTGATGAGAATGGGTGGTAAACATAACAAAAATACCGAGTGGAATGGAAGTCCTTTTCTCCTGTAGTGGAGTTCTCATGAAGTTCTGAGGTGGAGTTTTGCTTACCTGTGCAGCTGGATGCCTCTGCAGGGTCAATAGCGCCCCATGGATAATGCTTCCGAAGCTGCCTTTCCCTGGTTCATCTAGTTTGTTAAGTCCCTGTTGGTCCTAGGACACTGCTACCAACTCCCATGGGAAATCCTCTTTTAAACTCAAAAGTTATCCTCTGGTCAAAGGTTAGGGGACCAAAGAGTCTCCATCAGCCCCACTCCCTTTTCTGCTCTCTTGTTACAGGTGCAAAGGTTTGGCTTCAAAGCTTAACTTCTATTGCTGGAAGTCTCTAATACACATCTGCCATCAGTCTCCTTTCAATCAATCCCAAAAGGCAGCTTACACCTTTGACTGGATCAGTCTTGGGTCTAGGACTTGTTCATATCTAATTTACTCCTTTGATTAATTCTACCACTCAATCAAAAACCTCAAATTTTAATATGAAACAGTAATCTTAGTATAAGTTAAAAATGGATAAATAGACTAATGGAACACTAAAAATAAGGAAGAATCAGAAATAATTAAATTCAAAAACCCAGTACTTGAACCTGAAAACACAAATTTTTTTTAATATAAGAGTTCCCTATTTGTAAAGACTTGCTGGAAAAACTGAAAAGAAATTTGGCAGAAATTGGTTTTTAGTTGACATCTGACACCACATACTGTAAGATTCATGACCTGAATGTAAAAGGTCACACCAGAAAAAAAATAGAAGAGAACAAGATGAGGTAGTCTTCATAGCTATGGTTAGAGGGAGAATTCTTTCTCTTTTTAAGCCACCCTCTTTTAAGGGAGGGGAGGAAATATTTATTTAGTATTTTTTCTTCCAGTTACATGTAAAAGCAATTTTTAATATCGTTTTTAAAACTTTGAATTCCAAATTCTCTCCCTCTGTCCCCATCCCCCCTCACTGGGAAGGCAAGCAATTCAATATAGGTTATATATGTGTGATCATGCAAAACTTCTCCCTAATAGTCATGTTATGAAAGAAAACAAACCAAAAAAATAAAGTCTGCTTCAATCTGTAGTGAGACACCATCACTTCTTTCTCTGGGGAGGGAGAGCATTTTTCACCATAAGACCTTCAGAGTGGTCTTGGATCATTGTATTGCTGAGAATAACTCTCACTCACAGCTGATCATCTCACAATTTTTGCTACACAGTACACAGTTTTGTACATAGTACTTTTTACTTTGCATCAGCTCATGTAAGTCTCTCTGATGCAGTTTAAGAGGTTCAGCGACCCCACAAAGCCCAGAAAAATGGACAGGGTCATCTGAAATGAATTCACAGACTCAAGCATTCTTTAGGTCGAGGTGGTAAAGGTTTATTTTGATGCCAATATGGCAGACAGAGCACCTTAGGGAACTTGCAACTTAAGAGGAATGCTGCCAAAGCTTATGTAGGAAAAGTAGTAGATTATGTGGTAGATATGCTAATTAGGTGATAACTTACAACCTTGGTCACTGGCTTCATTCACTACTGGAAGCTAGGGGAAGGGTTTTCTCAGGGGTGAATTTTTGGTCTGTTACGTCTGTAGCAAGATAGCTTTGAGAGTTGATGTCTAGAGCTTGACCTCTGGATTGCATATGATAACTTTGGGAATCAATGCATGATGATTCTGTGATTACAAGACTGTCCTGTTTTTACAAGAGAATTTCTTCAGTGGTCAGCTTATTCTTATAAAAGGGAGAGATGATTTGTTTTACTGGTTCCACTCATGAGTAATTGTGGGGAAAGGTAGTTTGTCTTACTGGGGCCCACTCATGAGTAATTGCTAAGCATATTGTCCTTGGACTGGGTAGTAAACTATGAGGGCTGATGTTTTGAGGCTACAGGAGGAGTTTGAGCTTGGAATTGGGGTCTAAGCACAAGCATCCAAGCACCCCATCATCTCCAGGCTTTTCCAAGAGCATCTAGAATAGAATTATTTTTTTTTTCTTTTTTGCTTTTTGGAGGGCAATTGGGGTTAAGTGACTTGCCCAAGGTCATGCTGCTAGTTTTTGTGTTAAGTGTCTGAGGCTGGATTTGAACTCAGGTCCTCCTGACTCCAGGGCCAGTGCTCTATTCACTGTACCACCTAGCCACCCCTAGATAAAGAATTCTTAACCAAACAAGGGATAAAAGATATCACAAGACAAAATAAATAATTAAATTATATGAAAATGAAAACCCTTTGCACAAACAAAATCAATGTAGCTAAGATTAAGGACAGCCACTGACTGTCAGGATTCTCTCTCAGAGTGCCCTAACTTACCAGCAGAGGCAATTGGTATCACACACAACTCACGACGCTAGCGTACCTTTCAGGAACAGAAGAGTCACAGCTCTGAGGTCTAAACAGAAAAGTTTATTAAGGTCTCTCCATGGGGAAGCCTTAAAGCCGTATACTAAGGCAGGCTTCCCAAGATGCCTCCCAGCCCTAGGTCTTAAATAGACCCCAGATCCACCTACCACACAAGATAGAATCCAGCTGAACAGAATTGTGAGAGGGGGAGTGCAATTACAAGGGTATGAAGGCCCCAAGGTGTGGAGACACCAATCAGGAACAGAGGGTAACCCCACGCAAGAGAGTCCTGAGCAATGCAGTATCCCCTGGCAGGGGACAGTGCGATATGCCCTGACCTCCACATGACCCAACTAATTCCCGGGCCTCAAACACTTCCCTGTGACATGACACAACCACTTGCAATGTGAACCTTACAACTGACTGGGAAAAATGTTGCTTGAAATATCTCTAATATACAAGATTCATAGGGAATCAACCCGAGTTTATGAGACCAAAAACTATTTCCCCATCAATCAGTGGTCAAGTGATGTGAACAAATATTTCTCAAAGGTATTGCAAAGTATTTACAATTGTATAAAAGACTGTTCCAAATTACTAACAGTAAGATAAATGGACATCAAAATAACTCGGGTTTCACTTCATATTCAACAAGTTGGTAAAGATGACAAAAAATAGATATAATACATGTTAGAGGCACTGTGCAAGACAGGCACACTAGTGGGGAATGGTATGGAGTATTACAGAGTTGTAATAGGGAAGGGAACAAACATTAAGCTCTCCTATGTATGTGCCAGGTGCTGTGTTAAGCTCCATGCCCAGCACTCTATTCACTGTGCCACCTAGATGCTTAGGATGAATAAGATTTAAAAGACTAATGGGAAGATTTATATGAATTGATATAGAATGGAGGGAAGGAGAATGGGATAAATATTTATATCACACCTACTATTGATCTTGTTTTCTTGTAACAAGTCACTTCTCTGACCCTCATTTGTCCCCAAGAGGAAGATTCACTAGACCAAGAGCTCTTCACCTAGGGTCCATAGACTTCAGGAGGTCTGTGAACTTAGATGGGCAAAAATTACATCTTTGTTTTCATGAATCTCCAACTGAAATTCCTTCAAGAATTTAAAAATATGTTTCTGAGGAAAGACTCATAGACCATATGACAAAGGAATCCATGACAAGCTGGCAACAGTTTATTAAGCACTTACCATGTCCTAAGTCTTGGGGTGACAAATACAAGCAAAAAGAAAGACAATCCCTGTCCTCAAGGAGCTTGCATTCTAAAGCAAGGATTCTATAAAGTGTCTCCAGAAAAAAAGAATCCAGAAAAAAAAATAATCCAGGGGGGAAAAAAAAGGAAGGAATCCAGAAAAAAAGGGATTGGACCAGACCGCGAAGATCCTTCCAGTTCTAAATCTGTGATCTTACAAATTGAGCCATGACCTTGTCCTCTTGGGGACTTTCTCCATCCACGCCTTCTTGTGCTGTGCGGCATTTGTTCATGGTCTTCCCATAAATCCTCTGCCAGATCTTCGATCACTGTACTGGAGGCTGGCCTCATTCTTGCAATATTTCATGGGGACCTTTGCAGTAACCAGACCATCTTGTCATCCCTCCCTCTTGCTACATGACCAACCCACCACCCTCGCTGGCCATTCACCTCCTCGGTGACTTTCCTGCCCCTTTGTCCACATCCATTATTTCCATTATTCATGTCTGTGGTCTTCCTACAACCACCCAACACTCTTCAGTTGTTCTTTGGGACACCTGTTGTTTTGATGCTTCTCAGATGGTGGCATATAGTCATGGAACATCGCTGTGAGCACATTAGCATTGGCTTTTGCCATGGAGAGTGGTTTGGGAACACTGAAGGGGAAGGAAGTGAGTGAGCAAACATTTATTAAGCGCCTACTATGTGCTAGGCTTGGTGCTAAACACTTTACAAATATTCTCTCGTTTGATCCTCACAACAGCTGTGGGAGGTCAGTGCTGTTATCATAATCTCCACTTTATAGGTAAGGAAACTGAGGTGAAAAAAAAAGTTAAGTGACTTGCCCAGGGTCACACAGCCAGTAAGTGTCTGAAGCCAGATTAGAACCCAGGAAGATGAGGCTTCCTGGTTTCAGGCCCAGTTCTCTATCCTAGTGACACTGCCCGATATGACTAATATGTCTATGTATGATATGACTAATCAGTATTTATTTGAAAGAGATGTGGGGGTTTTAGTAAACCAGTTAACAGTGTGATATGGCAGCCGATAAAGCTAATGGCACCCTGGGCAGTGACAAGCTGATTCTCCTCAGTGCACCCAAATTACCTCAATTGATTCTGCTTATAGTTTTCAGTGGTACTAGTATAGTAGAATTTTCACTTTTTTGTTTTTTGTTTCTCCTGGTTTTCCCCTTTTGTTCTGATTCTTCTTTCACAACATGACTAATGAGGAAATACATTTAGCGTGATTGTATGCGTATACTATATTAGATTGCTTGCTGTCTTGGGGGGGGAGGGGAGGGAAGGAGGGAGAAAATTTTGAAACCCAAAACTATACAAAAATGAATGTTGAAAGCCATCTTTCTGGGATGGCTAGGTGGCGAAGTGAAAAGAGTACCGGCCCTGGAGTCAGGAGGACCTGAGTTCAAATTTGACCTCAGACACTTAACACTTACTAGCCTTGTGACCTTGGGCAAGTCACTTAACCCCACTTGCCCATCCTTCCCCCCTCCAAAAAGCAAAACAAAAAAACAAAAAACTATCTTACCATGTAGTTGGAAAAATAAAATAAAATACTATTGGGGGGGG
>CM053587.1:339502710-339544848 GCA_028646515.1 Pseudochirops corinnae | reverse complement strand
ATTCTGTGTGACCTTGGACAAATCACTTCATCTTCCTCTCTGCCTCAGTTTCCTTGACTATACAGTAATAGCACCTACCTCACCTTGTGTGAGAATCACTCGAGATAACCCTCGTCAGGTGCTTAGCACAATGCCCAGCCCACCGTAGGGGCTTAAATGCTTATCTCTTCCCTTGCTGTACTCCCTAAGTCTTGTTATCTTCCTGGGTCTCAGTTCCCTCATCTATAAAATGAGAGGGGTGGGCTGGATGCCTCTGAGGTGACTTTTAAATCCAAGTCTAGGATTGATAAATGTCTCTGACTCTCCTTGAGCCTCATTTTGGACCTTGGATATGAAATACAGATGTTGTAAAACAGTGGGGTTGAGTCCCCGGGGCAACTTCCAGCTGGAGATCTAGGACCTTTCTGTCCATAGACCCTGAATAAATTCTGGTTGGTTGGTTGGTTGGTTGGTTGGTTGAGCTAAATATACTAACATGGAACATAGCTGTTTGTTTCTGTAGGAAATTGCATCATGTTTACTGGTTGATGTTCTGAAAGCTTTTTCCCAGCTAATAATGCTACAAATGTAACAGAACAGAAAGTCTTTCCCATTTGAAAAAGAGAAGTCAGTGGCAACTCTTCAAGTTACTGCATGGCCAAGATTGGTTACTTTTTTTCCCCACAGAAAACAATGAGAAGGATTTTTCCCAGAGAGGGGAAATTACCTAGCCAGCTTCCTGGACATTTTTAGATCATAGAATCCCAAAGTTGGAAAGGTCCTCAGAGGGCAGGTAGGTGGTGCTGTGGGTGGAGCATTGACCCTAGAGTCAGGAGGACCTGAGTTCAAAATCTGGCTGTAGATACTAGCTGTGTGACCCTGGGCAAGTCATTTAACCCGAATTGCAAAAAAAAAGAAAAGAAAAAAAAAAGAAGAAAAAGGAAAAGACCTCAGAGGCCGTCTAGTTCCCCTGTACCTGGACAAGAAGTCCCTCAAGAATATCCCTGCCATGTGGTCAGCCATCCTTCATTTGAAGCTCTACAATAAGGGGGATCCCACTGCCTCCCAAGGCAGCCTGCTCCCCTTTTTGATGGAAGGAAAATTTCCTCTATATAGCTCTGCATACGCTCTGTTAGTCCCTATCCCAACGCCCGCTGGCTGGATCAAGTCTTTCAAAGGGCTTGGCTGGCCAGATCGCTCAGGGTTCTATGAGCAATTCCAAGGGCTTATGTTACTAATGTTACTGCCTTAAGTCTACGTTCCAGTGTGTTTTCTACTATGTCATTTGCCAGTGATTAGCTCTTCAGCATCATTTGGCCCTTTGATATCAATTCATTTTTCACAAAAGGATATTCAGTGAGAAGATATAGTGAGGACAAATATAAAGCATTCCTCTCTCCATGCAGGGCACACATATGCCTGTATCACCTTGATCCCTGGGTCCTCAAGTGCGGCCCTACATGAAGTTTGGATTTTGCCAAAGGACCTAGACGGCCACACATGGCCTCAAAACCGCAGGTTCCCCACTCCTGGTCTAGACCAATATAAACTCCTTGAGGAAAGAGCCTGTCTCAGTTTTCTTTTTTGTTTCCCTAATACCTACACAGGGGCATACTGTAGGCACTTAACAAATGTTTGTTGAATGTCTTAGAGAGTTTATAAAAGCAAATGAAAAAGATCTGGGGGTTTTAGTGAACTGCATGCTTGAACAAGAAAGTATGATATGACAACCCAAAAAAGTGAATGATGTCCTGGAAAAGCAATGTGGTGTCATGGATAGGGAGAGCAATCCTGGAAGCAAGGAGGCCTGAGTTCAATCCAACCTCAGACACCTACTAGCTGCATGACCCTGGGCAAGTCACTTCCCCTTGTTTGCCTCAGTTTCCTTATCTGCCAGTATCTCTGCCAAGAAAACCAAAAAATGAGTCATTCAGAGTTGAACACAACTGAGCAACAGCAGTGTTATGTGCAATGATGAAAACTAACATTTATAAAGTACTTCACAAATGTTGGAAGGCCCTCGAACCATATTTCTTCCTATGACTAGCCTTGTAACAGTACAGAGAACTTCGGGTGCCCCTTCTGCAGGCTGCCTCCACTCTGGGCACTGGCATGACCTGCTCCTCCTGCCTGGGTCTGGAAACATCCTCTGCCCCATGCTTTCATCCCACTTCCATTCAGCTTGGCCTCTGAGACCAAATACTCAACATCTCCATGCTTGTAACATTCAGTGGATCAGCATTTATTAATCAATAATTAATTTATTAATCAGCCAACATTTATTAAGTGCCGTGTTAATCACTTTACAAATAGTCTCTCATTTGGGGTTTTGTTTTTCTTGCCCTCTCAATGGGTGGGAGAAAGGAGAGAGGAAAGGAGAAAATTCAGATTTGTTAAATAAAATAAAATTAAAAATTTTTTTGATCTTTTTTGGAGGGGGTAAGGCAGGACATTTGGGGTTAAGTGACTTGCCCAAGGTCACACAGCTATTACATGTTAAGTGTCTGAGGCTGGATTTGAACTCAGGTCCTCTTGATGCCAGGGCTGGTGCTCTATTCACTATACCACCTAGCTGCCCCAAAATTTAATTTTCAAAAGATAACAAAATGGCAGTCAGGGCCGGGGGAAACAAAAAAAGTAAGCAAAACCCGAAATATGTCATTTGATAGGTAGGTACAATTATTAGCCCCATTTTACAGTTGGGGAAAATGAGGCATAAAGAGGTTGCAGGATCTGGAAGGATCAACACAGCCAATATAAGGCAGAGCCTAGATTTGAAGTTAGCCCTTTCTGACTTCCTGCCCAGCCTCTAACCACTACACCACCCAGCGGCCAGGAAACACATAAATAGCTGGGGAACATGAATCCAAAGACCACGAAGACTGAAACCAACCCTACATACCAGGAGGAAACAATGCCCTTTTCTCTAAAACCCATGCCCTTTGGTTGGTCTGTTGCAAAAGTGATGGCTAGCCAGGTGTCTTGTGCTAACGAGGACAGATGATGGCTAGCTCAGTGCCAGTGAGTGCACCGCTTCAGGGTCAGCCTCTCCGGAGGACCATCACTGCTCCCCGAACCTTCTTCCTGCCACAGCCCAAAGACCAGCCCATCAGGGCCAGCTCACCAGCCTGGTTGTCGCCTTCCCTCACTGTCCTGCTCTCTGAGATGCTTTTGCTCCTGAACATTTTCTTGCAGTCTTCAAGCCTTCCCCTTGTATGAATGAATTAAAACGCATCATGATACGAATCTTCCCATCTGCAGCAGCCAATTTCTGGTGGTCACGGGCATTGGAATGTCATTGAGTAACATGATTTAGCTACCCTCGGGGAACTAGACAGGCAAGAAGCATAACCCCTGGCCCTGAATCACAGAGAACTGGGTTCAAGTGACACTTCTTGATGGGTACTGGCTGGGTGACCCTGGGTCACTTCAAACCTCTCAGTGTGCCAGGCAGCCCTCTAAGAGTCAGGGGCTGAGAAAGCGCCCATCTGTATTGGGAGAGGGAGTTCCATCCAGAGATGAAAACACAGATTGGATTGGATTTTTTTTAAAGGGGAACTTAGTTTCCCATTGCTAGCTCTGCCATAACAAGCTAGTCTAAAGAAACTGGAAGAATGAAAGACTCATCCTGGATTTCTCCTTCCAATTCTAGTTACCTGTGCCTTGCAGAATGACTTTGGGCAAGTCCTTTCCTCTCTCCCTGAGACTTACTTTCTTCTGCTGTAATAGAAAGCTGGCTGAGATGAGCTCAAAGATTCCTCCTGATTCTGTCATTCTGAAAAGCTGAGAAAGTTCACTTTGGCATTGTGGACATTAGGAGGATGTCCCAAATGTTCTCCACTTTGCTGTCCTGCCTGGTTTCAACTCCTCAGAACAAGATGCCCCTCCCAGGATAGACCCAGCATCTCTAATCTCACCACCACGTTGTTAACTCAAGCCTTATTAACACCTCTTCCCTCAGCCTCTTCTCCTCTCTGATTGGAGGACTGGAAGGCAAAGTACCAAATTCCTCCCAATGCTGTTCTTTCTAGAAATTGGACTCAGCCCATTCCACTATGCACTAACTGCTCTTCCTGGTTCCAACTCCTTGGAACAACAAGCCCCAGGCTGGCCGGATACCTCCTGGCGTCCCTTTCCGGACTCCTTTTGTGTCTTGTTTCCCCTTTAGATTGTAAGCTCCTCGAGGGCAGGGTCTGTCTTTCTTTTTATTAATTGTATTCCCAGAATTTAGCTCAGTGCCTGACATAAGCTTAATAAATGGTGATTGGATTGGATTGGTTCTTCTCTCCTGTTTGTTCCATACTGGCGTAGAAGGCCATTTCTAGGGGTAGCTGGGTGGCACAGTGAATAGAGCACCAGTCCTGGAGACAGGAGGACCTGAGTTCAAATCCATCCTCAGACACTTGAAACTTACTAGCTGTGTGACCTTGGGCAAGTCACTTAACCCCAATTGCCTTGTCTTCCCCTCTCCAAAAAAAAAGGTCATTTCTAAAGATGAGAGGGACTTCAGAGGCTATTGAGTGCAAACCCTTGTTTTCTTAAGGTCCAGGGACATTAATCATCAGACTGGTGATTTCATTGGTTTAAGGAACTCCTAGGAGAGAAAGTCTTCTCTGAATTCAGGTCAGCACCTTCCTTGCATCTAAGACATTAAATGACTGGTGGGTTTTCCAATATCTCACAGCATAAGAGGTGGGATTTGAACCTGGGGGTCCTGTCTGCAGATCCAGGGCTCTTGCCACTGTACCACAGTTTCATGGGATTGTTTGGGATGAAAAATACCCTTCATCCTTAATTTAGTGAAAAAAAATAAACACAGAGATCTCTTAGGATAAGAACAGGAGTTTATTCTCTTCCCCCGGAGAAGAGGGTGGTCTTCTCCATGACTCATCATGGAGAAGAGGCAAGTTACAAAAGATAGTACAGGAATTTATAACTTAACTTAGTCAAGACCCTCCCCGACTGTTTCCTCTCTCGTTGGTGAAGAAGTAGATTTCACCAAATTCTTCCCCAACTGGGACGGCAAGAAAGGAATGGGGGGAGGGTCCCGCCAAGGCGGGAAAACAGACAAAGGAAGATAAATGTGATTGACAGAAGCTATGGAGGAGGAGGGAGGGAAGGGAAAGTTAACAACCCAAAAATGAGAAGTTTTCACTCATCCCATACAGGATCATAAATCTGGAGTTGAGCCTGAGACATTGTAGAGTCCTCCCCCCTTTACAGATGAGGAAACTGAGACTCAGAACAATTAATACTCTAGAGAAACAAGCTGAAGTTTATTGTGGTGGAGTAGGGATGGAAGTAACTAGTGTGACCAAGGGGGCAGTGGGCAGATGTCTGTAAAGCTTGGTGGGGGAGGTGGGGCAAAGCAGAAATCAAATCTCTTGGTTGGGAGTTGAAGTTGGAGGCAGGAAGGAAACATCTTGAAGGATGTGGTAGGATAGCACTGAAATTCCCACCCCATGGCGGCGTCCAATAAATTTTCCTCCACCTGAGAGTCCACCTCCAGCTGCAGACTACACCCAACTGTGCCCCAGCCCCGAGCCTTAGCCCCAGGATAATCAAGGCTATGCATTTCAGAGGAGGCACTGACCTACATTCAGAGAGGATTTCCTCTCCAAGGAGTTCCCTAAACCAATGAAATTACAGGCTGGGTCCCTATCATACCAAGTGCTAGGCACAACTCTGGGCACTTCGTATGCCAACAAAAATGAAATAATACACATTTTCAAGAGGTTTATGGCCTCGGATTTTCTTTTTCTTTTAGGATTGGTTTTATCTTTATTGTATTTTTTAAAAGAAATTTTATTTAGCGTTTTATTTTTCCCCAGTTATGTGTAAAAACAAATTTTCACATTCTTTTTTAAAATTTTGAGTTCCACATTCTCCCCCTGACTCCCTCCCCACTTACTCCTCCCCCACTGAAAAGGCAAGTGATTTGATATAGGTTATACCTCGGATTTTCTTTTTTAAATATTCCTTTTTTATTCTGAACTTAGCAAGCACTCAATAAAATGAACATTTCCACATCTATAGCTGAAGAGAAAATGAAGACGCTATTTGAAAATGCATTCCTCAGCCCTCAGTTTCCAGAGGGGGAAGCGAAAGCTCAGAGAGAGGCACCAACTGACCCCAAGTCACACAATGAGTGAATGGTAGAACCAGGGAGAGGAGCCGGGGCCTCTTTTCCATTGCCCAAGCCGCAAGGTTCTGCCTTCACAGAGATCGTCTCTGCTACCCTGGGGGTGCCCAGCAGGAACCCAAACCTCAAAGCTGTGCTGGTTTGATCTCATTGAGGATATGATGGGTTTCAGTCTGAGTGGTGGGAGGCTAAAAGGGGAAGCCTGGGGGTGAGCTTGGTCCCCAAACACCTTCCCTCCCACAGGGCAGCCATAGACTCAAAACGAAGAGCTGTTCTGAAGACGTCAGCAGGAGCATGGAGCTGAGACTCTGAAGAACCTTGGTTCTGGACCCCACATGGGCCCCAGCTTCTAGCCGTGTGACCTGGGGTACAATATTAACCCCTTGTGAGCCTTAGTTTCCTCATAGGCAAACCCTCCTCGGGGTTGTGAGGATTCTTTGGAAGCACAAAAGCCTGGGTGAAGGAGACCATCCTTATGATTGTGTATTTTTGTAAATTTGAGATCAGGGGAGAGGCTCAGGAAAGGCTGGGAGCTGGTGCCTGAGTTCTGTTTCACAGAAGCGGCCCAAAGGGATTGGAAACACCATATAGGTGAAGAAACTGAGGCTTGAGGAGGTTAACCCACCAGGGAAACAACAAGCAGAAGGTTTTCTGGTGGAGTAAGGAAGGGAAGTGAGTAATATGACCAAGGGGCAGGGGCAGTAAAAAAAGGGTCTGTAAAATGTGGGGGGTGGGTGGGGAGGTGGGGGAGGAACAAAGCAGAAATGGAATATCTTGACTGGGAAATAGGTGGGTGTAGTGAATAGGGTGCTGACCTAGAGTCAGGAAAGTCCGAGTTCCAATGTGGCCTCAGACACTTACAATGTGCGTGAACCTGGGCAAGTCACTTCACCCTGTTTGCCTCAGTTTCCTCATCTGTAGAATGGGCTGGAGGAGGAAATGGCAAACCCCTCCAGTATCTCTGCTGAGAAAACCCCAAATGGGGTCATGGAGAGTCTGAAATAACTGAACATAGTATATGAGGCTCCCCAAGCAAGCCAGTTGTGATTGTAGGGTTTGGGAGTAAGAGTAACCTTAGAGTCCATCAGGTTCAATCTTCTGGTTTTTCTGAGGGCAGCAAAGTCCTAAGTAGCAAAGTCAGGATCTGGACCTGGATTCTCTAATCTTATATCCAGGGTACAGCAGAAAGAGCACTGGCTTTCAGGTCAGAGGACCTGGGTTCAAATCCCTGCCTCTGATGCTCCTTGTGTGACCTTGAACAAGCCCTCAGTCTATTCATCTGTAAAATGAGAGGGTTGGACTCAGAAGCCTCAGAGATCTCTTCTAGCTCTGGATCTCTGATCTAATAAGCTACAGATATGTGTATGAATGAGCATGTCACCTCAAGGAGCTTGGAATCCTGGGTAAGGAGGGAGAGGGTACAAGCACTTATTAAGCACCTACTGTTTGACGGTGATACAGTGATAAGTGCTTTATAATTACTTACTTTTATAATTACTTATTTTTAAGCAGATATAACTGCCCTTCTCTTGTCTGACTCAGCCCTATCTTTTAAAAACTACTGTTCCCTTTTTTACATGACCTTTATTTCTGAACGTATCTCTCACTATTCCCCCTGGGAGTGGTGGTAAGAGATGAAGCAGTTCAGCAAAAAATGAATCAACTCATTAAAAGATTTGACAGCGTATGAAATGTTTCACACCCACCGTCCCCCACCTCTCCAAGAAAGGGAGGGTCAGTCAACCACATCCTTTGACTTTGCCTTCAAAGCCAGCCAGCTAGTGCCTACACCACACTATTCCACTTCTGTCTGACAAAAGTGAAGGAGTCCCTGCCTTCCCAGAATCAGCTTTGCCCTTCCCTTCCCTCTGGTTATTAGAGTTAAGGTTGCGACCAGTTCCAGGTACCTGGGAGTTTTTTTCCCTGGGATATTCTTCCTGCCCATGGGCCACAGCCCCTGTGGTCCCATCACTGTTGAACCCCTCCCTCTCTTAGACTTGCTTACTGTCCTAATAAAACCCACTGTGCACTTAGCACAGCAGCTGGCAAGTTTTTGTTGCTTTTGTTCAGTCATTTTACTTAGGTCTGACTCTTTGTGACCCTATTTGGGTTTTTTTTGGCAAAGATAATGTAGTAGTTTGCCATTACAGATGAAAGAACTGAGGCAAACAGGGTGAAGTGACTTGTCCAAGGTCACACAGCTAATAAGTGTCTGAGGTCACATTTGAGAGAAAAAGAAAGAGAGCCAAATGATCATCCTTTTATTAATAATGTGCCGGCCTTATTAGTAAAATAATTAAATTACCCAGAAGCTATGTCTCTTGAACCTCTTTAATTGTCACAGATTTGAACTCAGGAAGGTGAAGGAGTCCCTGCCTTCCCAGAATCAGCTTTGCCCTCCCCTTCCCTCTGGTTATTAGAGTTAAGGTTGTGGCCAGTTCCAGGTACCTGGGAGTTTTCCCTGGGATATTCTTCCTGCCCATGGGCCACAGCCCCTGGGGTCCCATCACTGTTGAACCTCCCCCTCATCAGGAAGATGAGTTTTCCTGACTTCAGGCCCAGCTCACTATCTACTTCACCACCGGCTGCCCCTGCCTGGCATGTAATGTGGAGGTGATATAGAGAGGTTTATTCCCTTCATTTTTCTCCCCTTTCCTTTTCCCAGGGGGCCAGGGTCTGTGAGGGGATACAGACAAGTGAGAACACATTGGCCTCTGCTCCTCCAACCCCACCCTCACCCCCAGCAATGTGCCCCTGGCAGAAGCCTCCCTAGTTAGCGCTGTGCACATTGGAACCCTCGGCCCCAACGGATACTGTTCCCCTGGGATGAGCCTTTCCTACCTTCTGATCAAACACCGAGCTAGGCTGGGTCCTAGCTTTATCCTGTGGTTCTGTGGCCAAGAGAAACCCTTCCTGAAATGTTCTCCTCTGGCTTTCTGCCTCAGCTTAGCACACCATAGCAAGCCCTATTCTGTGTCCGGAGAGAACGGAGTGTGACAAGATAGAGGAAGGCAGGGGATGCACTAATTGAGGGCTGTTTATATCGTCCTGTGTTTCCCCTGTTGGCCATGCCGGCCCAGTGGGGATTTCCACAGCCAGACTTCACGGTTTTGCTGTCGATGGTCTGGGATGTATTTGGTATTTAATGCTGAGTTTACTTTTTACCATAGTAATAAGAAAACACATAAAAACCCCACCTCTCTCCTTCTTTCTCTCTTTCTCTCTCTCTTTCTTTCTTCCCTTCCTTCCTCCCTTCCCTTTTTCCTTTCTCCCTCCCTTCCTCTCTCCCTTCCTTCCTCCCTCCCTCCTTTCCTCCCTCCCTTCCTCCCTCCCTTTCTCCCTCCTTTCTTTTTCTTTCTTTCTTCTTTCTTTCTTTCTTTCTTTCTTTCTTTCTTTCTTTCTTTCTTCCTTCCTTCCTTCCTTCCTTCTTTCTTTCTTTCTTTCAAGGTAGGGGGTTACTACCCTTTATTGCGATAGACTGTCTCTGTTTTGGCTCCTTCCTTCTGCACTTCTAGACCCCTCTCTAACCCATATTTGTATAGCTTAGACCTTTCTAGTCAGTTCCCAGCATCTCACTACCCATGACATCAGATGAGAAGCTACTATTATGAGTCACAGTTTTGTTTGCTTGCTTGTTTTTGTATCCCAAGGGCCCAGCACAGAGCCTGGCATAAAGTAGAGGGGCACATTTATGAATATTTGCTGAATTTAATAGAATTCTATAATCTAAGATTGCTTCCAGCACTAACATTCAGTATTCTAAGATCTCACCCAACTCAAACATTCTATGAGTTAAGGCCTGATCCCAGCTCTGTAATTTTCTGTTCTAAGATCTTTCTGAACTTTGACACTCTACATTCTGAGGTTCGTTCCAGCTCTGACATTCCACATTCTAAGTTTCCTCCCAGCTCTGACATTACACTCTCTAGCTCTGATAGAAACTCTGGAAGATCCTCTCAACATTAATGACCTGTGTTTTATGATCTTGTTGAAATAAAAAGTAACTACCTGAACTGATCCAACCATTCTGTAAAGCAATTTAGAACTATGCCCAAAGGGCAACCAAACTGTGCATACATACCCTTTGATCCAGCAATATCATAAAAAAGGAGAAAGGACCTACATGTATAAAAAGATTTATAGCAGCTCTTTTTGTGGTGACAAAAAACTGGAAATTGAGGGGAGACCCATCAATTGCAGAATGGCTGAACAAGTTGTGGTATATGAATGTAATGGAATGCTATTGTGCTGTAAGAAATGAGGAAGGAAAGAAGGAAGGAAGGAAAGAAGGAAGGAAGGAAAGAAGGAAGAAAAGAAAGGAAGGAAGGAAGGAAAGAAGGAAGGAAGGAAGGAAGGAAGGAAGAAAGGAAAGAAAGAGAAAGAAAGAAAGAAAGGAAGGAAGGAAGGAAGGAAAGAAGGAAAGAAGGAAGGAAAGAAGGAAGGAAGGAAGGAAGGAAGGATAATGAGAAAAACCTGGAAAGACTTACATGAACTGATGCTGAGTAAAATGAGCAGAACCAGGAGAACACCGTACACAGTAGTGTGATGATCAACTGTGATTGACTTAGCTCTTCTGAGCAATGCAATGATCCAAGACAATTCCAAAGGACTCATGATGGGAAATGCTTTCCACATCCAGAGAAAGAATTATGGAGTCTGAATGCAGATTGAAGCAAACTATTTTCACTTTTTGTGTGTGTGTCTTTTCTCTTTTTTCTGTTTTTTTCCCTCTTTTTTCTGTTTCTTTTACAATATGACTAATATAGAAATATGTTTCCATGATTGCACATGTATAACCCATATCAGAGTGCTTGCTGTTTTGGGGAGGGGGCAGAGAGGGGGAGAAAAAAAATTTAGAACTCAAAGTCTTCTAAAAATGAAAACTATCTTTACATGCAATTGGAAAAAATAAAATACTATTTACAAAAAAGTAACAGTTATACTTAATCACTAGACTTTGAATATTAATACAATAGATACCTAAAAATTTTTATTTTAAAGAATGAATGAATGTTAAAAGCTTTTCAAAAAAATCCTCTATCTTGCCTTGCTCTTGCATAACCTCAAAAAAGATTCTGGGTCTGATTTTCATTCCCATAAGCTAAAATAGAGAACTTGACCCTATTTCTTATCTGATTCCTCCTTCCCCTTGAGATAAGGGCAAATATTTTCACTTGCCCTGCAGTATTGCAGTGCAGCCCTCTTGCCAATGGGGTACTTTCTCCCTGCTCCATCATTGGGCTCCTCAGAAGGCCAGTACCAGGCAAGCCCCTCCCCATTCCCGCTATGTCCCTGATGGTTCTAAGCTGGCCTTTGAGGTCACCCAACCACTTCAGTGGAAGAAGCTGGGCTGATGAGCCATGCAAGGTGTTTCCAAACCCCTAGGTCTTTGCCACCGCCCCACCCCTTGCCCCTCTTCTCGCTTCCCTTCCAAGTCTTGCTCAGCTATGCCACAAAGGGTCTGATAAACAAGGAGGGGCTGGGAGGGTGCTGTCACATGGTCTTAACCACAGTCTTGCTTCCTCCTTTTGCACAGTGCTGGAGAGCAGAGCCCCGGGCAGGTAGTGCTACCGATCCCTCCGTGGACCCTCATCCTCACGGTTCCCTGTCTCTGTTGGGGTACTATGTCGCTACAGCAGTGAGGCAGTTAGCGGGCAGCCTGTCCTGGTGTGAGGTCCAGAGACACCCCACTAGTCTCTCCTCCACAGTGTGCTGAAGACGGTAAGCAGGGCGGTATGTGTGGAGGGGAGGGAAGGCCCCCATGGGCCTCTGAGCTGTAGACAGGCATCCCCAAGGTGCAACAATCCTCAGCAGGGTCCACTGGGTCCTTTAGGAGCAGATGGCTTTGGACTTGCTGTGATGACAGAGAGAATGTTCTTTTCTTTAGTCTGGTGAGTATTCTGAGTTCAGCGCCTGGAGCTGGACCCCATTCCCTTGTCTCCACAAAGACACCTCCTAGAGCAGAAGGCAGGGTGAGCTAATGGGCAGAACCCTAGACTTGGCAAGAGAAGACTAACTGTGAGGAGCTTGCAACCGGCCAGAGCAAAGGACTTTTGCTTTATGCATTAGAATACAGTGTGCTAGGGTGGATAGAGTGCCAGTCTCCAAATCAGGAAATCAGAGTTCGATCCTCCTGGCGATCCTTCTCAGTAAGTCAAGGAATTCTCAATGCCTCAGACAAAACTCTAATATTGTAAAGTGCACAGAGAAGCCTGCCTTGGCAGACAGAGTTCCCTGTACCAGTAAAATCAAAGGTCTGTCCTCTACCCTGCCTTCATGTATGCTTGGTCTGTCCTGCTCTTGGCTTCCTTCAAGTTTCCCAGGATGCTCCGTAGTCTGGGTTCTGCTCCTTCTTAGTTGTGAGACCTTAGCAACGTGCTGCCCTCCACGTCCCCATAAGTCTCCTATCTCTTGTTCCTTGGTTTGGGTGCAGGTGAAACCTAGGGGCCCCTTCTCAGACTCGGGCTTTTAAATGCATAGAACATAAGCTGATGAAGGAAACCAATTCTAGTGAAATAAAGATGGATTGTTTTTCCTCCACCCAAATTCACGGGCCCCTTAAAAATGACCAATGGCTCCCAATTAAGAACCTCTGTCCTAGAGGACCTCCAAGATTACTTCCATCTTGGGCATTTTCTATGCTGTGTGTCGATGCCCAACCCAACTGGGTTCCTGGACTCCGAAGCCTTGGGAGATAGGCTGGGAGGTCCAGTGAGTATACCAGGCGACTCCCTCTGTCCTCTCCCTGTGGGCGGATCCCCTTCCTTCCTCTACAGGACTCGGACTCCACCTCCTCTTTGAGAGCTTCTCCTGTGGCATGGTTTCCTGGGAAGGAAGGTGGATCTGCTCCCCTAGCTTCCTCCAAAGACGCTGCCAGGCAGCCCAATACGAGTGCTCATCCCTAAGCTTGCCCTCCATCACCAGCCTCTCTCCCTGCCTGGTATGCTTGGCTGCAGGCCAGGTCGATCAGGGGTAATTGAAACCCACAGACACCGGAAGGGGATGTGCTGCCTGGATGACTTGACTTCTAGAAAGCCTCTACTCTTCTCTCGAAGTTACAGTCTGGTGCTGGTGGTGGGGCTGAAACCCTCACAGGTCCTGTTGAGGGATGTGGATGGGTGTCTGGGGACCCTTGAACTCATGGAAGGAAAGCTTGGGCCTGGCTAGGCAGCCATAGTCCACTCCATCCTCACCTGCTTCATCATCCCAGGCTTCGGTGCCCCTCAAGACCCAGAGCAAATCCAAGCCAATTGCCTCAGGCACAACATTTAAACGACAGGCAACAGGACCGACAAAGATGTCCTTTAATCAATGCATCAGACAGTCAACCAATTACCTAACAAGCATTTATTCTGCTCCTGGCCCTGACTCTAGGTGCCAGAGATACCAAGAGAAACGTGAAACATGCCCTGCCCTTAATGAGCTTACATCCTCATGGGGGAGATATAAATGATAAACATATATGAGTCACATGCAAAATGAATACAAGGTAATTGAGAGAAGGGGGAGGCAGCAGCAGCTGGGGGGGGGGCAGGGTATTGTAGTCCAGTCATCCAGCCCAGCCCCTCCATTTTACAGATAAAGACACTGGGGCCCAGAAGTTGCTTCCTAGAGGATCCTGGGGGACCAAGGATGATTGGGGTGGTAGGTTCGGATTTCCAAGAAGCCCCATTCTCCTGTTTCATGTTCCTGGCCATGCCCTCATTTCCCACCTGCCTCCCTACATTATTCAGACTGTATTTGGAGAATTAGCATCAGACAGAGAAAAGAGTTCTCGATTTGGAGTCAGAATTTGAATCCCAACTTGGTTAGTTATAACTTTATGATACCTTAGAGAAGTCACTTCACATCTCTAGGAATGAAGAGAGGGACAGGTTGGGTGAGATGATTTCTGCAATCCGATCTGTGGAGATTTATCTGAGTGTTTGTCTTTTCTGCTCCCTCTCCTTGGTGCTTTATAGATCCTACTCTTCCTGTCCCAGTCAGGCCCAGGGAGAGACAAATTGGAAAGGGTCATTCTAATGATTCACATTCATCTAGGTTTTCCTTCCAACAGACTTTTGGGGTGAGGAGTGAAAGGATCATTATCCCCATTTTTAGATGGGAAAACTGAGACTCTGAGAGATTAAAGTCACACAGCCAGAAGGTACAAGAGCTTGAAATATGAACCCATGTCTCCTGACATTTATTTTCAGGGTTTTCCCCATGATACTGAACTTGTAGAAAGAGGATGGGGACCCCGCTTCCACCTTCCCATTCCTGATGCCACGGGCTGATCTGATTCCCTAACCTTCCCAATCGTCGTGGGCCTGGGTGTTGAAAGCAGAGGGCTCACTTGGGTCACTGTATTAAGAGAGAGGATAAAGTAGGCTTTGGGATATAACATGGCCCTACTATAAAATAATAAGCTATCATTTATAGTTGCTAAGTGATTTACAGATATTATTTCTGATTCTCACAACCTTGGGAGGTAGGTGTTCTTATTATCCACATTTTACAGATGAGGAAGCTAAGGCAAACAGAGATGAAGCGACTTGCCCAGGGTCACACAGCTAGTGAGTGTCTGAGGCTAGATTTGAACTCAGTTCTTCCTGACTCCAGGTTCCTGACTCTGTGCACCATGGCGCCACCTAGCTAGTCATATGCTCTTTCCATTTCCTTAATAATTTAAGAGACTTATCTAAGGTCCCTCCTAGAGCTGATATTGTATGACATCTCTGTTCTATATTGTAACATTTTATATTTAATGTTGTAACATTCTATGTACTGTTTCCTTCTAGGTCTGAAATTGTAGCATTCTGTGCTCTGAGTTCCCTCCTGCTCAGTCAGTTAATTAACAAGTATTTGTTAATCATCTTACTATGTGCTAGGCACTGTGTTAAGCATTGTTGTTCAATAGTTTCAGTCATGTGTGACTCTTTGTGATGCTGTTTGGCGTTTTCTTGGCAAAAATACCAGAGTGGTTTGCCCTTTCCTATTCCAGCTCTTTTTACAGATGAGGAAATGAAAGTAAACAGGGTGAAGTGACTTGCCCAAGGTCACACAGCTAATAAGTGTCTGAGGTCACATTTGAACTCAGGTCTTCCTAAGTCCAGACCTGGGGCACTGCCCACTGTGCTACCTAGCTGCCTGATAAGTGCTTAGGGATACAAAGAAAAGATAAAAGACAAGGCTCCTACAGTCTAATGGAGAAAGCAACATGTAAGCAACTATATGCAGAGGAGAAGGCAGAGTGTTCTAGGCCTGGGGGACTGCCAGAGAAAATGCTCCAAGACAGGAGACAGAAGGTCTCATTTGAGGAACAGAAAGGAAGCCGTCTTTGTGTGCAGTGTCACTAGATCTCACAGCACATCAGGGGAGTGCGGTATATAAGCAGAGGAGAAGGGGGGAAGATAGCCAGGTGATGAGGGGCTTTGAATGCTGGACAAAGGATTTTATATTTGATTCTGGAGGTGATAGGGATCCACTGGAGCTTACTGAGTAGAGGACTGGCTGGGTCAGAACTCTGTTTTAGGAAAATTAGTTTGACATCAGAGTAGAGGATGAATTGGAGTGGAGAGAGACCTGAGGTAGGCAGACGTCCCCCCCAGGGCTATTGCAATAGTGCAGGTATGAGGGATTAAGGGCCTGAACCAAGGTGGGGGCAGTTTGCTAAGAGTGTGGAGGTGAAATTGACCAGAAATGTTGCAAAGGTGAAATGGACAAGAGATGCTGTGGAGTGAAATTGACCAGAGATGTTACAAAGGTGAAATGGACAAGAGATGGGGCAAAAGTGAAATTGACCAGAGATGGTACAAAGGTGAAATGGACAAGAGATGTTGAGGAGGTGAAATTGACCAGAGATGTTGCAAAAGTGAAATGGACAAGAGATGGGGCAAAAGTGAAATGGACAAGAGATGCTGGGGAGATAAAATTGAGAAGCCTTGGCAAGAGCTTGGTTATTGGAGGAGAAAGAAACTGGTGATGATACTTAGGTTTTCAACCTGAGAGACTGGGAGGATGATTGTCTTAGACAATGATTGGGAAGTTGGGGAGCATTTCGGTGGAAAGATAGTGAGTTCAGTTTTGAACATGTTGAGTTTAAGGTGCCTATGGGACATACCATTTGAGACAATCATTAAGCAGTTAGAGATACAAGATTGGAGGTGAGAAGAGAGGCTAGATACATATATCTGAGAAACATGGGCATAGATATGATAATTGAATCCACCAAGATCACCAAGTAAAATAGTATAGAGGAAGAAGAGGAGAGTCACCAGGATAGAGTTTTTTCCTGGATGAGGATCCTGTAAAGAAGATTGAAAAGAATGGTCAGATAGATAGGAGGAAAACCAAGAGATAGTAGTATCAGTGAAACCTGAAAGAGGGTAATTGACAGCATCAAAGGCTGCAGAGAAGTCAAGAAGGATGAAGATTAAGAAAAAGTCATTAGATTTGGCAGTTAAGAGATGATCTTTGGAGAGAGAAGTTTCTGTTGAATGATGAGAGTTAAGAAAGAAATGAAAAGAAAGAAAGTAGAGGCACCAATTGTAGACCATCTTCTCAAGGAATTAGCGGGAGGAGAGATATGGGATGATGTGCTGGTTGGATGGATAGATGGTTCTGACATTCTATGTTCTAGAGTCCCTGCTATCTCTGACCATCAATGATTATCTTGGCTGTGGTGGCTCACTCCAAGAACAGAGCTTTCTGTCCATCTCCTTAAGGTGTGCCTTGGGGAAATGAAGTATCCCCAGGGAACTGTGGGTGCCAGGTTGTTGAACTCTCTCCCTGTATCAGGCTGAATGGCCCTGAGTATGGGAAGCGTGTGTGTGTGTGTGTGTGTGTGTGTGTGTGTGTGTGTGTGTGTAGAGTGGAGATTGGGAATCCAGTTATTGGCCTGTCCATCAACCTCTGCTCAGATCAGAAGGGCAGGTGCATGGGAGCCTCTTCCCTAGATTAGGATGCTCAGTTTCAGTGAAGATGCCATAACACCTCCAGAGAAACAGCGGGTGCTCGAGTGTCCTATGACAGCCTCCAGTTTCCAGGAAGTGGTTTTGAACTCACTCTTCCTGTAACTGGCCCCTAGCTCCACCCTAGGCCTGATTTCTGGTCAGCCTCTCCTCTGAAACAGTCCCTCTGTGCCTCTGCTGCTATGGAGACATTTTGTTGGAACAAGGTCCTCCTGGACCTAGTAGGACCTTCTGCAGGGCTAAGGAGAGCAGATTTAGGGAGCCAACACGGACAGCACTGGCCTGTGCCCGAGACTGCTCAGGAGGTTCACAGAATCATAGATCTGAGGTTGGAAAGGGCCCCAGACACCATCTAGCCCAAGATGACTGGAGGCCCAGAAAGGGAGATTTTCTCAAGGTTGCACAGGTAGCAATTGGAACGGCTGAGATTTGAACCCAGGCTCTCTCACTGTTTCACTCAGACTGGAACTAGGGAGAAGAAAACAGGGAGAGACTTGTCTGTGGCTTCTGAGAGATTCCTTTTCCAGGGCTTCCTGCTTCCCCAATAATAATAGTAACAACACTAATGGAATCAAGGCTGGTTTTGGAGTCCAAGGATCTGGATTCAAATCTAGATCCTACCACTCACTACTTGTGTAGATCCAGACAAGTTACTTCATGTCCCCAAACCCCAGCTTCCTCACGTAAAATGAGGGGAGCTGGTCCCCCCACCCTCCATGACTTCTGAGGCCCTTTCCCTCTAGATCTGTTATCCTAAGTCACTTGAACTGAGCCTTAAAGGAAGTCTGGGATTCCATTAGGCAAAGATAAGGATGGAATGCACCCGGGCATGGATATGAATGTATAGGCAAGAGATGGGAAGTTCTGTATGAGGCACTTGAATTGGGCCAGCAAGTACCCCAAAGCTGCTTTGGTCGACATGAATCATAGCATCGTAGGATTGAAATGGTGCTTTAGAGGTGTGCAGAACAATCCCCTCACAACAACCCCATGATTTGTACGTTGCTTTGGTTGTGGCCGATTCTTCATGACCCAGTTTGGGATTTTCCTGGTAAGAATACTGGAGTGGTTTGCCATTTCTTTCTCCAGTTGATTTTACAGTTGAGGAAACTGAGGCAAACCAGGTTAAGTGACTTGCCCAGGGCCACACAGCTAGTAAGTGTCTGAGGCTGGATTTGAACTCAGGAAGCTGAGCTTAGCATGGTACCTGGCATGTAGTAAGTATTTAATAAGTTTTTGTTGACTATCTGTGACTTCTCCAGGCAAAACCTCTTTGTTCCATAAATTTTTTTGAAAAAAATTAATATTTTATTATTCACTTAAATATGGAAAAAGATCATTTCTATATACAAAGTAGAACAGAAAAAAATGATAATATATAAAATTATGAATCTCTTATGTACTGTTTGCTTTATATATATTTATAAGCATATGTGTACATATATACTTGGAAAGTACCATGGAATTATATATTATATAATGTGGAATTATATATATGTATGTGTATTTGTATGTGTATATATATATATACATATATATATTGCCACATTACTTTCAAAGCTGTTCCTCTTGTCTGTGTTTCCTTCTGAACTTTCTGTTCACTTAAGTGCATTTTTTTTTCGCTTTTTTTTGGAGGGGAGAAGGCAGGGCAGTGACTTGCCCAAGGTCACATGACTAATAAGTGTTAAGTGTCTGAGGCTGGATTTGAACTCAGGTCCTTCTGACTTCAGGGCTGGTGCTCTATTCACTGCACCACCTAACTGCCTAGTGCATTTTCTTTTAAATACTTCAGGGATCCTCCTTCCTGTCCCATATTCTTATTCTTTGTCATCATTGCTAGGTCTCCTCTTTACCTTCCCCTCCCATCCTTCCATTGGAAAAGAAAAAGACGATCTTTCACACAGATATGGATGGTCAGGCCAAGCCTTGCACCAGCCTTGTCCAAAACCGTCTGCCTCAGTCTGCCCCTCGAGTCCCCTGTTCTCCCTTGGGCATGGGTAACACGCTCCATCACTGGGCCTCTGGCTGCCTGTTGCATTCACTGGTCAGAGATCTTTAACAGCTTCTCTTGAGAAGTTCTTGGTCTCCTCACAGGCCTGGCCACTTCCTCTGCTAGGTCAGCGTTGTAAATACAACAGGACTCAGCCCCATCGATGTGGTGTGGTGAGTGTGGAGCACAGCAGGACAGTGCCCCCAGGCCTGCACACCGGCGGCTCTTAACACAGCCTGAGATCGCATCAGCTTTCTTCATGTCCTACGACTCCATGAGCTTGTATTGGTCCTGAGGTCCACTGGGCCAGGGGTGCCCGAGCCGGCTCCAATGGGGAGCCCGCGATAAAGCTTTATCAGTTTGGGGCCTGATTTGCTGTTTTGTTGATTGCTTAGACTTAAGAAAGTGAAGGAGGAAATGGAAATAACATAGACCAGACTTTTCTTTGTGTGTGGGGGAGGAGGCAACGGGGCTTAAGTGACATGACCAGGGTCACACAGCTAGTAAATTTCTGAGGCCAGATTTGAACTCAGGTCTTCCTGACTCCAGGCCTGCTGCTCTGTGCCCTGTGGCGCCACTGAGCTGCCCTGCAGATTAGACTTAAAAGTGGGTCCTACATTTACTTTCCAGCACAACCTTGGGACCCTCTCAATTTTTTTTTCACATAAACTGCTATGTAGTCTCATTTCTACCTTGTAGCTATGATTTTTTAACCCGTGTTAAAGACTTTATATATTTATCTCTGTTAAATGTCATATAGGGCAGCTATGTGGCACCACAGTGCATAGAGCGCCAGATCTGCAGTCAGGAAGACCCGAGTTCAAATGTGGCCTCAGATACTTAGTAGCTGTGTGACCCTGGGCAAGTCACTTAACCCAGTTTTCCTCATGTTCCTCATCTGCAAAATGAGCTGGAGAAGGAAATGGCAAACCGATCCAGTGTCTTTGCCAAGAAAACCCCAAACAGGGTCATGAAGAGTCAGATATGACTGAAACAACGGAACAACAAAAGATATCATCTAGCAGTTTCCTGCCTGCCCAATACCCCACACCAGTCACACCTGGCTCCTCATAGTCTCCCCAGAAAGTTCTTCCTTCAATTAAACTAAATTCTGTCTTTCTGCATCTTTCCCTCATCTTCCTGGTTATGGCCTCCAAGGCCAATCACAACAAACCTGGTCCTTTCAATAGCTGAAGAGAGGAAAAGCATTCTGCTGCACCTCCCAGCTCATCAGCCTCCTCTTCAGGTCCTAGGACAGAAATAGGTATGGGTTCACAGGACTTGGAGTTAGGGTGACTCGAGTTCAAATCCAGCCTCAGACACTTACTAGCAGTGTGACCTTGGAAAAATCACTTCTCTAAGCCCTAGTTTCTTCATCCATAAAATGGGAATGGTGATAGCACCTGCTTCCTAGAGTGAGGAGAAAATGAGATAATGTGTTTAAAGTGCTTTGTAAACCTGAAAGCACCTTGCAGACGTGCAGACTCTGGCTGCCCTTATTTTCATGGAATTTAGAGGCGGACAGCTTAGAGCTCGTCAGTGATCTTCAGATCCACTGTGTCCCTGATCCTTATCTTCCTTGTCTTCCAGGTGTCATGACCCCACTTGCTTTCTTCTTCCTCCTGGTCCTACAGCCTCATGGGTATGGGCAGCCCACTGGGGCCAGCCAGGCCCCGGGGACATGGGGTAAAGCGTCAGAGGCCAGAGAGCCCTTGGCCAACCGAGTCAAGAGAAGTTTCCCTGAAGACGATGACGATTATGAACCTTATGAGACGCCCACACCAGAGCTGATGGACAAAGACAATTTCACAACATTGTCACTAGTCACGACACAAGGAATGCAGCAGGGGGCCACAAGTGCCCCTGTAACCATGGACTTGGGCGAAGCCATAACACATGAGGCCACTAGAGGGAAGCTGGCCACGGAGGAGTTGGCTACAGAAGCCACAGATAGGAGAACCACAAATCACCCCCTACCAGAGGAGCCTACTTCAGGTCTGCCCTCCACAGGGCAGCAGACTGCTCATGGCCTCACAACGGAAAAGGTGGCTACGGATGTGACAGAAATGGTTGTCTCCACCACGGAGGAATCAGCTTTCAAAGTCCCCAGTCCAGGGCAGCAGGTCATCTATAACTCCACTCCAGGGGATGTTGGCACAGATACGTTGGCTATCTCTGCCACAGAAAAATCAGCCACAGACCCCTTCACCACAGTCACCCTGGCTTTGGACATGGACAAGGCAGAGACTATAGCCCCTATCACGGGGCAGCTGGTCACACACTCTGCTACCACAATGGAGCCACCCACCAGCTTCCCAGCAGAGCTCAAACCTAACCACAGCAGCCCAGTTTCCTCTCTGAATGCGTCTGCCTTTTTTTTGGTTACAGTTCACCCCCTACACAATTCTTCTACCACTTTCTCCCCACCTTCCTCATCCAACGCACCCTCGGATCCTCCCAAGCCCGAGGTAGCCACCTGGCAGATGGGACTCTCCAATACCACTGCCCTGGTGGCTATGGCCACCACTGCCCACCTGTTCATCTATGACCAGATCCCGGTGAGGCAGTGCCTGCTGGCGATCCTTATCCTGGCCTTTGTTGCCACCATCTTCCTGATCTGCACTGTGGTCCTGGCCATCCGCCTCTCTAAGAAGGGCCACACTTACCCTGTTCGGGATTACTCTCCCACTGAGATGGTCTGCATCTCTTCCCTGCTGGCTGAGGGTGAGGGACCGTCCATGGCCAATGGGGGCCCAGCGAGTGCCAAGACCCAGCTTCTAAAGCCTACCCCAGGCCCTGGAGAGGACTGTGATGGGGATGATCTGACCCTACACAGCTTCCTCCCGTAACCCTCACCCACCCTCTCTGCCTCTATGCAAATGCCCTGGAAGGGATCAGACAAAGGTGGTCCCTGTGCCCAGGAGAGATGGCCATGGGAATTCTAAATACTTGGTTCCAGGGAGGCTGAGAGGCAACCATATGGAAAATTTACCTGAAGCTTCTCATTCTCCCTGGTTGTAAAGATGGAGTCCCAGGACCTGAGTTCAAATTCTGACTCTGCCGCTTACCTCTTGTGTGACTTCAGTAAGCCTCTTCCCCTCCTTGGGCCTCAGAGATGAATTAGACTAGATAACCTCTAAGGTTGTTTCCAGCTCTTAAACATGACCAACGGACTAAGAAATTTCCAATATGGCGTAGGGAAAGAGGGGAGGCATTCCCTGAAATACCTGGCTAAGAGCAGAACACTGTGAGCTTGGGAGGTCATGAGGAACAGAGAAATGAGAAAATGCTTCTACTGTGTGTTTGGGCACTTCTATTTACACCAATGCTTCAAGGACCTGTGCTTCTGTTGAGAAGAGCATGCCCTCCTCCAGTGCTGATTGCAATCCCTTCATAACTAAGCAGTTGTTCTTGGAGAGTTACTGGATGTGAAAAACTCTTTACCTTGCAACTGGCCTGGGGGTGAGCAAGTCTGAACTTTAGTGGGCTGGCCCTTGGACACAGACATTCCATCTCCTCCTGAGACCTTTGTAGGACCTGCCAAAGTTTTCTCTCCTCTGGCATCACCTTCAAGAACCTAAGATCGCCTCTAGGCCAGAGAGAGAGGATAGACTTGGGTTGTATTGGGCTGCATAGGTTTATACTGCATGTGAATGCGCACACACACAGACACACACACAGACACACACTCACACGCACAGACACAGCAAGAACAAGGCCTGTTGTTCCAAGGCTCGTTTTCAGCTCATAAGGCAGAAAGGACCATCCAAATCCATTGGGATTCATGAGTCTCTGGAAAGGCTGAAAGTCAATAAACTGAAGTATGACTGTGTGACCCTATTCAAGTCACTAGCTTCTCTGGCCTTCCCTTTCCTCATCTGTAAAATGAAAGAGATGAGCTCCATGGCCTCTGAGGTGACTGAGTCGGGATGCTTCTCAATGTTGCATCAAGGTGGCAGCTTTATTGAGTAGAGACCTCAATCTAGGAGGTGACAGGAGTCCTAGCCTCAGGATCGAGGGGTCCACAGGCTTCCCAGACTTCCAAAGGGTCCCTGACATAGACACAAATGAGTGACAAACTCCTAGGCTAGGAGAGGGCGCTGATTCCTCAGCCCAGCATTTGAAACCCTCCATGATCTGATCCCCACCTACCTTTCCAGCCTCATTTCATGCTGTAGTCTAATTGAACTGGACCATCAACCATTCCCAAAACTTGATGCTCTGTCTCTTATCTCTGGGAACTTGGACAAGCCTTTCCTCATGCCTGGAATGCTCTCCCTCCTCATCTCCACCTCTCAGAAACCTGACTGCCTCTGGGGCTAATCTTAGGTTCCAACTCCTCCATGAAACCTTTCCCGATACCCCCTTTAATGTTCTCTCCCTTCCCCAGTTCTCTCCTGCTACAGATTAATGTATCAGCAGATATTTCCTTATGTGCATATTAATTTCCCCCCATAGAATGTAAACTCCTTGAGAGTAGGGATGGTCACACTTACTTGTCTTTGTAGCACTGGTGCCTTGTACATAGCAGGTGCTTACTGTTTGCCCAATTGTATTGATGACAGAGAAATGTTCATTCCTGGGGATGGCTATGTGGTGCAGTGAATAGAGTACTGGCCCTGGAGTCAGGAGGACCTGAGTTCAAATTTGGCTTCAGACACTTAACACATACTAGCTGTGTGACCTTGGGCAAGTCACTTAACCCCAATTGCTCTGCCTTCCCCCTCTAAAAGGAAAAAAAAAAGAATTGTTCATCCCTCCTAATTTTGCTCTATTTACTTCATTCTATCAAGCCTCCAGGCCTTGCAAGGAGCTGACCATCTCTCTTTTTCCCCCACTGGCATTGCTGGTGGTTTGATCCTCCCATG
Organism: Pseudochirops corinnae; assembly: GCA_028646515.1. Classification (NCBI taxonomy): domain Eukaryota; kingdom Metazoa; phylum Chordata; class Mammalia; order Diprotodontia; family Pseudocheiridae; genus Pseudochirops; species Pseudochirops corinnae. The sequence continues at coordinate 339,520,917 of CM053587.1, read as the reverse complement.
ATAATCTCTGAGGAACTTTGAATTACACCTTGGACTTTTGGTGGACGCAAAGAATGAATCAAACATTTTATCTTTTTTATATTGGAGTATGTGATTGTATATATGTGCAAGGGTGCCCAATGGTGACAATAAAGGCTTGTTCTATTTCTCTCATCAATTATCCTTCCATTATGAAGTTACTGTATTCTCATAAGAAACAGATAAGTAGGTCTCTTGGGGGAAAGGGAGAGTGGAGAAATTCTTTGGGGAAGAAACAGACATATAAGATTAAAGAGAAACCATAGCTAGCTAGCTACATACATACATGCATACATACACACATGTATATAGCTAGATAGATGATAGCTACTAGAATAGACAGATAGATGAATGGATGGATGGATGGATGGATGGATAGATAATGGATAGATGGATGGATGGATAGATGGATGGGTGGATGGATGGATGGATAAATAGATAATGGATAGATGGATGGATAGATAATGGATGGATGGATGGATGGATGGATGGATAGATGGATGGATGGATGAATGGATAGATAAATAGATAATTGGATGAATAGATAGATGGAGCATTAAGTGCTTATTAGGTGCCAGGTACTGTGCTAAATGTTGGGATACAAATTCAGGTAAGCAATTCAGTCTCTGCCACCAAGGAGCTTCCATTCTAATGGGAAAAGATGACACAGAAATGGGAGATGGAAAAGAAGTGATGGGAATATTCTTGGCAGGATGGGCACAGTGTAGAGACAGCCAGGAAGGGACAAAATAAGGCCAAAATCCACCTATTTCAGAGCCAGGCAGCACAGAGGCAGAGTCTATGGGTAACATGGGGGGAATGAAGATGAAACCCTGACTGCAGACATCATGGTGAGGAGACAGCCAGGAAGTTAAACAGAGGCCTGATTCTTGGCAAGATTGGGCCAAAACTCATTTTTCCCTCCCCCCGCCCAATAGTATTTTTTTTTCTCCAATGACATGTAAAGACAGTTTTCAACATATATTTTTGAGTTCCAATTTTTGGCCCCCCCCCCGCCCAATGTGATATAGGTTATACATGTACAATCATGTTATACATATTTCCCCATTAGTCACACTGTGGAAGTATAATCAGAAAAGGGAAAAACCAGAAGAAAGAAAAAAAAGAGAAAATATTATGCTTCCATCTGCATTCAGACTCCATAGTTCTTTCTCTGGATGTGGACAGCATTTTCCATCACAAGTCTTTTGGAATTGTCTTGGATCATTGTATTTCTGAGAAGATCTAAGTCTATCAAATTTAATCGTTGCACAGTGTTGCTGTTTAGGCCAAAACTCATCGCTGCCTCAGATACCTAGGCAAGTCACTTTAACTCTCTCTGCCTCAGTAAAACGGGGATAATTATAGCACCTACAGCCTAGGGTTGTTGTGAGGATTAAAATCAAATTAAATCTTAGACTTTTCAAACCTTCATCTACTATGTAAGTTATTAGTTAATTAATAATATGATTATTATTAAATCTCACCCATCCTTCAAGGTACAACTTGAGTATGTCCTCATAGGAAAAGCAAAGGTCTTAGAAGTCAGGAGACACGATGAGCATGTGCCCTTGGATGAGTCACTTCCATTTTCCAAAGCTCAATTTTTCCATCTATAAAATGAGAGGATTAGATTAGATCTCTATGGATCCTTCCAATTCTAAAATCTTTGTTCAATGATCTTGAACCCTTTCTAGCTCAGACTTTTTGTGAGTTTGAAACTGAAGTCTTGAGCAAGAAATTGAAGCCTTAAGGACACAGGTGGTGTTTCCATCACTACTGCCCATCAAAAGCTAAGGCTGCAGAAGAAAAAAGGCAGATGGGGGAAGCAAACTGCTAGATAAGAAGAGGGTGTCTGAGAGTCAAACTTGGTTTTCTGTACTATGGCTTAAAACAAGCAGTGACAAGATCCTGGTCAGAGATCAAATCGAGGCCACTTACTCGGAAAACCTCAGGGAATCAGCAAAGATACCAAGACAATAACAGCTTCAGCAAAGTTGAAGGCAACAAAATAAATCCTCAAATATCAATAGTATTTCTATATAATAAAAACAAAATACAAGAAGTAATAACAGAATTGAAAACCCCATTTCAAATAGTGACAAAATTAATAAATATCTCATGACCGAAGGATACAAAATAATTGTATAGATTCAATTACAAAGTGCTCCTTAATACGGTTAATGTGGAATAATTACCATATTTATTTGTAATTGATTTGTTTTTTCTTGTTTTACAATTGGATAGGGAGAGAAAGAATTTAAAACTAAAAGAAGAATATTTTTTTAAAGGAAAGAAAAAACAAAAACACAAGACAATAGATAAAACACAAATGAAACAAGTGCCCCTTAAAGAAAAAAAGAATTTAAGTAGCTGAAGGAATATTTAGTTCTCATATCTAGGCTGTATCCATATAATAAAAATGACAGTGCTATCAAAGTTAATCTACACTTTTAATGCTCCGCCAATAAAATTATGAAGGGGATACTCTCTACAGAACTTGATAAAATAATAACAAAATTCATTTGTAAAAACAAAAGATCTAGAATATCAAGGGAAATGATGAAAAAGAATAGAGATGAAGGGGAAATAGCACTTCTAAACTTCAAGCTATATCATAAAACAGCAATCCCCAAGCCAGTGGGTGTGAAATTCAAACAGAAATAAATCTTCTGGAGGATGCATATTGATTCAGAAAACCACAAATGAACCACAAATTGTCTACGTTGCATTGTATTTTTTATTTATTTTGTTAAATATTTCCCAATTACATTTTAATCTGATTCTTGGCATTTCTGCTCCCAACCATTAAAAACAAGTGAAATGAAAATCAAAATACCCCTGAGGTTGTTGGCAAATACCCTGAAATTTAGCAAAAATAACAAAAAGCAACAGTCAATGTTGGAAAGGTGATAGAATAATAGACACACTAGTACATTGTTGGTGGAACTTCAAGATATTACAATCATGTTGGAAAACAATGTGGACTTGCACAAATAAAGGGATTAAAATGCCAGTTTTGCTGGTGTTTTTTTCTTCTCCAAAAAATTACTATTTTTCATATGGTGTGGCTCTCTGAAAAGGTGAGAGGAAGGGATACTGGGGATAACTATGATGATGTAAGAAACAGAAAGTATCAATAAAAATTGTTTTTTAAAAAATAAAAATTTCAATGGAGGCAGAAATAGAAACAATATTGTAATTGAAATATATTGGAGATTAGCTGGACAAAAAGTACTGTATCCCAGTACAGATCATGAATCTGACACACAGCTCTCTCCCTCTCTCTCTCTCTCTCTCTCTCTCTCTCTCTCTCTCCCCCATATATGTGTGTTTGTGTATACACATACATACATACATAAACTATATTAATTGGGGAAAAAAGGAGGATCACAGCAAAGATAGGATCATTGACCTGCAGTGGATGAGACATTGTTACTGATGACAGAAATTTGAACTGACTCACCTCAATTTCACTTCTGTTTTATATGTCAAAGAGAATGACCTCTGGACTAGAAAAGAGAACAGATACAGAACAAACACAATTTGGAGTTGATACCCAAGTTAAGTAGAGCCTTTATAATCTAGTTACTCTTAGTGAGGTCCAGTCACTAGGCACAGATGAACTGCATGCTGGAATACTGAAGACTGGTAGATATGGATGAAGAGCTACTCTCAAGGAGCTTGGAAAGATTATTTGTTGTTCAGTAATTTTCAGTCATGTATGACTCTTTGTGACACAGTTTGGGGTTTTCTTGGCAAAGATACTGGAGTGGTTTACCATTTCTTTCTCTAGCTCATTTTACAGATGAGGAAACTGAGACAAACATGTCTTGCCCAGGGTCACACAGCTAGTAAGTGTCTGAGGATGAATCTGAACTCAAGGAGTGACTTGCCCAGGGTCACACAGCTAGTAAGTGTCTGAGGATGAATTTGAACTCAAGGAGTCTCCCTATCTCCAAGCCTGGTGATCTATCCCCTGCAGTGCCACCTAGCTGTCTTATATGGCACACAGCAAGAGCTTAATAAATTCTTGTTAACTGACTACACCTAAAGAGTAGTCATTCTTGAATGGTTCAATGGTAACTTGGATGCAGGTCTCCAGTATATTTGGCCCTGTGCTGTATAACATTTTTATAAATGCCTTGCATAAAGGCGGTTTACTTGTTAAATTTGCCAATGAGTCAATCAGTCTAAAAACATTTGGTAAGTGCTTACTTTGTGCCAGGGACCTTACTAAGCTCTGGGGATATAAATACAAAAAAGAAAGCCAGTCCCTGTACTCAAGGAATTTACAATCTAATCGGGGAAGACAACACACAATAAAGATACAAAACAGAGAGGAAGAGATACAACAAATCCCAAGAGAGTCACGACAAGCTAGAATCTTAGGCTAACTTGAGTAAGTTGAAAGTTAGGGGAAAATGCACATTAAGCTTTGGTTCAGTAAAATCACCCAAAAAAATTCATGGATTCATTAAGAAGGACATAATTTCTAGGAAAAAGGAGGTAATAGTTACTGAATACTCTGCCCTGGTTATGCCCCACCTGGAGTATTGAATTAGATTCTGAGGGCCATAGTTTAGAAATGACATTTGAGAGGTCCAGAGGGCCACCAAAATGAAGTTGTTCATGCCATATGAGTTCATGCCTTGGGAAGACTGGTTGAACACAGTGGTCCTGTTGAAGATAGCCATGGTATCCAAGATTAAGGAATAGACAGTCTCAGTGTTCTATATCTTAGTCAGACCCTGGCTTGGGTGTCATGTTCATAAATGACCTTGAAAAGGTGATGAGCTTGCCAGGAAGGTGACCAGGACCTTGGAACCCTATGAGAATCTGCTGAAGGAAGAGAAGATTGGGGTAGGGTAGGAGGAGTGGGAAAGAGAGTTGCCTTTGAGGATTGGAAGAATTTTCAGGTTGGAGAGGGGGACAGTATTAACCTTTTTCTGTTTAACTAAAGCAGTGGCAATGAGTGAATAAAGATGAGCATCTGGGCTGGGTGTTAGGAAACGCTCCCTGTTAATGACCGTTATCTCAAAGCAGAATGGGCTGCCTTGGAAGGTCGAGAGTGCCCTCTGAGGGGAGGTCCCCAAGCAGAAGCTGACAACATTGTCAGAATATTGTCGGGGAATCCTTGGCCAGGGGTGGCTTGGATTGGACGCTGCTAAGAACTATCCCTAAGGAGAGAAGTATCACATGTGTTAGTCTGTGAAGACCACCAGAGGGCGCACACTCCCGCTTTCTAGGGTCCTCAGACTTGCAGCAAGCTTCTCTGCAGCCTCCCATCTTTCTAGGCTAGACGTCAGTCCTCACTTCTCAGCTGCCTGCATATGCAGCCTGTGAAGGCAGCAAAGGCAATGGAACCAAGCTGCTTAGGGAGAGGTGGTGGCCTGTGGCAGAAACTGGCCTGGGAACCACCAGGCATCCCATCTGGCCCCAGCTCTGTCCCACCCGAGGTGGGACATTGTCAAGTGTCTTCCCTAAAACTCAACTCAACTGTGCGAGGAGACCTAGAGATGGCTAAGGGCCTCCTGGCTCTGCCATTCTCTGTTCTAAGACTCTAACACATGAGAGTGACTAGAGCACCTGTGGGTGTTTCTATGTATGTGTTTTTGTGTAGAGTCATCAACCTGGAAGGGGCAGGAAGCCAGACCCCGTAGAATGCTAGCTCTTTGTGCTGTTTTTTCCCTGGTCCTGGATTCTACCATCAATACTATCTTTAAGGTGTGGGTGAGGCAGCAATAGGGAGTATCATTCTTGTGTACTCTTGGGGAGCCCTGAGCATGCCAGCAAATTTCATCCAGGTTTACAGGATGAATTTTTTCCAAAGGGAGTTGGAGATTATAGTGACCTTTCAGAAATCTTGACCTGGGAGATTCAGAAAGCTCTCTTCACTTGGGTTTGGAGCCCAGCTCACTCTCTGAGCAGTCAGTAGACCCAGCCATCTCACTCCTCCCAGTTTCTTAGCTTAGCATTCAGAGACCTCTTCACCTCAGCTCTATCTTGCCCCTTTACTCTTAATTCTCTTAGCCCCTCTTAACCTAACCATTAACTAAACTGGCCTTACCACCCTCTGCCCTCATTACTGTGGCCTCACTTCTACCCTTGAGGAAGAATTGAATGTACTCTGTATGTGGGGTTAATCCCTAGAATGCTTGCTTATTGTCTACATGACCTTGGACAAGTCCCTGAACCTCTCTCTCTCTCTCTTTCTCTCTCTCATCTTTCTCATCAGGGTTAAGTGACTTTCCCAGGGTCACATGGCTAGTAAGTGTTGTGTTAAGTGTCTGATTCTGGATTTGAACTCAGGTCCTCTTGACTCCAGGGCGGATGCTCTAAAAAAAAGCAGTGTGTCACCTAGCCACCCCCCACTGCACCACCTAGCTGCTCCTATGTTCACTTTTAAAAAGAGTGATGATGGCAGCTAGGTGGCGCCATGGAGCACAGAGTGCTGGGCTTAGAGTCAGGAAGACTCATCTTCACAAGTTAAAATCTGAGGTCAGACACTTACTACCCTGGGTAAGTCACTTCACCCGTTTACCTCAGTTTCCTCATCTGTAAAATGAGATGGAGAAGGAAATAGCAAACCACTCCAGCGTTTTTGCCAAGAAAACCCCATGGACAGTATTGGCACTCTATGGTCCATGGGGTCACAAGGAGTTAGACACTGGATGTGTGACCCTAGCAAAGTCACTTTACCCTGCTTGTCTCAGTTTCCTACTTCGTCAAATGAGCTAGGGAAGGAAATGGCAAACCGCTCCATTATCCTTGCCAAGAAAACCCCATGTTGGTCATGAAGAATCATACATGACTGAAATGACTGAACAGCAACAAAATGAATGATAACTTGGCAATGGGCTGGGGAGGGCATCCAGGATGGTGGAGGGTCTGGACCCAAATTACTGAGGATCAGCTGAAGGATTAGTTCGATCTGGAGAAGAGAAGACTCTGGGGAACAGGGGAGCTGTCTGCAAGCATCTGAATGGTTGTGGGTGTTCTGCTTGGCCTCTGAAGACAGAACTAAGAATAAATAAGTAGATGTTTTCAGAGACAGATTTCAGCTCTATGAAATGAAAACTTTTCTTTTTTGGAGGCAATCAGAGTTAAGTGACTTGCGCAGGGTCACACAGCTCGAAAGTGTCTAAGGCTAGATATGAACTGAGGTCCTCTTGACTCCAGGGCCAGTGGCTCTATCCACTGCATCATCTCGATGCCCTAAAAAGATGACTTTTTTATTTTTTAATAATGAGAGCTATTCCAAAGTGGAATGGGCTGCTTTGGGAAATAGAAAGCTGCCTGTCATTACTTGTCTTCAAGTAAAATCTATCTGGTCCCAACAAAATTCCTGTTCTGGTATAGGGTGGGTTTGATGGCCCTCACAGTTTGGATTTCTGTGGTTGTGCTTTGCTGAAGCCTGGCCGTCCTTCAAGGCTCCACTTGGAGAATATTTGGCCAGAAAGGGGCCGGGCTACCGCCTTCAGCGTCTTTCCCTAATTCCTTCTCCTTGACACTGTTCTCTGGAGCTAGAGGAGGGAGGCACCCAAGGTAAGATACCCATGGCGCCATGACTGAGGAGACACTCTTCTCTCCCTCCTCTCTTTTCTTCTAGGTTACTTTGGAGTCAGGAAGACCCGAGTTCAAAGCCAGCTTACTAGACACTTACTAGCTGTCTGACCCTTGACCAGTCATCTAATCTCTTTGCCTTGGTTTCTTCATATGGAAAATGGAGGAATTATAGCAGCTATTTCCCAGGGGGGTTGTGAGAATCAAATAAAATGACATTTGTAAAGCGCTTTGCAAACCTTACAAAGTCCTCTAAATGCCAACAATTACCATCACCCTTTGTGCCTTCCCTCCATTAATTATTTTCTATTTCTCCTGTATAGGGCTTGCTTTGTCTATGTTTGCTTGCATGTTGTCTCCTCCGTTAGCCTGCAAGTTCCTTGAGGGCAGGGATTCGCTTTTGCCTTTTTTTGTTATATTTATTTATTCATTCATTCATTTTTTTTCATTGCAAGATAATTGGGGTTAAGTGACTTGCCCAAGGTCACACAGCTAGTAGTAAGTGTCAAGTTGTCTGAGGTCACATTCGAAGTCAGGTCCTCCTGACTCCAGGGCCGGTACTCTATTCCCTAACTGCCCCTTTCACCTCTTTTTGTATCCCTAGCACATAGCACAGTGCCCAGCACATAATAAATGCTCAATTCAGTTCAATTCAAAGCATTTATTAAACATTTCTTGCTTTCTAGATCAAGGAATCTCAATTCAGAGAACCTGTATTTTCACTGCTGTTTAGCTTTGGGTAAATCGCGTATCCTCTCTGGCCCCATTTCCTCCTCAATAACAGTGAGGGGTCGAACAGACATCCTCTCAGGTCCCTGCCAGCTCTGAATCCTCTGATTCTGCTCTCCCTCCTTGTCCCTTACCAATCTTCATCTCCTCCCTTTCTGTCCTTGCCCTCAGCTGCCTGCCTGGGATCAGTGCCAAAGCCAGCCAGCTCCAGAGCTCATTTAAGAACCTCTCCCCCAACCCCTCTGCTCTGTTTAGATAACAGGGACATGTTTATGGAAGGAGAGTAGACCTTTGCTGACAAGCTTTTAGTGGGAAATCTGTCTTCTTCCAGAGAGAGGCTGTTGCTTTTGGCCCCTATCCCATCTCTTTACTCCTTCTTAAGAGGGTCATTTCACGTGATCAAAAGAGGCCCCAGACTTAAAACTAATTCTGTTGCATTGATGATCTGGGGACAGCTGGTACCTCTAGCCCTGAAGCCTGACCTCTGCTTACCTGGAGGATCTAAGTTCAAATCCTGGGTCTTGCAACCTTGTCACTTGTGACTGAGTCACTTCATGGATTCTTTGATGTCTCAGTTTCCCTATCTGTAAATTGAGTGAGGGTATCCTGCATGGCCTCTGAGATCCCCCCCCCCCCCCCCAGCTCTAGACCTAGGAGTCTGTGATCCTATGTAGTGGAAAGAACACTCAATTGGAAATTCTGCTCCCAAGGCTCTGCTACTATCAAGCATGTGAATTTCTCTCTGGGACTTCTTTTTCTCACCCAAGAAATGTAAGAAATGAGTGGGGTGGTCTTAGATGAGCTCTGAGGACCCTTTCAGTTTAAAAACCCTATGGTCCAAATGATTATATTTATAAGGGACCTCAGAGGACATGTGATCCAAACACTTCATTTTACATGGAGGGAAACTGAGGCCCAGAGAGTTAGGCATTGGAGCCAACCTTGGAATCAGGAAGACCTGGTTCCAAGTTCTACTCTATCCCATACTGACTGTGTGACCCCAGGAGGGCTAAATGCCCCAGGAAATCCTTTAAGACTTAGTTACAGAATTTCCATCTACAATGGAAATGATAAAGGGAATATTCTTGCTAATGGGAAGTTCCATAACACCAAGGAAACACACGACCATTTAAAAAGAAAAGATATTTTGTATTTCTGTTTCTGTGTGTTTGCTGTGTCCTCCCCTCCCTAATGGGGATGGGGTCTGAGCCCCTAAAAGGAAAAAACCAAGTCTTCGGGATCTGAACCCCCAAAAGGGAAAGTCCCAAGGCTTTCCCCCAAGGTTCAGGTCCCTGGGGTTCACCTGGGGCAACAAAATTAAAATTACCTAATAGGTAATGAGTTTGTTTCAAGTTTCAGATTGGTAAACTTTTTTTTTTATCAGTTATGGCAAGCAATTTTTCATAATTTGGTTACAACTAAAACCATCTATCGCTTATGAAAATTGTAAGATTGCTGGTTATTGTTTTAATGTGTAAACTTCCTGAAGAGCTTGTTTGGGTTATGGAGTTCCTAACCAATGAACTCGCTGAGAATTTGCAAGTACATAGAAATGATCTCTGATGATTGGCAAATTTAAAATTTGAGATGTAAATCCTGGAAAAGTTTGCCCTAAGATGTGATTAGTGAAACTTGCTGTTTGAGGTAAAAGTTCCTGGGACTGTAACTGATTTTAAGTTTTTCGATGGATCATAATAATCCATCAATAATCGATAGACTGTATAATCCACCATCTGAGAGACATGCCACAAGCTACTCAGAAAATGTGGTACAGGTAGGAGATCTGCATCTGGGAAAAGTAGAGAGGACAATTTGAGCCTCAGTCTCACATGGGATCCCCCTGGGGGATCCCTTTTCCCATTGTGTTCCTTTAGAAAGGAATGCTACCTACCTGGCTATCCCTGAGTGTGACTATGAGGTGGAATTGATAACTGTATGCTTGGAAAACTATGAATTATCTGAATCCTAAGGATGTTTTATCCCGTATAAATCTTGTCCCTGCTTTATTCTTTTATAGCGAATTTCTATTTGCAGCAAGAGGTCAGCAAAAGATATAAGCCCAATGCAAGTGTGGGAGATGTTGCTGTTTTGACCTGAATGTGTAGTCATCCCATACCCCAAATAACTGAAAATAAATCAGAAGCGTCTTCAGTTTGGTTTGGGGAAGAGAATTTCAGTGCAATATTCTTTGAGGGAGGTAACCGATTGGACCTAATCGTTACTCAAATAATCTCCTTAGTCTTTTGTTATAATTGGAGTAAAAGTCAATCCCCAGCCAAGCCTGGAAAACTTCTACCAGCAAAAGTGTTACTTAAACTTTTGAGAAAGTAACTACTTCAGATAATCCTGCAGGGCGAATGTAAATGATTCCACTTTCACTTCTCCCAATATTTGCTTGTCAGATTTGCACTTTGCAGACTACGGATCATCAACCTACAGTTGGTAGCAAACAGCGGGTACCAGCCAATGTCCCCGCATCATCCCCAGGATACAGCCTGTGCTGGGTTCCAGTCAACCTCCTCTTTGGGACCCCTCGAGGCAGGGACAGCTCTATGTCTCTTGCCAGCAGGAAGCAGTTTCAGAAGCCCACACCTTCACCCATACCCCAAAAGATTTTGGGTCCCATTTGTTTGAGGTAGTAATGATGGGGATGGGATCTGAACCCCTAAATGGAAAAGAGCATGTCTTTGTGATCTGGACCCCAAAAAGGAAAAGCCCCTGGACTTTTCCACGAGGCCTTTCACCTGCTGCAATCAGCCCTTCCCAGTTAATTAACTGCTTTTTCATTGTCTACACCTGGCCCCACCCTAGGCTGCCACTCCTTAGTTCCAAAGAGACCCCTTCTCTGTTTCTACAGTCTTCTGTATAAAAAATCCTTCTTGTTTCCTTGAAGGTGTTCAGACTCAATCTGACCCGCTTATATTAAGGTTACAAATGCTCAGATTTCTTAAGAGTCTAGCCAATGCTGATTTTTCTTAAGAGTGTGGCCAATACTGCGAATTTTTAATAAACTTTGTCTTTCTTTGGCTGAAAGAAGGCTTGGGTTGAATTCATTTGGGCAGGACATGCGTGTTGCTATTTTGGGGTCCCAGCATCCTTAAAGCACAACACCCCTCCCCATGGAAGGCCAATGAGGGCAGGCACTGATTCATTGGTGTCCTTGTACCCCCAGCTCCTGGGTCATTGTCTGACAAATAGCATTTAATAAATGATTGCTGATTGATGATAGAATGGAAGCTTCTTGAGGGCAGGGACTGTTTTCACTTTGGTCTCTGTATCTCTAGCCCCTTGTATAGTGCCTAGAACATAGCAGGGGTTTACTAAATACATGAGGATGATTAATTGTACATGTACCTGATGTTTCCCCATTAGAATGGAAGCTCCTTGAGGACAAGGAGCATTTCCTGGCACAGGAAAGGAGCTCAAGAAATAAATGCTCCTTGAATTGGCTTGAATTCCATCATTTTATAGAAGAGGAAGGAGCCTGAAGCCCAGAGAGGGGAAAGGATTTTCTGGGTGCCATGGAGCTGAGCTATGACAGAACCAGGAGAGATCTTGGGGATTAAGGCATTGAGGCAGACTCTCCAAGTCATTCTGCCCTTGGAAGTTGCAACCCAGTGCCTTCTCCATCAGTCTCAGAGGAGCCTCCCCTTTCCCCTTCCACAAAGGTCTGGAGTCTCTTCTGAAACCTTCAGTACTCAAAGCCAGGTCCTGAGGCAGGATGTCCAGACAAATGCTGGGGAAGCAGCTTCCTTATAGACTCTGGGGTCCTCAGGAGGACCCCAGTCAACTGAGAGGGCAGTGAGATCCTAGGAGGCCACCACATGAGTACACCCCTTCTGCAGGGTCCAGCCACCCTCTGGGACACTCTAGAGTCTCTTGGGGTCTGGAGAAGAAACAGAGCCTAAAGATGGTCTGGAATGGCAGGAAGAGCAAGACGCTAAAAGCCAGAAGGTCTGGGTTCTGGTCCTGGCACCACCCCTCTCTGGGCCACAATTTCCTCATCTAGGATTCTTTCTGCTCTCTTAACTGCATTAAAATATCTCAATAATTCACTTTCTTTTCTTTCTTTCCTTCTTTCTTTTCTGCTTCCTTCCTTCCTTCCCTTCTTTCCTTCCTTCTTTCTTCCCTTCTCTCTCTCACCTTCTCTGTCTCTCTTCTCTCTCTCTTCCTGCCTTCCTTTCTTCTCCTCCTCCTTCTTCTTTCTCCTCCTTCTCTCTCTCTCTCTCTCCCATCCTCCTCCTCCTCCTCTTCCTCCTCCTCCATTTAGAGATATTAATTTTTTCCCAAGTACTGCCTTGGCTGCATCCTACAGATTTTTGCGTGATGTCTCATTACTGTCATTCTCTTTGATGAAATTATTTATTGTTTCTATGATTTGTTCTTTGACCCATCCACTTTCTAGGATTAGGCTATTTAGTTTCCAATTAAATGTCAGATAGGTAGCTCAGTGGGTAGAGAACTGGGCTTGAAGTAAGGAAGATCTGTGTTCAAATCCAGTCTCAGACATTTACCAGGCATGTGACTCTGAGCAAGTCACTTAACCTCTCTTTGCCTCAATTTCCTTAATTGCAAAATGAGCACAATAAGAGCACCTGTATTGAAAGATTGTTATAAGGATCAAATGAGCTAATTTATGTTATTGGGTTTATATTTGGGGCTAAAGGTTAGAACCGAGTCTTCCCTCTGTTCTTGGACTCAGAGCCACACGGTCTGTACACAGCTTGGGGCCCTTCTCTCTCTCATCTGCAACCACTGCTCTCTATCTTGGAATCATGACCAGGAAATGGGAAGTAGGTGACAGAGCTCCCAGCTGATGCCCAGTCCTCCAGGGCTCCCCTGGGATCGCTTTCTGGGCAGTGCTTCCTGCTCTTCTCTTGACTCTCAGCCCTCTTACCATCTCTAGATGCTAGAATGCTTTCTACTGGTGCAGGTATCGCTGCTGCATTCTTGACCAGCTCCTTTCCAAGTGTCCACAGACCTCTCTATCTGCCTTCCTAAGCTTCTCTGGGCTGGAAAAATGACTCATGGTGACTTTTTATTTTTTTTTTTTCTGATAAATATTCAGTCTGGTGCATTTTCTAGATTGTTATGGAGGAGTTGTGTCAGGTGAGCTGGCAAAAACGATGCCTTTCATGCCACCATCTTGACTCTGCTGCTCATGAGAGACATATTGAAAGAATAACAAGATTTGGTGAGATATTAAGTATAGGGATGAGATCCCTCTCCCTCATTGCCTTCATTTCATTAACTGTCATGATCTATTGCTTTTCCTTCCACAACAATTCCAGGATCGATAATGGAAAGCCAGGTCAATTAGGACCCAATCTTTAGAGCATGTTTGGATTTGCCTCACTTCCAGTTAAACATATGAAGGCTTGGTGAACCTACTTCTAGACAATGGCATATGAAGAACCAGGACTATGGAAAGATGAGAAGTCTTCTAGGTTTACCAAAGAACCAAAGATTGGTGACTCATGATTTGCTGAGCAGTTGCTGAGTGTACATACAACAAGTGACTCTCTCCCTTCCACCAGCCTTTTGGCTTCTTTTCCTTCATGGCAGTGAGTGAGTGAGGCAGAGTGATTGTCAGTTTGGGAGGGGGATGGAGAAGAGAGGGGGAAGGAAGAATGATTGTCTTATCTCCTACCTAGTTACCATGTGTCTGTAAGCATGTTACATCTTTCTTTCTTTCTTTCTTTCTTTCTTTCTTTCTTTCTTTCTTTCTTTCTTTCTTTCTTTCTTTCTTTCTTCTTCCTTCCTTCCTTCCTTCCTTTCTTTCTAAAAATTGATTCTTTCCTGCTCTTGAGTGAATGAATATTATGAGAAGAGGGTGCCCAGACAACTGGTAGATCCATCAGACACATCAGAGATTCCATTGGCAAATGGATTCAGTGGCAGAGTCCATCGCACTAGTCATAGCCAGTGACAGAAAAAGCATCTGTAATGCCTGGGAGATGGCATTAGCTTCTAGGATTGTGATCTTTATTATGAAGAGAAATACTAACTATGAACTCTAGAAAGGCACCAGTCCTCAGAGCCCAGAAGAGATCTACACTGATATCAAGCCCACAGTTAATGCTTAATAAATGTTTGTTGACCTAACTTAAAGGAAAACTTCCACAAAAGGGAGAAAAGAACTTTTGGAGCCAGGAGATAACTCCTTGGTTCTACATGTTTTCTACATTTATACACGTCTATTTTGTACTTTGCATTTGTGTCTACTCTCCCCAAATACACCTTATGTGCAAACTGCGCCTCCCCCCCCCAATGTGGGGGAATTGTTTTCTAACTATTGTTACTTGTATACCTTTTCATTATATGCCTTTCCTAAAAGCTAATAAAGTTCTGCTGGCTGATTGACAGGGGAGCACCCAGAATGGGGGCTTGTAAATGATAATATTAGAAATCCTCAGCCCTTCAGGGTCACTCCTAGAATAAACCCTGAGGGATACTACAATCCATCCTCTTCTCTCCATTTACATGGACATTCCCCTAGTTTGGGCTCTTTTGGACCCTTTTAATTGATCTCTAGCTAAGGGGTCAGCTTGGTACAGTGGGAAGTACCCCAGATTTGAATACTGAATATTAAAGTTAAAATCCTGACTCTGCTTTATGATCTTATAAGCCTGTAACTCCTCTGAGCCTCAGTTTCCTCCTCTGTAACATGACAACATCGAACTCAATGATCTTTAAGTACCTTTTTAGCTCCCTCTTTGATTCATCTTTCATGCCAAAATGAGTATGTAATTCAAGACATCAATGGATCTAAGGTCTTGTGGATATGGCTGCTACCTCCAACGCATTGAGTTCTGCAGGTGTTACCCTCTCCACACCTTTTTATCTTGAGGGATTCTTGTCTTTGTTCTTCCATGGGTTCTACACAGAACTACCTTCTACCAAAAACATTCCTCCAATTTCCCTTAACACTGGTACCATCTATTGATTATCTCCAACTTATCCTGGCTGTATTTTGTGTGTACACAGAGTGAGGATTGTCTTTCCCCTTTCTTTGGATTCCCAACACTTAACACAGTGCCCAGAACATAACAGGTACTTAATGAATACTTATTGACCAACTCTTGTTGACTGGGAGCGCCATTGTCCTTGACGATGAAAATAGATCATTGTGGAAATGCCAACAAATGGGTTCTATTTTCTGGCTATTTGTAGCCTGCCATTTAGTTCCATCTATAAATGCTCAGGAGATGATGTGGCTTAGCTGAGTCTCATCTCGTGCCAATTTTTTTTTAGATTTATTTTTGTTTCTACTGCTTTTCATCATTTTATGTGGCTACCCTCCTCCGTGGTGTTTTAAAAAATAGTTTTTTTATTGATATCTTTTAACATTGCCTACATTTTCCCCATACCACCACCCCCCACTAGAGTCATCCTGTATAAGAAAGAATTTTATTTTTTTAAAAAAAAATTTATTTTTTTGAAAAAAAATCAGCAAAACCAATCAACACATGGGGAAAAACCTTACATCATATGCAATATTTCACATCCATGAACCCTCACCTCCCTCAAAGAAGTTGGGGGAAGATGTCTTTTATTTGGGGATACATTGTTCTTTGTAATTTTGCAACATTTATTTTTAATTATTTTGCGATGGTTATTTTTTCCCATTTACACTGCTTTTTTGTACATTGTTTTCCTGGTTCTGCTTACTTTACTTTGAGTCAGTTCATGTAAGTCTCTTCACACTTCTCTGAATTCATTCTCTGTCATTTCTTCTAGCATAGTAACATTCCATCCCGTTCATATACCATGAGTAGGTTAGCCATTTCCCATTCAATGGGCATCTTCTTTGTTTCCAGCTCTTTGTGCCAACTTCATCTGAAGTACCTTTCTGGCTTATTCATATGACCCAGAGGGACTGAGGTATTAATGGTCTCGGGGAGTAGTGCCACTGTCATTGATGATGAAAATAGATTGTAATGGAAATGCCAATGAATTTGCTCTATTTTCTGCCTATTCAGAGTCTGCCAGCCGGTTCCATCTATGAAAGCCTTTGAGATGATCTGTCCATCTGGGTCTCATACCAAATCTTTTATTTAGACTTGTTTTTGCTTTCACTCCTTCATACTGTTTAACAAATGAGTGTGCATTCTAAACTGGCTTTGTCCTTAGCTACCATGTCTTTCTACATGACAAGGAGATGAAGTATTTACTGACTCCAGTGGTTTCTGGACTGTTTATAGCCTGTTTGTTGTAACAGTTATCTTACATCTCTGAAGGTATTACAAGAGACCCACTGATAATCATGGTCAGTGTTTTTTATTTTTCCGTTGACTGTTTTGGGGACATCAAAAGATATTTTTAATAGGTCAGAGTGCAACGGACACAATTTTGTCCTTATCCTTTCTTCTAGTTGATATTGACAGTGATCTGACAGCACACATAATTAATTCTGATGTGGTTTCCACATCATAAGTAAATAAATGAATAATCTATGACTTAATGATATCCGACCATGTCATTCCTCTTGGACTTTTGGTGGTTGCCTAATAACCTACAAGTCCAAACTCCCAAGTGCAAAATTCAAGGCTGTTCTCAATCTAATGCACTTTGCATCTGCATCTTGCCTAGTTTTAACTCCATGAAACAAAATTTTCCCCCAACCCCAGGATAATCTCATCACTTCTAAACTCTCCATCATTCTGCTAACTCAACCCTTGATTGACACCACCTCCCTTGGTCTCCTCTTTCCTCTGATTGGAGGGCTGGAGGATGTAGGTCCAAACTCCTCTCAATGCCTTCTTTCATAGAGAGCAGACGCTGGACTTTCAGTTAATTCCACTTTGTATCTGCTGCCCTGCCTGGTTTCAGCTCCAAGGAACAAGATGCCCTCTGGTGTGGAATACAGCCTGCTTTCCTATATTCCTGACCTCTCTGCTTTTGTGTATTATGCCTCCTTTAGATTGTAAGCTCCTTGAGGGCAGGGACTTTCTTTGATTAATTATATCCCTAGTGCTTAGTACTAGTGGCACATAAATGCTTAAGAAAGGTTTACTGGCTGAGTTAGGCATCGTTAATTGGCTCTACAACATTCTACAGAATAGTCCCATAGAATTGGTGTTTATGCCCATGCTGCAAACAACACGGCATAGCTTGGACTGCAATCTCCTCTCTGCCTTGTTGTCTCTGCTGGTCTTAGAGTGGACATGCTTCTTTCTAAGACCATCTGTTCAGCTGTTTCATATTTTCAGGGCAGTCTGCTCCCCTCTCTGCTACCATGTCTTGGGGTGCAAAGATTAGTAAGACTCTCTCTCACAAGGGCTGACTGATGCTCTTTTGGGGCATGGACAAAGGCTATGGCCGAGCTGTTCGAGGAGCTGATTGTTAAATGAACGGATAGAGATACAAATCAGGTCTTGAGTAGTCATTTTGTTGATTGTTTAGACTTAAGAAAGTAATGGAAGAAATGTTAATGTTGATTAAGCTTGAGAATAGGTCTTTTTCTGTGTGTGTGTGTGTGTGTGTGTGTATGTGTGTGTGTGAAAGAGAGAGAGAGAGAGAGAGAGAGAGAGAGAGAGAGAGTTGTTAAACATATACCACCACATCCCTGTTATGAGTCATTACAGTCAGCCTGGCAGGCAGCAAAAATTAACAACAATTCCCAACCTATGACCATATATTCTTTTGACAACCTTTCTCTGGTGCCGATTCAAGGTCCTTAGTCCCAGACCAAGAAGTTAGAAAGTTCCTTTTAATTTCTGTTGAGTGGATGGTGTCTCTATCTCTTCGTGCCTAAATCCTGATGTCTTCCTAAGTCCTAATTGTTGGCCTTTTGGGCTCTATCTTGGCTAACACAAACCTCAGTGGACTTGCTGCTTTGGCATTGAAAAGAAGGAAAGATTTCCCATCTCATGTGGGCATTTTGGCCATGTG
>CM053587.1:339407758-339495004 GCA_028646515.1 Pseudochirops corinnae | reverse complement strand
TTTCTTTCTTTCTTTCTTTCTTTCTTTCTTTCTTTCTTTCTTTCTTCCTTCCTTCCGTCTTTCCTTTCTTTTTTCTTTCTTTCTTTCTGTTTTTTTTTGGAGGGGGGAAGGCAAGGCAATTGGGATTAAGTGACTTGCCCAAGGTCACACAGCTGGTGAGTGTTAGGTGTCTGAGACGCTGGATTTGAACTCAGGTCCTCCTGACTCCAGGGCTGGTGCTCTATTCACCACGTGACCTAGCCACTCCTGTCATTTCTTACAGCATAATATGGACAGCAATTCTTGTGGAAAATGTTAGAGAATTCTAGTTGACTGCAGTCTTAGTCAATATGAATCAATGTTAAGACATGGTAGCCAGGAAAACTAAAAGGCTTTTAGATTCTAGCAAGGGAGAAAGTGCATCTAGAATTGGGAAAACGATGGTTTGGCCATGCTCGGCCCCAGTCAGACCACATCTGGCTCAGTGCTGGGCATGACATTTTAGGAAGGACCTTGATAAACTGGGGGCATATGCGGAAGAAGGCAGCCAGGATGGTGAGAGGACTAAGACCATGGCATGGGGGACTGAATGAAGGATCAGGATGTTTAGCTTGGAGAAGAGAAGACTGGGGGGCAAGGTAGGAAAGGAGATAAGGTACTTTTCAAGTCCTAGAAGAGCTATCTTGAGGAAGAAAGATAAAACAGCTTCTGTTTGAACCCTGACAGGTAGAACAGGAACAATGATGGAAGGTCCACTTAGGTTGGATGTCACGAAGAAGCTTCATTAACACCTTGAGCTGTTCCAAAATGTCAGGGGGCTCTTTGGAAGGTGGTGATCTTACTGGCACTCGAAGTCTGCAGGCAGAGACTGGATGATCATTGGTAAGAATGTCATAGAAACCATGCTTGGTCGATTCTGCCTTACATTCAGTGACCTCCAAGGGACCTTCAGACCCTGAGATTCTGTAACTTGCTCATGATCATACAAGCAGTCGATGGCAGAATTGAAATTCAAACTCAGGGCTTCTGGCTCCAAGTTGAAGACTCATTCTATGTTCTATAAGATTTTCTCCTCTAGCCTGGCTGCTTGGGACAGGGGTGGCTGCTTTCTTCCCTCCCTAAGGCTCAGGCCTCTTGGTCCACATGAAAGACTAAAGACTGGGTAATTAGAACTCTTCTTACCCCAGAGCAGGCTAAATTCGGAGACTTGTCCCCACAGCCTGGTTGGTGTAATTAAGGCCTGGCTTCAGCTCCTTGGACACATCAGAGACATTCCAGAGGGCCCTGAAGGGGGCTGGAGGAGGGCAGCAAACTGCTGTTTCATTCCCAGAACTTTCTCCTTCTCCACTGAGAAGCTGAGCCCAGGCGCAGACCTCAGTGTGGGTGTCCAGACCGCTCCTCTGCTTCCTAACCTACAAGATCCACAAGGTTGTCCTCACAGTGCAGATCTCCTTTGCCGGCTCCTCCTCTGCATCAAGGATGAGCCCAAGCCAGTCTGGGGGGGAGGCAGCCTCATCATCATCATGTTCATAGCTAATATTAATACAACAAAAAATCTTAAATACATTATCACAAGTGAGCCTCACACTAACTCAGAAACGTAAACACTCCGGGAATTTTTATCTCCCTTGACAGGCCCAGTATAATAGGCACCTGACAAATGTTTGCTGACTGACTATTGACTAACATTTTGGGGACGTCTGCTGTTGTTGAGTTGTTTTCAGTTGTATCTGACTCGTGGTGACCCCATTTGGGGTTCTCTTGGCAAAGATACTGGAGTTTTGCCATTTCCTTCTCCAGCTGATTTGACAGATGAGGAAACGGAGGCCAACAGAGTGAAGTGACTTGCCCAGGGTCACACAACCAGTAAGTGTCTGAGGCCGGATTTGAACTCGGGGAGATGAGTCTTCCTGACTCCAGGTCTGGCAACAACAATAATTAGCATTTATGTGTGGTGCAGGGTTAAAGCTATATGAACTCTCAGATGTTGTCCAGTCTAATCCCTTCATTTTACAGATAGGGAAACTGAGTCCAAGGAAAGTTAAGTTACTTATCTGTGGTCACGAAGGGAGGAAGGGTCAAAGGGAGGCTTTTCTGCCTCCAAGACCAGCTCTGTCTCGCCGTCTTTTTTCTGTTTTTGGGTTTCTTTTTGCTTTTTGGAGGGCAATTGGGGTTAATTGACTTGCTCAAGGTCACACAGCTACTAAGTGTTAAGTGTCCAAGGTTGGATTTGAACTCAGGTCCTCCTGACTCCAGGGCTGGTGGTCTATTCACTGTACCACCTAGCTGCCCTTGCTGTCTGTTTTCTTTCCACCTTTAAGCAGCATAACCAGTGGGAACAGCATCTTCTGCATTTGCACTCAGTCACTTACTACCTGTATGACCTTGGGCAAGTCACTGAATCTCCTGGGGCTCACGAGCTGATTGAACTCCAGGGCCTCCAAGGACCCTTTCAACTCTAAATCCGCCCCTGCCCTACAGCCCACATACCCTCAGCTTCCTCCGCTGAATCCCAGACCTTCACACCCATCCTTCCTCTATTTAAATACCTAGCTATGTGAATTAATGTATCATATTTGTATACATACATTTAAATATTTAAATAGATAATCAATTTGGTCACAAAAACTGGAGATGGGAAGAGACCTTGGCAGTCACCAAGTTCAAAACTCTCACATTACAGATAAGGAAACAGGGGCCCAAGGAGATGATATTACTTCTCTAAGAACATTCCACAAGTGGAAAAGCCAGAATTTGAAACCAGGACCTCTGATGGCAAATCCAGAGTTCTCTCTGTCATACACATTGCTTCTCATATGCAGGTACAGGGGTATTTTCATGCCTGTATAAGTAAACACACACTTGTAAGCAGAAGGATGTATGTCTATAAGCAACTTCATGCATACATGCATGTATGTGTGATGTGTCGGCATGTAATGCACCCCACATACCTTAGCCCAGTATCCCCCACTGCCTCTCTTTCCAAGAGAATAGGGACATAGAACGGGACAATTATATCCATCCCCCACTCGTACTGTGACCCCCCCCTCCCCCAGACCCTGGCCTCCCTGCTAAGATCTCCCCGGCTCTAATGTGGCCAGACAGCAGGTGTGCTGGGAGGGGTAGACCCCCATGCTCACATGTGTTTGCCTCTTTTAGACCCAGGACCGACCTAGAGACGCCAGGACAGGAAGGGATGAAGGCCTCTCATTCTCAGCTTGTCCAGGGGCTGGATTTCAGACCCTACTGTCAGAAAGAGGGATTGGAACGGAACTGGGGCAGGTGGCACTGACTTGGTCTATACATAGACATGATACACACATACACACATACACACACACACACACACACACACACACACTCAGAACCCTGAGCTCACTGAGGTAGCAAACATGTATTGTGTCAGCCAGGGCCAGCTGGCCAACAGACCTAGCTTCTGCACCCCTGGACCCGTAGCAAGGAGTCAGAAAAGTTCCTAGAAATCCAGACCTGGGAGGGTCCTTGGAACAGAGGATGGTAGATCTGGGAGGGATCTTACAACACAGAATGTTAGAGCTGGGAAAGACCTTAGAACACAGGAACATCAGAGCTGGGAAGGGCCTTAGGATAGGGAAAGTCAGATCTGAGAGGGGCCTTAGAATAGGAACATCAGAGTTAGGAGGGGTCTTAGAACAGGGGGATGTCAGATCTGGGAGGGGTCTTAGAATAGGGAATGTCAGAGCTGGGAGGAGCTTTAGAACAGGGGATGTCAGAGCAGAAAAGATTTTAGAACCGAATATTTTAGCTAGAAGGGCCCTCCGAGGACATCTAGTTAAACCATTTCACTGATCAGAGAAAACTGAGGGTCAGAGTGGGGAAGTGGTTTGCCCAAGGGTGTCCAGGCCCCTGGATTCCATTGCTCCCTTTTTTTCTCCTTGTGCCTGTCCAGGCCCCCTCCTCGGACCTCTCCCTTTCCATGTGTGTTTCCTTTGCTGTCCTTGAAAAGCTCTATGTTCCCATCAGGCCATACTGTTCAAGAGTCCAGCTCCCGCTCAAGGATATGTGTGCAAGGGGCTCCTTGTTCCTGGGATGCCCTCTCTCCTCACCTCCCTTCAGAACCCAGGTTATCTTCCAAGGTTCATCTCAGCGGCAGCCTCCTTCCGGAAGCCTTCCCTGATCCCTTTTCCCCTCCCCACCTCTCCATTATTAACGTTTTCTCCTTCCTTCCTGCTCCTCACTCTGCACTTGTTTGCAAATATCATTATTGTGTGTCTGTCCCCCCTCCCACCCCCATCCCTACCCCTTCAGTAGGATGTAAGAAATTATTTCCTTCACTTTTGTCTTTGTACCCCCAGTGCGGAGGCATGGGGCCTGACACATGGCAGGTATATAAGAGCTGTGTTAAATGCCATAGAACCTTGGCTAAGTAACTGGCCCTCTTTGTCTCAGGTCATTTCTCTGTAAATCAGGGATTGGATTTCTATCAGAGGTTCTTCACTTTTTGGGTGTTGTGGGTCCCTTTGACAGTCTGGGGAAGCTCCTGGACTGCTTCTCAAAAGAACATTTGACTTTTTATATTCATGACTTAAGGAAACACTAAAGTTCAGTTAAATTTTAGTGAAAATAAAGCTCTATTTTTTTTCCCTATTCAAGTTCCCAGAATCACTGAAATCTATCTAAGGACCACTGGGTTCGATGCTCTCTATGACCTACTCCAATTCTAACATTCCCTGTTCTAAGGTCCTTTCCAGCTCTGACATCCCTTGTTCTCAGGCCCCTCCTAGCCCTGACATCCCCTGTTCTCAGGCCCCTCCCAGTCTGATATTACCTGTTCTAAGGCCCCTCCTGGTTCTGACAGTCTCTTTTCCAAGTTCCCCCTCCATTCTCAGCTCCAATATTCTTTCTAAGATGCCTTCTCTATTTGGACATTCCATATTCTATGTTCTATATTAAGGGGTCTTTTCTCCCAGCCCATCCAGATCACCAGTTCACACTCAGCCCTGCCCCAAGGCCCTCTGACCAGTGGGAGGCCCAGGGCCTACCCTGCGGCCTAGGGCAGGGCAGGGCTGGATGGAAGGCAGCTAGGTTCCCACTATGTAATTTCAGGAGGATGGAACATGGAGCTGGGCTGCCCCACCAGGCATCACTCAGAAACCCAACTCCTTTCCTACCATGTAATTTGCCAACCCTCAGCCCTGCCCTGTTGAGAATCAGCTTCAAACTACCATTCCCTGTACCTGAAGAATGGGCAGATCCACCCATGGGCTTCTCTCCAAATCCCTCCATCCCCCAATCTCTGAAGGTAAGGGCCTAGGCCCAGAGGGTGAGATACAGAATCAGAGAATCTCAGAGCAGAAAGAGCCCTCGGTGACCATTAGGTATAACCCCTACCTGGTTCAGGATCCCCTTATAACATCCCCAACAATAGGTCAGCCAGCCTTTGCTTGAAGGCCTCCAGGGAGGGGAAGCCATGACCTCTCAAAGCAGCCCATTCCATTTGGGGACTGTCCTAATCCTAAGGAAGGTTTCTTCAGCATGCCTCAATTTACCAAATGCTACTTCCCCCCTTCCTCCATTGCTCCTAATTCTGTTCTCTGGGACCAGGTGGAGCAAGGCTAATACCTCTTCCCTAATTTAGCCCCATATTTAGCCCCATTAAATATTTTAAAACAGAAATCATGTCTTCCCCATCTTGGTCCTCCCTTTCCTTCTCCTTAAGACCCTTCACCATCCCAGTTGCCATCCTCTGAACGACCTTTATTTTATCAGAGTCTTTCCCTAACACACGATGGCAAGAATTGGATGCAGACATCTGGACGGTCCAAACAGAATAAGATTTGTTCTGTAAAGTGGGCCCATCCCTTCCCTAACCTTGGAAGGCATGACCCTCAAAATTCAATTTCAGATTAAATGATCACATTATCGCACTGTTGACTTTCTTATCTTTTTGGGTGGCACCCTAGCCAATGCTTTGCCATCTTGGACTTGGAAAGTTGACTTCTTAAACCCAAGCATGAGACTTTACATTTATCCCTATTGAGACAGCTTTTCTTAAGGATGGTCCGAGTGCAGTTTCTTGCAGTATTTGTGAAGCCCGATTTTATCTGCATTGGGAAGATTACTGCTGGAGGTGACCTTAGGATTCATGGACTGTCAGAGCAGGAGGGGACACTGGAGGTCAGCTGGTCCAACCCTCTGATTTTAGAGAAAGGGAAGCTGAAGCTCTTGGGGATAAAATGACTTGCCCAGTCTAGAACTCACCTCTTATATCCGGGCCCCGTGCTCTTTTTACTTTTTCACATTGCCCTCTTCAGGAGTAGCTAGATAGTACAGTAGATAGAGCACCGGGCCTGAAGTCAGGAAGACCTGATACGTACTAGCTGTGTGACCCTGGGCAAGTCACTTTGCCCTGTTTGCCTCAGTTTCCTCATCTGTAAAATGAGAGTAGTGATTCATGCACTGCTTGCCTCATAGGCTTTTGTGTAGATCTTGAAGGTACAATATTATGGGTACGATATTATTCCGGTGGTTGTTGTTATGATTTTTGGACAGGCTTGTACAAACAATACTTTTTTCCTGAAGAAGACTGAGGCTCTTAGCGGTCGATATGAATTGATGGTGTGGAGTCACCTTAACAGCCAAGAAAGCAGATTCCATCTTGGTCGGACCATAACTGGAGCATTGAGTTCATTCAGTTCTGGCCTCCCAGATTAGAACAGATGAGTGGAGCGTGTCCAAGTGGAGGCCAGTGAAGATGATGAAGAACCCCGAGTTGGTATCTTACGATGTCTGGGGGTGTTTAGCCTGGAGGAGAGAAGATTTAGGGGAAGGGAGAATCAGCCAAAATGCTGTCTTCAATTTTTTTAAGAGATTAAACTAATCCCTCAAACAGAGATTTTTTTTTTTCTCTCCTTGGCCCCAGAGGGCAGAACGAGGTTTAAGCATAGGCTATGAAAGGCGAGAGGCAGATTTAGGCTCAGTGGTAAGATAAACTTCCTAAGAATTAGCTATCTTTCAAAATGGAATGGAGCCCAGGTCCACCATGAATCAAGTCAAGTCAGTAAGCATTAATTATGGCCCTACTGTGTGCCAGGCACTGTAAGCATTGGTACAAAGAAGAGCAAAAGCCTGTCTGGGCTTTCATGGAGCTCACAGCCCAAATGGGGTGAAAATATGCAGATTGCTGGATATGAGCAAATTACATGCAGGCTAAATTGGAGATAATTGACTGCGGTTAGGCACTGGAATTAAGGAGAAAGCCTTTCTGTAAAGGGTGGGATTTTAGCTGGGACCCATAGGAAACCAAGGTAACCGGGAGAAGAGATGAGGTGGAGGGAATTCTAGGCATGGGGGACGGCCAAGGCAAACGCCCTGAGTCTGGAGATGGAGGGTCTTATTGAAGGAGCAGAAAGGAGGATAGGGTCACTTGATTGTGAAGCATGTGGGATGGAGGAAGGTGTAAGAAGACTGGAAAGGTAGGAGGGGCCGAGTTAGGAAGGGCTTTAAAAACCAGGGTGGGTTTTACATCTGATCCCGGAGGCGATAGGGGGCCATAGCAGGCTGTTGAATAGGGAGGTGACTTGGTGGGGCCTGTGCTTTGGCAGCTGTATAGGAGAGACTGGAATGGGGAGAGATTTAAAGCAGGAAGACCCCCTGACCCCAGCCCCAGGCCACTGTAGTGGCTTGAGGGCTTGTTACAGGTTGGATGACTGCTTGTCAATTACGTTGTAAAGGGGAGTCTTGGTCAGTTGGACTGAATTGCTTCTGAGGCCCCTCCCAGCTCTGACATCCCCTGTTCTAAGGCCCCTCCCAGCTCTGACACTCTCTGTTCTAGGATCTCTCCCAGCTCCGACATCCTCTCTTCTAAAGGCCCTTCCATCTCTCACATTCTGTTTTCTGTATTCCAAGTCAGATATCTTTAAGAGAGAATATTCTGTTCTATGTTCTAAGGTTAATGGTTATATCTTCTAGAGCCCAGATATCCAAGGGTCAGGGAACTGAATTGTCCTCCCCTATTCCTCTATAGTCTTGCCCATTGTTTCTCTGGACCATCCTGCTGCAGGCACCTCAAAGCCCTAGATGATGCCCATCAGTCGGGAGAATCCTCCCAGAATCATGGGGGGACCCTGATCTGAAGATGCCTCTGCCGTTTCATTCCCTGGCTCTGAAGAGGAAGGGGCTGGGGGAGGGCTGGGGAGCACAGGGCCACGTGTTTGCCTGGGTGTCTCCTTGCTGAGGGTGCCTGGGGAGCCCAGGGATGCTTGGGGGCTTTCCTCTACCCCTTTGCTCGTCTCTCTTTGTACACTCTGTCTCCCACATTCCCCTGAGTCTTGCCTCTCCCCTCCCCCCATGGAAACACTGAGTCAAGGCCAGAATGGGCTATTTTTCCTTCTTTGCTCTGGCTATCAAGGTCCCCTCATTCTTACCTACTATCCTGGTGCCAAGTTCCTCTTCCTTTCTCCCTTCCTCCCTCCCTCTCTCTCCTGCTTTCCTTGGGACCCCCTGACTCAGGGAAACTTTGCTTTCCAGCAAAGCCAGAAGTGAGAAAAGAACAAAGTCCTCCAGCCCCTCCTCCCATCACCCCCAATTGGGTGTGTGTGTGTGTGTGTGTGTGTGTGTGTGTGTGTGTGTGTGTGGCCCCTGGTGAAGCTCAGCCCTCAGTCCCTCCCTCCCTCAGTCCCTCCCATGCCTTTGCCCCCTCCCCTCCCCCAGCCCTGCCTGTCCCCACTTGAAACTCCTTTAATGAAAGCAAGCTGGTGGGGCTGGCCTCTCTCACTTGTGAGCTTCAGGCTGGCTGGCTGGCTGACTGGTTGGAGGAAGGGAAGGCGGGCAGGAGGGCAGGGGGGCAGAGGGGCAGAGGCCTGGGACCAGCACCCTGCTCCTAGGCTAGGACTCCAGAAGGCTCCCCATCCTTGGCTACTGGGCTGTGGGACCCCATCCAGCCTCAGTTGTGGGGATCCAGGCATCCTGAAACCTCCCTTTGCAGCTCCTCTGGTGAGTCTGGGCTTCCCTGGGCAGGGAGGTCCAGGTTGGGATGGAAGAGGAGCTCTAGGGGTCTTCTGTCTTCCCTGAGGCTCCCCAGGGCTGGAGACTAACCTCCTCTGCTCCTGTCCAAACAGTACCCTGTCACCCTCTCTGTCTCCTCCCCTCCTCTCCATCAGCCCAGGCTCCCCAGCTCTGGCTCGACCTGTCCTGGACCTAGCAGACTGAACTTGGACCAGCCTTGACCCACTCATACCCTTCCCCCGACTTTCCCAATTGGAAGCCTCAGTTCTGAGCATGTTTAGGTAGCTGAGACAGGCTAGGTGCCCCTAGCGGTGCCCGCCTGGGTCCCCTCTGTACAGTGTCTGGTGTCTGCCTACACATGTGTGTCTGGGGATCTGGGCTAAGTATGGGAGATGCAGGCAGCTGTTAAGATTGTCTGTGTGTTCGTGGGGTGTGTGTATGTGTGTGTGTGGAGGGTGGGATTCACAGTAGCTGTTAGGGGTTTCTGTACGGAAGGGGATACAGGGCAGTGTGCATTCATGGGACTGGACACCCGTCTGCTCCCTATAATCTCAGGCTTTTGTCTCTCCTCACTCCCTGCAGCCCTCCATACCCCCTGAATTTGTGGGACTATTTCCATGTGTACATATGACTGATCTGTGTGCAGAGCACTATGTATATCACTAGGTGTCTGTGTCTGTGTGTGTGCATGAGTATGTGGATGTATGTGTTAGTGAGTGTTTGTGTGTCTGTGTGTGCATAAGTGTGTATATGTGTGTGCCTGTGTCCATGTGTGTGCATGAGTGTGTGTGGGTGTGGGTGTGTCCTCTCTGGGGCTTTCTGTGAATCTATATGGATCAATGTGTGTCTGCATGTGGGTCAGTGTAGGGCAGTGTGTCTCTGTCTATATAGATCAGTGTGTGTCTCTGTGTGACTGTGTCTGCTGTACGTACCAGTATGTTGAGTGTGTCATGATGCAGATGTGTGAGGGTCAGGGTACATACATCTTTGTGCCCCAGTGTTTAGGTGTCAGGAGTGTCCGCAGAGGTTGTGCTGACTGGGGCCTTTGGAGAATTGGGAAACTTGGCTTCTTTGGTCCCTCAGACAGTCAGTCAGGCCAGAGCTGGCTGGGAGGAAGGGAAGGGGGGGGACACTGGGACCCTTTTAGCTTCGTTTTCTTTCTTCTAGGGGAATGTCCCCCTCCTACCTCCTCTCCACTGGTAACAGGTTTGGGGGGTGGGGGTGGGGGTTGGATCCCAGAGCCCTGGGCCAGAGTGGGGAGAGGAAAAGGTCAGAAGGCCCCGGAGGGGAGAGGGAAGCTGGGAGGGCTTTGCAGCCTGCAGCCTCACTCCCGCCATAGACTTGTTCTTTGCTTTTTCCTTTAATTGAAACCAGGTTTTCTATGTGTGGGCCCCCTTCCTTGTCTCCTTCTCCCTGTGACTCTACCCGCCTGCCCAGTGGCCTAAGAAGACCCCTCTCAGACAGGGAGAGGACTCTGCTCTCCAGGGTACCAGAGAACCTACATGGGTCTCTCCTGGGAGGCCAAGGGACACATTTGTGTAATCTGCATACTCAGTAATTTATTCATTCAACAAGCATTTAGTAAACATGCAAACACTGTTATTAAATTAACCTATTATTTGTCAGGCTCTGTGCTGGGCAAAGGCCGTGTCCTTAAAGAGCTTACTGCTAAGGGTCGGGGATGTGCACAGAAAATACACAAAGCAATTGGAGGGGGGTTAAAAGAGATAACATCAGAAAACATCACTGAGCTGAACGATGGAGAACACTAGGGATCCATTCCAAGGGCCTTGGCTTGAAAAGGGGATGCATTCCTGGCTGAAGAGATAGTCTAGGCAAAAGTTTGGAGGTGAGAGATGGCAAGATGGGCTGTAGAGGGAACAGCAAAGTGGCCAGCATGATTGGAACCTTGAGGGAAAGTAAGGGAGAACCAGCCTGGAATGGTAAACCAGAGCCAGATCATAAAGAACTTTAAATGCCAGATGTGTGTGTGTGTGTGTGTGTGTGTGTGTGTGTGTGAGATTTGCTTGAGGCAATAATGAACCAGTTTCTTGAGCCAGGGAGTGAGGGTCAGAACTGGGTTGTAGGAATATCCATTTGGCAACCGTGTGGGGGAGAGACTGGAGATAAACATGTCACATGTAAAGAGGTCGAACCCCAAGTCAATCGGGCTGCTCGATTTGGAGAAAAGCAGTAAGGATGACTTTAAGAACATGGAGAGAGACAAGGCTGCAGAGGGGTGCTGGTCTGGGAGGACCACTCCAGAAAGCAAGGGACAGAAGGATGCTGGGGAAAGAAGGCGGGGATTGAGTCTCAGTTCTTTAATGTCCTGTGTGACCTTGGGTAAGTCTAGACAAGACCTCTCTAGGACTTGGTTCCCTCATCATGAAGCTAATGGAGGTTGGACTGGGCACCATGGAGGCTTCCTTCTAGCCTTGCATTCTATGACCTGAGGGCTTGGGAATCTGTCTATGTCTAGGGGCTGGGGGCTGAAGCCAAGTTGTCCTTCCCACAGAGCCAGAACCCCCAATGGGTGAATGGGCCAGCCATTCTGCCTTTTCAGGGGCGCTGGTGTCTCTCCCTGCCCCACCCCCTGTCTATAGGGCAGGGCCTAGATTTCCCCAAGGAGGGTTCCTGAAAATGACCAAGATGGGAAATTTCCCAAGATACCTTGGGAAAAAAACATCTCATCCCCCAGAGGCAGTGAGAAGCTGGAGAAAATGGATTGAGTTAGTGACAGTCTGCTCTCTGTCTCAGAGAATCACCAGACTTTTAGGCTGGGAAGGACCGTAGGACGGTATCTGGCTCAACAGCATCTTCTACTCCTGGAGAAACTGAGGCCGAGGGACGGGAAGTGACTTAGCCAAGGTCACAAAGGAGGTAGCACCAAAGACGATAATGCTGGAAAGTTTTTTAAGATGATTATTTAGGGATGAGTGGACCTTGGGATTGGGGGACGAGGGCATGCGAATTCTCAGCCAAGAGATGAGGAAAGGGTTATTTCTTCTCCTCATTCTCCTCCCTACATTTGTTACCTCAGCAACCATTCCCCCAGTCACTGCTGGAGTGACTCTTGACCTCCTGTTTAGGGGAAGAGGCTCCCGTTTAAAGCATCACAGGACTATAAGAGCTGGGAGGGTCCTTGAAACTGCAGATGTCAGGATTGGGAGGGACTTTAGAACAAGGAATGTCAGGGCTGGGAGAGACCCTAGAACAGGGAGTGTCAGAGCAGGGAGGGGCCTTAGAACTGGGGATGTCAAGGCTGGTTTTAAGCTCCTAGTCCAAAGCCAGAGCTCTGTTCATTGTACCCCAAGGCCCCCATGGAATCATGGAGACCAGGAATCACTGAATTATTGAAGAACAGACTCTTAGGACCAAATATTCTGAGACTCATAAACATCACATTAGAGGATCTTGGAACTGAAAACTTGGAATCTTAGGGATCACATAGTTGTCGAATTAGGAAATAGCATCACTCGCATTTATTATTTTAGAATCATCCAGTTACATAATTAGAGAATGTTAAAATCATATTTTTTTTTAGAATCAAGACCATATACTTGCTCAATTAGAGTCTTGGGGCAAGTAGGTGGTGCAGTAAATAGAGCACCGGCCCTGAAGTCATGAGGACCTGAGTTCAAATCCAGCCTCAGACACTTGACACACTTACCAGCTGTGTGACCTTGGGCAAGTCACTTAATCCCAATTGTCTTGCCTTCCCCCCTCAAAAAAAAAAAGAAGAAGAGAGTCTTGGAACTATAGATGCTTATAATGAAAGAAAGTTAGAATCTTGGATACAATCACCAAATTGGAAAATCTTGTTCAGTTGTGTCCAACTCTCTGTGATCCCATTTGGGGTTTTCTTGGCAAAAATACTGGAGTGGTTTTCCATTTCCTACTCCAGCTCATTTTATAGATGAGGAAACTGAGGCTAATAGGGTGAAGTGACTTGCCCAGGGTCACACAGCTAGTAAGTGGGTGAGGCCACATTTGAACTCAGGTCTTTCTGACTCCAGACCTGGCCCTCTACCCATTGTGCCAGCTAACTGCCCAGAACTCTGAACTTGGAAATCATGGCATCTGGAAATTCCTGAATCCCAGGATCTCGGGGGCCCTAGAGTAGTTGTCTAATCCATCTTTGTCTTAAAATACAGGATAGATGTCCACCTCCCACTGCACACCCTAATCCCATGAAACTGGTGTCTTCCCTCTCACCTGGGGCCCCAGGCATGCCAGGCTCTTGGAAATCCATCTCAAAGTTTCCATCCCCAAAGTGGGCTGTCAGGAATTTATTAATCAGCCTGGCCAATCTGTGCCAGATGGGGTCTTGGCATGTGGGGGTTCATGCCGAGAGAAGCCTATCTGGCTGCTGTGTGGGCGGGAGTTAGCTGCCTGGTCATCTGGTTCTCATCTTCTCCCAGGCTACGTCATGGGGGTGGGGGGGAGACGTTCTCCAATAGCCCTGCAGCCAGAGAGACTTTTGGCTCTTTTTGTCTCCAACAAAATTATTTTCAGAAGGGAGACCCAGGAGAGAGAAGGATGAAGTTAAGAGCCTGCAGGAGATGGCTGAGGTTGGGGGGTGGGGTGGGGGCAGAGCAGGGTAGGTCAAGGACAGACACAGGGCCCAGGGCTCTCAGCCCACAGACAGGGATCTTGCCCCAGCAGGGTTTTGGGGCTATGGGGTGTATGGCTGGCTTGGCCAAGGTTTCAGTTCCTGGGGAAAGAGGTGGAGCCCAAATGGGGGGGGGTTGGTTAAAAATAGAGTTAGTTTTGAGTCTCTAGGAAGAGATTAAAAACAGAAAAACTCTGACATAGTTGTCTTTCAGTCAGTCATCTGACAAGTGTCCCCTGAACAGATATGCAGTGCCCATTGCTGGGAGTATACAGACAAACAGAAAGCACTGTCAGCCCTCAGGAAGCTCACAGTCTAGTTGGAGAAACAGGACATTTTCATAGGGAGTCATTAGTAAACAGAACAAGACAGAGAATGAACAAGGTTTGAATTGGGTGGTCCACAGAGGGAGGGGGTGGAAGTTCAGAGGTGGGTGATGATTGGGTAGTCAGGGAGGACTTCATGGAGGTGGGGTTCAGACACTGGAGTCACCCTTTAAGTATTTGGATGGCAGACAGAATGTGTGCGGGGGGTGCATTTCAAAGGGAGGATGTCACAGGATGCATGTGTTCCCTGTTCTAAGGCCCCTCCTAGCCCTGACATCCCCTATTCTAAGACCCCTCCCAGCTCTGACATCCCTTGTTCTAAAACCCCTCCCAGCTCTGACATTCTCTGTTATGAGGCCCCTCCCAGCCCTGACAATGTCTATTCTAAGATTCTAAGATTCCTGTAAGTCTGTCCCTAGCTCTAAAGCCCATATGTCTCACTTGGCTCCCTCATGTTGAGGCCCAATTTTCTGAATATCCTCAGTAGCCACCTCTTCAGCCAGGCCTATGGTGGGTGGGGTGAGGATGGGGAGAGGCCTGGGTGGGGGAGGCAGCACTCCACAACTGAAGATCTATCTCCCTTCAAAAGGGCTGACTGTGCCTTTTGAAGCATTGGGTTGTGGTCAAATTCCAGGGTATGGCTCTGGCTGGCAACCCCTTGGAGCTAGGCCTGCTAAGTGGGCAGTTCTCTGCCCCTGGTGGGTGGGCTAACTGGAGCCAGATAAGACTGCCCCCTTGGGCCACCTCCCTCCGTGCTCACCACTGTCCCTCTCCAGAGCACAGGGGTCAGGGAGGCACTTTACTCTTCAGTGTTAAAACATATTTATTTGATCTCATCTGAACACCTGGAGTTGTTATCTATTCCTGTTTCACAAGTAAGGAAACTGAGGCCCAACTGAGGTGCCCAGGGTCACCCAATGAACTAGGGACAGAGCTGGGACAAGAATCCAGGCCCCTAGTGCCACACTTTTTGTCCTTTTTCTGCTCTATCTGCTTCCTGAAATCCTGATGCACTACAGGCTGACTGTTCTCAGCAGGATTTCGTGGCAGCTTTCCCTGATACACAGAACCCACCTAGGTCCACTCCAGAGCATTTAAAAGATGACTGGATTTGTGAACTACTCATCCACACAATGATTCCATGTATGTCCCTATAATACGTCCATCAATCGACCCACATGGGTTCCTCCTAAGTATCAGGCTCTGCGTTTATACCACATAAAGTGAAGGTCAAAGCCTCAGGAAACAGGGAAGTTTCACATCCAAGCTTTCAGAATCATAGCTACAGAGTTAGGTTAATCGAGCCCAGACCCGAGGAAACTGAGGCTGCGTTGTAAGGTCTAGGCAGGGAAAATGACTTGCCAGGCTAGTGAGTAGCAGATATGGGATTCCAGCCCAGGTCCCCTGGCTCAGAATCCAGCATCCTTTCCCCAGGGTTGTGATGCACATTGAATTAAGTAAATTCAATGTGTCCTATGACCCTAGATGTGCCTGTTCCAATGCCTTCTCTTATTTCCTACAGATCTTCTCACCAGGTCTGGTGAAAAATGGCCTCACGGGTGACCAAGATCCTTCTATTGCTCCTGCCCCTCCTGAGGGCCCCACCCAGCACTGCCCACTCCGTGCTGGTCCAGGCTGCCCTCCTGGAGGACAATGGGGGAAGTGGAGACATAGAGGGCTCTTCAGCTTCCTCCCCCAGCCTCTTGCCGCCCCGGACCCCGGCCCTCAGTCCCACCTCGGTGGGCCCTCAACCCACCCCTTTGGCAGGTCCTTCACCCCCAACCAACTTCCTGGATGGGATCGTGGACTTCTTCCGGGAGTACATGCTGCTCATTGCTGTGGTGGGGTCCCTGGTTTTCCTTCTTCTCTTCATCATCTGTGCGGCTGTCATTGTCCAACAGAAGCACAAGGCCTCGGCCTACTACCCATCCTCCTTCCCCAAGAAGAAGTACGTAGACCAGAGTGACAGGACCGGAGGCACCCGGGCCTTCAGTGAGGTTCCTGACAAGGCTTCTGATGCCCACCCAGAGGACACAGCCGGGGACTCCTCCTGTCAGCTCCAGGCTGACATCTTGGCCGCTACTCAGAATCTCAAGTCTCCAACCAAGGGGCCCCTGGCCAATGGAGATGGAGTCAAAAAGGAGGAGAAGGAGGGAAGGAAGAAGGACCAGGAGGCTGAGAAGGCTGAGGAGGAATCCCGAGGTCAGGGTAGCCCCAAAGAGATACCTGAGGCCCTCTCGGGGGAGGCTACAGAGCTGAGCTGTCCATCAGGAGCTGAGGCCAGAGCAGAGGAACCACCAGCAACTGGGACGAACCATGGTGAGCAGGAAGATGCCCCTTCATTGCTTCAAGAAGCTAGAGAGCCTGCCGGTCTCCTCGTCCCTGAGAGTCCCTGTGCATGTGGTGGTCTCTCTCCAGTGGTGGAACAAGTCAATTGCCTTCACTGAACCAGGGCCACTCACTCTTCCAGACTGAAGCATAGCTCTATCAATCAGGGGGCTTCCAGAGACTCACTCACTCTCCCCTGGCCAGCAAGACCCAGGCAGAAGGGTTGGTTTGGTGAATCTGCCTAGGGCTCATTAGACATGTTGCCCGTGCTCTCAGCTGACCTGATTACATCGGACTGTTTCCCTAGAGCGTTGAACATCCAACCCAAACCTCTGATATAAACCCAATCCCCAAGTTACAGAGAAATCACACCCTGGCTGGCTAGGGGTCCAGCTCTCTCCACTCTACTTCCAGCCAAGCAGCCCCCAGAAATCTCAGGACTTTTTTTCCTCTGGCTTCCCCAAATACACCCTCCCACCCCTGACCCAGAGCCGGAGTGTGCTGAGGCAAAGGCCCCTGATGACATGAAGGTCTAACCTCTTTTCTAAAGACTTTCTACTTTAGCTAAATCCATAAGTAGCTTGCCACCAACTTCAATCACTTAACTTAAGAGTTGTATCTGCCTGTGGGGGAAAGTGCATATGAAATAGAGAACAAAGTTGAGTGATTTTCTCTGGCCTCATTTTTTGTTCCTTCTCCAAATATCATCCAAGCAGCCCCTGGCACTGCCATAAGGGGCTAGAAACAGGTGTGTTCTGTTATGAACTAAGGGGCCTTTCTGATGCTTTCCTTGAACAGAGGGGAGGACAGGAGGATACCAGCCCTATTAGATGAAGGATTCCTTCATTTTCCCTTAGGCTTACAGTCTGGAAGAAGCAGGACCAGATCGTGAACTTGGACAACAGCTAGAGAGAGAAGAGAGATATGGGTCTCTGGCTCAGGAAACCACCTGAGGGAGGGCTTAGGGGCAGCTGGAACTGGGTGCCCAGACTCAAGCTGTGGAATGGGCTTTAGAAACCTTCCTCTCCCCTTTCCCCCAAAGATATCACTGGTCTGGCCAGTTAAAGGATCAAGCATGACCTGACGGGGAACATCTCCTCCATTTAAACTAAAGAAGGCAAAGTGAAGGGTCTCTTTCCTCTTTTTCCATTTTGTGCAGTGGGTTTTGAGAGTCAGGAATGGGATGAGGCACTGAATTCCCTGTACCGGACAATTAGAGCTTCACTACCAGTGCTCTTGGTTTTTTCTTGGATTGGGGCCAGATAATGAGATGCCCTGCTTCAGGGATGGGGAGCAGGAACCCACCTATACCGGCACCCTCTAGGCTCCCATCCCTGGTACTCTACTGGGAAGGACAATATGGAGTACTCTACTCCATCTAGCAATAATAATGATGATAAATCCTAATAAAACTTTGGTCTGGTGTGATCCACCTTGTGAGGCTGGCTTTCTTTGGTTTCTTAGTTTTCAAAAGCCTAGAAGGGTGAAGGGAAAGGGTAGGGTTTGAAGCCTAGAAGAGAGGGAAGGAAGGAGGGGGAAAGCGAGGAGGCCTTCTCAGCCTGTGGTGCTGTTTGATTGGCAGACCCGACACTTGGTCATAGAGTTCGGGGCACGGGGCCAAAGAGAGAAAAGGTGGGTCCCAAGAGGAATATTTAAGGTTGGCTGAAAAATTTCCTGAGATTTAGAGCTACCCAAGTAGACTTGGCTGTTTTGGGAGATAGAATCATTGATTGAGAGCTAGAGGCACCCTCAGAAATAATCTAACTTCTTTACTTTACAGATGAGCAAACATGTTCAGAGTAGTTAGGTGACATGGCTAGGGTCTCTAGGTAATAAGGGATAGAGCCAAGATTCAAACCCAGATCCTTCAACTCCAAATCCAGTGTTTTTTTCCATGATACCCAGCAGAGGGAAGACCCACTTCCACATCCACTCAGAGCCCACCCAAAGGGCCCTGATTAGGAGCCTACAGATTCTCCCAAGCAGCCTGCTGCCCTCTGAATGATTCTCTGCCTCCAGCTTCTTCCTTCCTCTGGGGATCCCTGGAGAGCCACAGAAGAGACCCAGATGTGTTGGGGACATCAAAGAGAATGTGTAGGGAGCCTTCTGGCAATCTGGCATCGGATGTGGGAGGGAAGGAAGGGGATGGCAGCTCTCTCTGAGGCCACAAGACTCCCTTGAACCCTGGGTCTGGCCAACAAGCCTTGGTTTTACATTTCCCTGTGACACAGCATCCTCTGTCTGGCACAGTGGGGTTCTCCTCCCCTGCCTCTACTCTGCAGGAAAGTGAAGCAGCCTTCTGCTCGTGCTCAGCTTTCTGGAGAAACTGGACAGACAACCTAGATTTGAAACATTCTGAGCTTAGTAGTTTCATAGCCTGGGATAGTGTCCAGGGGCCAGTCCCTGGTAATTGTGGGGAAAGCCTCTTTCTCTATGAGAGGACATGAGTTTTCTCATCTAAACCTCCCATTGCTCAGTTTTCCCCATCAACATAAGACAGAGAGGAGGAAGGCAGCCAGGAGCTCTGCCCAGCCCTGGGCCATTGTGGGGGTTTTATGTTACTTGCATAAAGTATGGCAAGTCCAAAGACCCCTGGGGGAGGAAGAGAGGTGGTCTGGAAAACAGAGTCTCATCTCTCTTCTTTTGGAGGACGGAATCAGCCTTTCTCTGCTTGGCCCCAGAGGCCAGAGCAAGGGGCAAAGAATGGAAGATGCAGAGAGGGAGATCTGAAACTCCTGGAGGGGCCTCCTGCCAGCCCCTGGGGAGGAAATGGGAGGCTGTTGGGGTGGCAGCTGATGGTTGGATCCCTTCCCATCTGGTCTGGTTCTGGCAGACATCTGGAATAGCAGGGGCACCATGTAATAACCCATCCCCCCCCCCCTCCTTTTACAGATTGGCCAGAGCTCACGCAGCTAGTCAGTAATAAAGCTGGGGTGTGGACCCAGAAATATGTATTAATAAAGAGACGGAAACATTACAGGACCCTTGGGCACATTGGAAATTGTGGCAAGCTAGATTTGTATCTGAAATGGACCTCAAAGTTCATAGGAACATAGAAATACGGCATAATAGGGGTCCTGGCCAAGGAGGGCTCGGTCCTTAGAGCATACACAATATTGTGTTTGCCACATAGAGACTTGGTGAACCTGCTTTCAGATATGTGTGATGGAGAGACCTGGACCCGTTCCCTTCCTGGTCTGGAGCATGTGTGGTAGGCATTCTACAAATGTTTCCTGTTGGTTTATTACATAGTGACCCAGTCTTTTAATTAGTCCATAAGTGTATATACAAAAGATACAAACAGATAAAATGTATCTCTCTTCCTTAATTTGCTTTTGTGGGAAGAGAAGGGACTACTATGGGATTTCCTGCAGGAAAGAAGCCACGGGACAACTTTCTCACCGGCTGCCATATGGCCATGATGGCACGACACCCTGTGCTGATCTTAGGTGATTGAATATTACAGACAGAACAAATCAGGAGTTGACCCTATGAGCCTTAAAGCGTCAGAAAAACCATCTGTGGGCTAGCAGCTAGAATCCATAGCAGGATCTGCCAGCTACAAAACGCAGCCTCCAAGCCCAGTAAGAAACCAGCCCTTGGGGCAGCTAGGTAGCACAGTGAATAAGCACCAGCTCTGGAGGCAGGAGGAGCTGAGTTCAAATCAAGCCTCAGACACTTGACACACTTACTAGCTGTGTGACCTTGGGCAAGTTACTTAACCCCAATTGCCTTGCCTTCCCCCCTCCAAAAAAAAGAATGAAAGAAAGAAACCAGCCCTGAGGGGGATCCTGCTGGACATCCTGAGATGTCCTGCAAGCAAGGGAATGATCTGTCCATTGGGTGCCCCACTCAGAAGTGAATTTAGTTGGGGGACTGTTGGGTGGTCACCACTTTTAAGTCTGGGACCACTCTGAGGTAATTTGGATCTTGCTATACCTTCTCAGTCAATTGCACTTTGCAAAAGCTAATTGATGTTAATCAGTTCCTTGATATTAAAGAAAAGTCAGCTGGTCAAATGGATATTAAGGAGGTGTTAACTGGGCAACTGTAGTGCCAATGCAATATTTACAATACCCATGATCATGATAAAGACTGTGACTATGACTATTGTATGATGTCTGATTGCAAAATATATCAGATTCTCTAGGTAGAGGATAGAACTGAAGCATTTATTTACAAACCAGAAAACCAAACCCCAAAACCAGTAAGCTGATTCCATCATACTACCAAAGATGTTCAGAAGCCATAATAACACTGAGAGCCACAGCATCCTTCAGCCTTCCCACAAACCAATACAAGATCAATATCTATTCAGGAGCCTATCTGACTCCTTGCCTGAGCATCCTCTCTCCCACACCATCTTGCTAGCTCTGGCTCCCCACTTCCTGTGGGCTCTGATTCCCTTCACCAAACTCCTCCTACCACAGGCTCCATGTGACTACATTCAGCCTATCCGGGGCAGAGTTTTTCTTCACAGCAGGGAAGCTTCCTGTGGGCTCTGCTGTACCCTTCAGAAAATTCCCTCCATCACAGGCTCCAAGTGATTACATTCAGCCTATTAGGGGGCAGAGTTTACTTTCAAAGTGGGGTTGGTCATTAAACTCCCCCCTAGGTCCATTAAGGGGCAGGGAAGATCTTCAAATTCCCATTCTCATTACAGCAATTGATACTGGGAAGAACACACTAAATGGGGGCTAGTCCTAGAAAACTGCTCAGGGTTCTAGGGGGAACTCTGAGGGAAGCAGAAACATTGACCCCACTCTGGGGATCTAACTTGATAATGTTTTGGGGAGAAGAAGTCCATCTTCCATTTGTACTGCAACAAGACCAGAGATTTAGAACTGGAAGGGGCTGTTTGGGGGCAGCTAGTCCAGCCTCTTTATTTGATAGATGAAATAGACATAAGGTGACTTGCCCAGGGTCACACAGGTAGCTAGCATAAGAAACAATGGTCTTACCAAGAACTCCACCTGGCCATTAGTGAATTCAGGAAAAAAGACTCTTATTTTATGTCCTTTAGGACAGGTAATTTCTAAGAAAAGGCACACTTGTTTAAGACAAATAGGCAGCTTTTATCCCTATCTCCATTTGCATTTCGCTCCCCTGTTCCCCATTGGCTGGGGTTCACAGCCTATCCTAAAACACCTGACCATGTTCCCTCCCCCTCCATGTGGGTCTCCACCCCGGATTACATTTCTCATTCCCACATTTCAGTGCCCTCCCCCATTCTAACTTACTTTTATTTAATAAGATAAAAAAATAAAATAAAAATCCTCATTTACTTTGTTTAATACAAGAATGACAAGCCATAAATACTTTTAATCCTAACTCAGAATGTCTGCATCACTTAGATTTTAAGATCTCCATAGCAAGAGAAAGGAATTTTCTCAACTGATAAGAGAGTTGAACCTATGATATCGGTAAGAAAAGTCCCATTATTCAATACAGTTTCTTGGGTGAATGGGCTTCATCCTTAATAAAGCTTCACCTTGTCCTTGCAGCTGTTGACACAGGAAAAAAATTCCCAGAGAACAAAGGGAATGTTTGCTCTCTACCTCTGAGCCACAATCCCCCCCCCATTTTACTTTCTGATAAATATGACTCCTTAGGTTTTGAAAAATTATGTATCACATGATTTCTGTGGAAACAAAAATTCAATCATCTCTTATAACTAGTAAGTATGTGAGGTAGGATTTGAACTCCAGGTCCAGGGTCTGCAGGTTCCCTTTCCCTCTTCTCCTTTTCCAGATGAGGTGACCGAGTCTCAAAGAAGTGGAGTGATTTGCCCATGTGACCATAGGGGACCCAACCTACAGGTGTGAGTGAGAGGCAGGAGACAGGAGGAAGTTGCATGCCAGGGAGGTGAGGTTCGGAACGGGCTCGGGAGCTCAGCCCCCTTGGTTTCCTTCAAGGCTCAGTTCAGAAAGCCTTTCCCATTCTTCCCAGTGGTGTTTTTTTGTTCACTCATCTGTGCAAATACATATTCTATCCTCCCTCCTCCCTCTCCAAGCAGAGACTGCTTGATTTGTTTCTTTGTCCCCAAAGGGTTAATAAATGTCTGTTGAATTGATCATCTAGTTCAGGACCTTCATTTTACAGAAAGGGAAACTGAGATCCGGAGCGGTTAAAGCAAATTGCCCAAGGTCAACCAGCTTGGTAAGTTGAGCTGAGTTGAGAATGTGTTTCTCTTCTCCAGGGGTCCCCACCCTTGCTCCCCCCAAGAACTTGTATGAGAAATCACTTGGAAGCCTCTCTATCCAGCTGGAACTTGGAGGAGGAGGAGAGGTGGGCCTAGGAGACCATTGTTAGGATCATTGGGGTCCCTGCCAATGGCTGAACAGTCTTTCTACTGTCCCTTGCTTGTAAAAATGTCCCGAGATGTGCCAAATAAAACTCACATCTGCCCCCAGGAGATGGGGAGGTGGCTTGAGGGCTGAGGGCCGGGATGGAGGCTGTTTCTCTGCCAACTTTTCCCTCTGTCTTAGTGATGGGGAAGAAAAGCTCTAAGCAACCAATAAAATTCAGTCTGCGGAAGTGAGAGACCTGGGGATGTGGGAATCAAGGGCCTGGGGCTACCAGCCAGAAAGGTGGTCCTCTTCCCTGCCCTCCTCCTCTCTCTCCTCTTCCACTTCTCATTCCCCTCCACCCCCAGGCCTTCTCTGGATCTATCCAACAGTTTAAAGACCACATTTGGAATCATCTGGGCCTGGCTTTCAACCTATGCAAGGAAACAGGGTCATGCAACTGTTCAGAAGGGTCCTTGCAGGTGCGTGTAACTTAGAAAACCACAGATTAACACTGTCTGTATTTCATTGTATTTTTTTTTTTGTTGACTATTTCCCAATTACATTTTAATCTGGTTCTGGACCCACTAGAGGGTGTTGTAAGAGGCATGAGAGGCCCATATCTGACACCTCTGCTCCAGAACAACTGCCAACACCTGCTCATTCAGCCCCTGCTTGGATACTCTCACTCACAGGGACCTCACTACCTTTACAAATAGCTGTTCTACTTTTGTACTGTGTTAATTAATAGAGAAGCTTGGGGACACAGTGAATAGAGTGCTGGGTCTGGAGTCAGGAAGACTCGAGTTCAAATGTAGCCTCAGACCCTTACTAACTGTGTGACCCTGGGCAAGTCAGTTTACCCTGTTTGCCTCAGTTTCTGTATTTGTAAAATGAACTACAGAAGGAAAGGGCAAACCATTCCAGTATCTTTGCCAAGAAAATCACAAATGGTGTCACCAAGAGTTGAAATGACTGAACAACAATTAATAGGCAGTTCTTTCTTTTTTTGAGCCAGAATAAGTAACTTACCACAGTGATCCTAGTTTCACTCTCTGGTGCCAGACAAAGTCTGCTCCTTCTTGCCTATAACAGCCCTTCCCCTATAATAGCCTCCCCCATCCATTTCCCTCCCCAATAGAATTAGGCTCTCTGAGGAACTTAAGAAATGTGTTTTTCATTCAGCCAGTGCATATCAGGCCTTCTCTGTACCTTAACCTCAGGTAACTTTATGAGGAATTAAGTGGTTTTCCCAGAGTCACCCAGTCCAGGCATCACCTCTCATAGCAAGGGCTTAGAAAATGCTGGGTGAATGAATGAATGTCACAGAATTAGAAGGCCCCATCTTTGAGGAAGGGACCTCAAAGAAAGAAGGTATCCTCATGAATCTTTTCTTCTCCTGGATGAACACCCCTGGATCCTTTCATCCATCTTTGTATGACACGGTTCCCAGGCCCCTGCACCGACCAGATTGCCCCCTCTCTGGACATACTTCCCCTGGATGCCACATGGGCTTGCCACTTAGACTCCAGGTCCCCTGGCAGAGAGGAATCAGCCCTGTATGGGCTTTTTGGAGGAGCTGGGGAGAGAGTATCATTCAACCATCTGCCTGCTTGGAAGAAGACCCACCTGGTCATCGTCTTGAAGAGCTAAGAACTAGCAATTCTGATGCCCATGGGGAGCAGTGGGAAAGGGACCCTCAAAGCAACATTTAAAGACAAATTTAAGTGTAGTCGAGGGAGAGATGTCAGACCCTGGGACATGTTTCCATGGGTATGGTAAAACAATCTTGTGGGGAGAGCCATGAAGACCCCAAGACACCCTGTAGGGAGCATTCTGGAGCTGGCTCTGATGACTTGGGAGAGCCAGTTGTTAAATTTCCTGCATGAGCATTTACACCTAGGAACACAGCAGACGCTACATAAAGTCAGGGCTTGATATATTGTTATTTTTAATTTTTCTAGATCTGATAAAGTGATGGTGAAAATATTGAGAATGCAGATTTAACTTAAAAGAGTGTCATA
This sequence comes from Pseudochirops corinnae, assembly GCA_028646515.1. Lineage (NCBI taxonomy): Eukaryota > Metazoa > Chordata > Mammalia > Diprotodontia > Pseudocheiridae > Pseudochirops > Pseudochirops corinnae. Next base: position 339,470,463 of record CM053587.1, on the reverse strand, counting down.
GGTACAACTCCCTCTTTCCCGCGTCCAGAGGTCTGGTTGTCAAATATTTACTAGGACAATCCTGTCTTTAGACCACTGCCAAAGGAGGGAATACAGTGGGACGTGGTAGTGCCATGGACTGGAGTATAGCAGTATGTGTGTATGTATGTGTGTGTGTGTGTATCTATCAGGTCAAGGGGAGGAATCCAATATAACAGCTCTCTGGTTTGATTAATCGTTCTCTCATACTCATTGTTTTTGCCTTAGAGGAAGAGGAACACTATCTAAATTGCAGCACCCTGGAACAATGCCCCAGTTGCCTCTCCTTAGGTGGGGCTCTGTGAACAGAAGTCAGCAACTGCAGGTCTGAGGGGCCTCTCTCAACCACTCTCCACCGTAAATTAGCATCTTCTTTCTTCTTTTCTCTTTCCCTGCCATCCCTGATGCTGGGGGGATTTGGCCCAGCTCAGGTTGCCTTCACAAATTCCCCTGCAGCTGCTAGCTCTGTCCTCCTGGGCAGGGGAGGCTTTATAGCAGCAGCTGCACCATATAAAATAAAACAGTCTCTAGTAAATTGGTTCCTGCTCTTAGCCGCTGCTGTGGCTGCCACCGGATACTGGCTTCAATGGCTGGGGTCATAGTGTCCTCTCAGACACAGCTCTGGAGATGGAGGTGGGGACCAGGGCTTGGGCTGGGTTCAGGATGGCTCACCTCAGCCAAGATCCCTTCTTGGAGAGGGCTCTGGGAGGGCAGGTCAGCGGGGTGCCTCCAGAGGGATGGACCATTCCTGCACAATATAATATGGAGGGGACAGAGAGAGAGAGGTGTGTGTGGAACGTGGAAAAGCATCAGCTTTGGGGCCAGAGACCAGGGTGTGAATCCTGGCTTTGCCCACCTCTAATGCAGGTCACCTGTGGTACCTTGTGTGTCTCTGGCCTCAGTTTCCTCATCTGTAAAATGAACGAATTGAATTAGATAGCTGTCTAGCCCTACATCTGTCAGTCTATGAGGCACTGGGTTAAAATCCTGCCTCAGACTTTTACTAGTTAGGTGACCTTGGGAAAGACTATTCAACTCCCCAGGCCTCAGTTTCCTTCTCTGTAAAATGAAGGGGCTCAACTAGCTGAGTTCTAAGGTTCATTTCATGTCTATATCCTATGAGAGGAAGGGGAAAGATAAGGGGTTGGCAGCGGCACAGAGGTCTGGGGACAAGGTTGTACAAAGAGTCACAACCTTGCCCTCTTAGCCTACCTCTGGTCAAGGGGCAGAATTCTGAGACTCTCCAGATCATTTTACAGATGGGGAAACTGAGGCAGACAAGATTAAGATACTTGCCCAAGGTCCCACAAGTATTAAGTGTCTGAGGCCAAGTTCAAATATAAGATCCTATATCAGGGCTGAAAAGATAGATCCAATCCTGCCATGACCCGGTCTTCCCTCTGGAGGAGTTTGTTATCTTTGGGAGGAGGGTAGGGAAAGTGAGTGAGCCTGCAGCTGTTCCCTGCCCCTGGTGACATCAGCTATGGGACCCAGGGGTGTCTGGTTGTTGGGTGGGTGGGGGTGGGGGGGCAGAATGGCTTCAGAGAGCCGGGGAGAGCTGGGGCCCTCCTGGGTGGTCCTACAGCATCCTCATTCATTTCGAGGGGAGAGTGTGGAGGGGGTCTGGACCAGAGCCAGGCTGTGCTCGGCAAACCACAGGTGTGGAAACCCAGATACTCGGCCAGTTTCCTTCCTTTCTTGTCAGAAACTATGACAAAATGCTAAGAGAAAACGTCAGAAGATGTGGGTCTGACTCTCAACTCTGCCACTAAACCCCTGTGCGGCCATGGCTGAGCTGCTGCCCTCCCCTGGCCCTTAGCTTCTTCCTTTAACGAGTAAGGGAGACGGGGCTGGGCCATCTCCAGTTGGGGATGGGATCACAGTGGACCCCAAGTCTCTCTCTCGCTCTCTGCCGTGGTGTGATCTTGGACAAGCAAGACCACATTGATTTTTATTGTTATTAAAAAAAATGTTTTGTTGATGACTTTTATCTTATTTTTAATTCTTTTGCTTTAATTTTTTTGGAGGGCAGGGCAATTGGGGTTAAGTGACTTGGCCAAGGTCACATGGCTAGTAAGTGTTAAGTGTCTGAGGCTGGATTTGAACTCAGGTCCTCCTGACTCCAGGGCCAATGCTTTATTCACTGGGCCACCTAGCTGCCCTGATGACTTTTATTTTTATATCAGTTATTTTTAGAAATGCCAGCCCAGCAACACACACACACACACACACACACACACAGACACACACACACACGCTCACACACTCACACTCCTTGAAATTGAACTCTCCCTTAGAACAAAAGAAAATATTTAAGGAAAAGTACCTGACATAATGAACACAGTTGATGGAGCTTATGACATTCTGCTGTGGAAGACCCCAACCTCTAAACTGAAAGGATGGTGCATTATCTTAATTTGAAGGCTGGAAGACTCGAGTTCAAATCCAACTTCAGACACATAATAGCTGTGTGACCCTAGACAAGTCACTTAATCTGTCTGCCTTAGTTTCTTCATCTCTAAAACAGGGATGATACTCATACTTACCTCCCAAGGTTGTTGTGAAGACCGAATGAGATGGTAATTACAAAGCACTTTACAAAGCTTAAGATGCTCTAGAAATGTGGGTTTTTTTAAAGCTATTATGTGTTCTCCGGGAATGTTATTTTAAATAAATTACTTGGTGACTGACTTCCTTTAGGGATTTTTTCATTTACATAGTCGCAGTCACTGTGCATTTCATCCTTTGGTTTCTGATTATTTTGCCCTGAATCTGTTCATACATGTCTTCCCAGGTTTCTCTGAAATCCTTGTTCCTCATTTCTTACGGTCCAGTTATGCTCCACCCAATCCACCAGGATTATTCCAGGCCTTTCCTCAGTCAGTGGGTCCCCACTCTGTTGCCACATCTCGCTATCACAGAAAGCAAGCGCCGCTGTAACAGTTTTGGTATGAATTGGGCCTTTGATCTCCTGAGGGGGCAGCTGGACAAGTCAGTCCCTTTATCTACCTTGGCTACAGTTTCCTTACCCACCAAATGGAGGTGACTATCCCGGCCTACCTGACAGTAAGGTTGTGATGCTCTAACCTGGTTCATGACTGGGAAAGACTTTGAGACATTATTTAGATGTGTGACCTTCTAGAGGTCTGAACCTCTCTGAACACACACACATACACACACGTATATGTATATTGTATCTACATATATGATATATATGATATATTATAATGCATATGTATACATGTATTACATGATGAGTTGTGATATATAAATATAACATATATGGGTAAGTGTGTGTATACATGTATTCTAGTTTATATAAATATAACATATTATATACATATATTATATTATGTAGGTATGTATATGTTTGTAAGAAATACAAGCTAGCTGGGGAGGGAGGGCACCAGAGGCTGGGGGGCTCAGGGAAGGCCTTGATATAGAAGTCAGTTTTGAAAGAAAACTCGAGATTCTATGAAGAGAGGATGAGAAGGGATGGCATCCTAGGCATGAGGAATGGCCGTGGCAAAGGCCTGGAGAGAGTAGATGGAGGGCTGTGTATGAAGAACAGCAAGAGCACCATTCTGGTGGGATTGTCGAGTGCAGGCAGGGGAATAATGTTCATTAGAGTTGGAGAGTTAGGAAAAGGCCGGGTTGTGAAGGGCTTTCAATGCAAAAGAGAAGAGGTTATATTTTATCTTAGAGGCTGAATAATGCTGAGGTTATGACCTGGAAGGATAATGGTGCCCTGGACAGTAATAGAAAATTTGGAAGAGGGATAGGTTTGGCTAGAAAGAAAATGAGCTCGACTTTGGACATGGTGAACTTTTTTTTTTTTAGGATGATCTCAAAGGGCCCTGCCAGCTCTAAATCTCACAATCCTATGATCATAAAAGGATTCTTAATGAAGTATCTAGAGTTTGACCTACTTGCTGAGACAGAGATTTGAAAGATAAGAGATTTGTGCTAAAATAGAAAACTGAACATAATGAGCAGGGCAGTGGATATGTAACTAGGGTGGGACAACTGGGGCTTTGTCCTGGGGTAATAAATTTACAAGGTGCTGACAGCAGTGACAGTCCTCTGGGAACAAAGAAACTACAGGGCTAAGCCTAGAGTTAGCAACAGTGATTAATCAAAATGGGAAGCTATCAAACTGTGGGCTGTGTCCTTCATCCTCTTCCACCCCAGCTCAACTTTCTCTGGGAACCGTTTGTGACTACTTTCCCCAAGTGCAAAAATTCCTCATTACAATTCTGAGGGGCACAACTAAAGGTGAAGTTTAAGGGAAGACCTTTAAGATAATGTTTTATAGGTCAGTGGCCTGCTGTTTACAAGTCACATTCACTGGATCTCCCTCTTTATCTGGTAGTCAGAAGGCTGAAGGAAGTGGTTTTAGCCCACAGCCAGTACCAGTGATTCTGATGGTGCCTTCCTGTTTGTTTCATGGCCTTATGAAAAAGAGTCTTTAAAAAAAATATATTTTGATAATAGTTTTTAATAAAATTGTTTTTTTTTGTAATCCCACATATTTTATTTCATGCATTCAACAACTTGATTCTGAGAAGGGGTAAAAGGGCCCATGAAACAGAAAGGCTAAAGAATGCTTGTTCTGTAACACCTCCTTTATTTGACAGAGGGGGAAACTGAGTCCCAGAGAAGGGAAGTGACTTGGACAAGGTCCCAGGGGCTCCATCCATCCTTTGTTCTAGACCCTGATTCTCCTGCCTCTTGGGCCCTCTTTCCCTGACACTGGAGGATCTGCCTCTCCCTATCAGCCGAGAAGAGAGAAAAACACAATTCGAGGGGGCTCTCAGCTCTGCCCTGTCAGCAGTGTTCCCTGTGACTGCCGGAGCTATGCTGACTATTTCCTGTTTTAATCCCGGGAGAGACATATTGGAAACGGCTGGTTGTGTCTTATTTTTGTTCCAGTTGCTGCAGTGCTGAGACAACCTGATTGGGTTAAGGATGTGGCCACAGGCAGGCCAGGGGGAAGTTCCAGGGGGCTGGGGGAGCCAGCAGGGGCTGGAGGAGTTGGAGATGGAATTGTTATTTTGGGGGTGAGGGCTGGTTGCTAGGCTGAACAAACAACTGTGACTCATTTGTTGGCTCGGGGACCCACAGCAGGGCTCGCCCTCTGCAAAGTAGTGAGATCAGCAGAGTGCAGCTCTGGCATCCCCTCCCCCTGCCCCATGCCCACTCCCTGGCCTTGCCACCCGAGCTCCCCTCCTCAGGCCTGATGCCCATCTGCCTTGCTGGGTCCCAGGAGTCCTTAACCTGGGGACCAGGAGCTGACAGGGGCCCCATGGGGCGATTGTGGGGGTTGTGAACTGGAATTTGAGAAAAAATTTATTTTCACTAACATCTCACTGAAATTTAGCATTTTCTTCAGTCATTTAAAAATATGATTCTGAGATGGGGTCCATAGGCTTCACCAGACAGGCTGCCCAAGGGGTCCAGGACATAGGAAGCCCATGGCCAATGGAAAGGCCACTACAAAGCTGTCTCCTGGGATTAAAAGGCCTAAGAAGCCTTGGGGTCTGGATCTGGCTCCCTTCTTATTAAACCATAGGACCTTGGGCAAGCGATAAGCCCATAGAACTGGAACCAGGGACCTCGTAGGACACAGAGTCCAGCACCCCCATTTCATGGATGGGGAAACTGAAGCCCAGCAAGGAACGAACAGGCAGGTGACCGAGTCAGGATTCAAAACTGGGTCTTCTGACTCTAGGATTTGTGTTCTATCCACGATGCCACTTCCCTTTTCTGGGCCTGTTTCTATCTCTGTAAAATGAGGGTGTGGGCCCCGTTAATCCCCATGGTCCCTTTCATTTCTGACTCTTATGATTTGTTTTTTGAACTGAAAAAAAAGTTTTGAGTCAGTGCCTCAGTTTCCCCCTCTGTAAAACACAGATTATGGTTTGTGTATCATCTATGTTGCAGAACCAAGGGGAGAACGTAGGACAAACTCACTCAATCACAGCTAGCAAGCCAAATGTACCAAAGAATATGAGCAGATGCTGTGGGGGAGGAGAGGAGGAGGCCCAGGCCCGGGTTTGAATCCTGCCTCTGCCATGTCTACCTACTTGACCTGCAACAATTCACTTCATCTCTCTAGGACTCAGTTTCTTTATCTGTAAAATGAAAGGGCTGGACCAGTTGCATTAAGATATCTTCCAGCTCTAATACTAAATTTGTCTTAATAGTAATAATTATATTAATTTATTGCACTGATCAATACAATTAATTATGTGAAGTAATATAATTGATTACACTAATTAATGTAACTAATTGCATTGGTGTAATCAACAGAGCTGTTTACATTGATGCAATTAATTACATTGGTTAATATGATACCACTGACTACATTAATTTGTTAATATTAATTATATAATAATATATTTAATACATTAATGGATAAGATTAATTAGTGCATAAATGCTTTTTCTGGTTTAATTTCTTCACTTTACAGTGCAGAAAGCTGAGGCCTTGAGTGGGGAGGTGGTTTGCCTAAGTCTGGAAGGCTGGTGGGGAAGAGATCCCCCGCCTTCCAGCCGGGTGTTCTTTCTACCATGTTACATTCTGCTCAGTCTCATTCCCACTGGGCCTTGCTCTGGGCTGGCTCACTGAAATAAATCCTCCGCAGTTCTAGCTGAAGCTTCTAACCCCTCTGGGGGATCTTATCTTTTCTTAAGGAATCTCACCCACTGAAAAGCCTTTACCGACCAAAGAAATGAATCTTGATGGGTGGAATTTCAGACCCTGTGAGAGGCAATGGGGAAGATCTTAGGGAGAGGCTGTCAAGGAGATAACATTTGTAAAGTCTTAGACGGTGCCTGGAATACAGCAGGCACTTATTAAAGGTGTGTTCCCTTTCTTCCCCTTCCTTCCAATCACCATGTATGGGATGGTCACAATACTGATGTGTGATGACACCCCTCTTTTTTCTACCACAAAACTGGGGAAGGGGAGGTTGGGGGGCTTTTCCTTGTTGGCCCTTAGTTCCCTCTAGGCAGCACTGTGCTGAGGAAAAAGCCCTGAATTTAGAGTCAGAGGACCTAGGTACAAATTTCGTCTCTGACTGCCTCTGGGCCTCAGAATCCTTTGTAAAAATGCACAGGTCAGATGAGGTGACTTCTCAGGTCCCTTCCAGGCCCAGATCTGTGACCCAAATGATGCCACAGATCACTACAATACAGTCATGCATCTCAGGCAGGGTCCAGATGGCTAAGAGACCCGGGATGAAATACAGCCAAGGAAACCAGGCTCTCCCAGAAATGCAATGACTTGCCCAGGGTCACCTGCCAGCAAGCTTCAAGGACGGGATCTGAATCCAGATCTTCTTACTTCCAAGTTGCTAACTCTAGCTGCTGCTCTGGGAGTTCAGAGCCTGGGGCTGAATCTAGGGCTTGGTTTCCTCCTCTGTAAAAGCAGGGGGTTGGTCCAGATGGCTTCTGAACTCTTAGCTTATTCTGAAGTGCTACACTTGGCTAATTTATTGTGTCTGGCTCCCTTTTCCTCCTTTCCTTGCCTGGAAAAGGGAAGCACAACCCATTTGTACCCTCCCTCACCCCCAAACTCCCAGCCTTCTGTCAACAGGGTCAGGAGGTATCTCAGAGTTTGTATTGAGGAGAAGAGGGGCCCCTTGGGAGCCCTGGCTGGGCCAGGGAGAGGCCAATCACTGACTTAGTAAAAGCTAGATCAGTATAAAAATAGACAGGGTGCTGGAGCTGAGGGGCTATTGAAATGGGGTGGGGGTGTCTCTAAGGGAAGAGGAGGCTCAGGGGTGGGGGAGACTGGCTTGTCACACAGCAGGAGGACAACGATCAGGGTAGCAAGAGAAGACGCTGTGACCCAGAGGCCAGAGAAGGGCATAGCATTGAAAGCCTTTTCAGCTGGACGTAGCAAAGCAAGATTCTCCCCTCTTTCCCCAGAGCCTGGCAACTTTGCATAAGTTCAGTGGAATGGCATTTATTAAATGCCTATCATTTGCCAGGCCTGGACCTGCACCCCCAGCACCCATAATGGGTAATCCCTGGGTCCCCAAGTAGGAATGGGGGGGCAACTGTTTCAAAGGCCTTATTTTTCACTGAGAGCAAGCACTCTCCCTCATGGGATATCTGACATCATCTTAGAAGTGTTGGAAATCTAAACAGCTCATGGTCCACAGAGATTTCTTGGCCAAGGAAAAATGTTAAGTCTAGCTCGATTTCATAGTGAAAACATGGAGTGAGCTCAACAGAGAAGAACTCTTGGAAATTCCACAGAATCACAGGATTTCGGAGTTGGAAGGATATTGGCCATCTGGCCCAACCCATACCTGAAAGGACTCCTCACTAAAACATGCCCTGAAAATGGGCATTCAGCCTCAGTTTGAAGGCTAGTGATGGGGAACTTGTCATCTACCGAAATAGTCTCGTGTTGTTGTGTTTGTCCTTCAGAAGACCATGGTGTCAGGGAAATGATGATATGACTTGCAGCTGACTTGGATCAGCCTCACTTTCTCCTCCAGAGCCACCTGGGTCCAGTGGCCAGATATTCATCAGGAGGACTGCAGATGGCCCAGGATGCAGCGGGAGACTCCATGGCCCTTGTAGGCTAAGGCCTTAGAGTGAGGTAATGCCCATTCAGTGAACAGGCCTATTTAAAAAGAAGTGAGTCAAGGGATGGCCCCTTTAATTAAAAAAAAAAAAATCAGATTGGGAGGGGAAGACCCTCAGGGTTGCTGCTCAAAAGAGAAACAGTTACTGTGACTATCTATGACTTCTGGACAGATCTAATTGTTAGCAAAATTTTTCTGATGGAAAACCTAACCTAATATTCAGGTGAACTTTTGTAATGATTAATTTCAAAAAATATTCACTGGTCATTTATCATGTATAAGGCAGCACGGGTAGAAAATAGTGTTGGACTTGGAAGACCTGGGGTCTGCTGGCTGTGTAACGTGGCTAACCCCAAACTTTCCGACGCTACAAGGGACAGAGAGGCTGCTATCTGTACCGATACAAGATGTAGAAAACGCCTGGAGACCCATCCTCAGGGCTATTGTGAGATTCAAAGGAGATCCCATACATCAATTCCTGTCCAAACTGTCAAGTTCTGTATAAAGGTCAGTTGTTATTAATACTAGTAAATGAGCAGAGTTGGGCCTTGGATCTCCAATCTTCTGGTTCCAAATCATGTTCTTTCAAGGGCTCCAAGTTCCAGCCTTTGGCCCACCACCCGACAATGGAGAGTCTGTCTTTAAATGGACCTCTCCCTTGGAGAGCTAATCTGTTTCAAGGTTGCCTGTGAATAAATGTCCTTGGCTGGGAAGCCCATCTCTTGCTCGATAGATGGATGCCCCCAAGTGGCCAAACAGAATGGAGCCGAGTGTGAAGTCTCCCGGCTCTCTGGGGACTTCGGTCTGACTCCCATCCTGGCCCCGCATGCATGGACTGGGTAACTTGGCAGATGCTCTTGGGACAAAACACCTCCAACACCACCTAGAATTTTAAGTAAAAAGTGTCAACAACCTTGCTGGCATCTGTCCAGCTTTTCTCAAAGAGAGGGATCAGAGAATAGGTCTAAGACAAGGATCCAACTTGGGATCCTTCTGAATCCTCTGGGCAGAATCCAGCACAGCCAGGTAGAGCACAGAGCAAGGCTCTCCAGGTCCATGGGACCAGGAGGCACCAGGGTGAGATTTCATTTTTTCCAAAGAACAAGTTGATGATGTCTCCTCCTTCACCAGTGACACCAAGGAAGGTACCAAGGCAGGACTTTGCCTTAGATACACCTCTCCACCCGGTAGTAAAAATGCCCCGTTTTGGAAGCAAACCCAAGGCTCCTGGGGGCTGTATTGGAGTACAGGTCTCCCCACAAACTGAGGCTTTCCCCAGGGGGGCTCGGAATCTTTATGGGGGATGTGTGAACCCGAGTTCCTTGGAATAAAGGCTTCACCTGGTATGATACGAAAAGACTCTGAAAGCTCAGGAAGATAGCCTGGGGAATTTTCTGAAGGGGAAGAGGGCCCACCATGCCTTTGTGAGACTGTTTGGGCTGCTCTCAGTAGCATCTGGAGCAAGGTATCAGGCTTCTGAAATGGTTTTGTGCATTTCAAAATAACATGCACCAAGAAAAAAAAAAGCAGTCCCACCAAGTCTTCCTCTTCGTTACAAGGTGAATGCAGCAAAGTGACCACAACCTTTGGGAAGGGGAGGGAGTGAATGACCCAAGAGACAGCTGATTGAGGACAATGAGTTCTTACAGGAGTTTTATTATATCATAGATGTGTATATGTGTGTACATGTATATATACATAGAAGATCTGCTTTATGTACAATAATGGTTCTCTCCAATATTTATACCAAGGCAATCTGTAACAATAAGTCTTTTCCCCAAACCCAACTCAGGTACAATTAAGTGCTAAATTAAAGTCACCCTTCAGATGAAAGCTATTCTGGGGCTCCACTTTTGTTTCCATCTTGGGAACAGATGAGGTAATGCAGGTCACACAGTTCACAATCTCCAGCTACATCAGCCTCGAGGGGGTGACAGGGCAGAAACAAGCCCAAAGACAGAAGAGAAGCTACAAGTTTCACAAGGATGTATTAGCGCTTCTACGAGAACAGGACATGGGGCGTGATTATCACATGGCTCTTTTATTGGGGAACAAGAGCTCCCTATCCTCTAAGGGGAGATGTAGTGCACTGGAAGGGGAGGCTGAAGGGCCCGGCCAGCACAGCCTGCAGCCGGGGAAGGGGCGGCCACAGTCACTTCTCCTCCTTGGCCTCCTCTTTCTTAGCAGTGCCCTGCTTTAGTTTGTAGTCCGCGAGGGCAGCCTTGATTGCATCTTCGGCAAGCACTAGGAAAGAAGAAAAGAAGGAAGGAAAGAAAGAGGAAAGGGAAATGAAGGCTGGCATTTTGAAACTATCGGAAACCTGGGCAAATCTGTCTTAAGGCAAGACTCTGGACCCTATAAAAACACCGAAGGGCAGCAGGCGAGAAGAATCACACAGCAAAGAGGGGACAGCTACTTCGTTACTGCCCAGCCCACTCCATCTGAGATTGTGGTCTTACTTTTCTGACTTTCTAATTTCAAAAGGCTAGGTCCAGTTGCATAAAATCCCCCTTAGATCCCTGGCTCAGCTCCGAGACCTCCACTCACTGCTCTGATGTTCAGCATCCACCTCAATCATTCATTCATCCCCAAATATTGAGGAAGCAGGCCTTGGGGAACAAAGCTAGCACCTCGGTCTACACTGCAACAAAGCCTTGAGCCAAGCTTCTCGTCCTGGCCTGGGGTGGACGAAGGGCAGAGCTGGGGGCTGGGTGAGAGAGCATGGTCAGGTAGGGTCAGACCAGACCCAAAGAGAGGTCAGCGACGGTCACCTTGAATGGAGACTGTCCTTGGCCCTATGCTGGTCACTAATTTTATTTAGCATTTTGATATTTCCCATTTATTCTAGGCAATATGCCTGTCACATCTTCAGAGGACACATGGGGGGAGGGCAGTTTATACACTGGACACAAGTCAGGATCCTCAAAGACTGATGAGATGAAACCAACTGTGATAAAACGTGATAGAGAAAGACATTAAGGCATAAACTCTGGTTAACGAATCATTTCACAAACTTACATGGGGGCACCTGTGACCAGATAACTTAAGTGAAGAAGATCTAGGGATCTGGCAGGGGTGGGGAACCTGAGGCCTTGAGGCCACACATGGCCCTCTAGGCCCTTGGGTATGGCCTTCTGAGTCCAAGTATCACAGAACAAATACTTCTATGAAGGGGATTTGTTCTGTGAAATTTGGATTCAGTCCAAGGGCTGTACTTGAGGACCTAGAGGGCCATGTAGGGTTTCAAGGCCACAGGGTCCCCACCCCTGGGGGGAGTCAGGGCTTAGCCTAAGCTACCTGGGCCATGGCAGCCCTGCCCCTGATGGAACACAATCTTGGGCTGCCCTGTGAGGCAGGGTCCAGAGGAGGGCCCAGTCCCAGGGGGCTATGGCAGTCCTGGGGTTCAGTCTCCATTCTCCATTCTCCATAGGCCAGAGGGCATTCAGAAGAGGAGAAGCTCACGGGATGTTTAGCCCGCAGGAAAGAAGCCTTGGGAGGGACACAGCTTGGAACAGAGAGAGCTCATGACCTCACTTCCTCCAGGGCCCTCTTGGGGGAAGACGCCAGGACATCATAAGAGGAGGGTCCGGACTTGGGAGACTCTGGTACCTCACCCAGGCCAAATTTCAGCTGACGAGAGCTCTGAGACCTCCCCACAAAGCGACTCTTTGGTTTCTGTCAGGAGACCTCTGAACCTCCTGCACTTCACACCTAGATGACAAGAGCTATCTCCCGGCCTCCACACAGCTGCCAAAGCCATCTTCCCTAGGAGCAGACCCCTACTCCGTTAACTCCATGGCTCCCTACTGCTGTCAGGATCAAATACGAGCTCTGTTCGGCTTTAAAAGCCTTTGCCAGCTGGCTATTTCCCCTTCCACACTGTGCGATGTGGCCACACTGACCTTCTCTGCCCCTGGCATGGGGCCTTTGCCTGAGCTGTGTTCCCCTGCCTCGAATGCTCTCCCTCAGAGGCCCTCTTTTCCTACAAGACACAGCTTAAACACTGCCTACACCAGGCAGCCTTTCTGGATTCCCCTACTGCTGGCGTCCTCCTTCCCCGAGGCCCTGGGAGCTCTTCCCGATCTGTCTGTACTTATTTATGTCCTTGGTGAGGGCCCATTAGAGTATCCTCCCTCATAGCACCCAAGTCCAGCCACCCAGTAGATACGTGACTGATGAGGCAGGCCTCCAACCCTTCATAAGTGACGCTTTCTACTGACCTCGAATCTGCTTCTGTCACCTCCTCTCTGACTCCTAGTTCCTCTGGGGCCCAAGAAGGGCTGGGCCAGCCCAGCCCAGCCCAGTCCAGTCCAGCCCAGCCCAGCCCAGCCCAGCCCAGCCCAGCCCAGCCCAGCCCAGCCCAGCCCAGCCCAGCCCAGCCCAGCCCAGCCCTCCTCCACATCCGGGCAGGCTAAGGCTCAACACCTGACCCCTCCTCTGTTTACATCTGAAGCAATGACCTCCTAGCATCCCAAGATCATCAGGGCTGGGGGTGGGGGTTGGGAGGGTTGTAGACATGGCAGCTCCCACCATCTGTCTCCTTTGAAGGGTAAATGTGGAAGCTCTGAACAGCTAGAAGCAAAGTGGAGGGTGGGCTGGAGGTGCACAAAGCAGCATCTCCTAAGCCCCAGGATGCTCTGACAATCTGCTAGAGAAGCAAAGGCAGTCAGGGTGTAAGTGCTCCAGAGGTCCCTGCAGAACAGGCACTTAGCCTGCCTCAACCCAGAACTGAAGTGATGGCCCCAGAGGGAGGCAGGGTGGGACGAGAAAGCCCATCCCCGAAGGGTCTCCAGCAGAGGGGGCTGGAGAGAGGCTTCCCACTCCCACTGGGGCTGGATCAGGCGGCTCCTGAGGTCCCTTGTGACGGGGGAGAAGCCCCGGGCTAGGTGTTGGAAAGCTCTCCAAGACACAACATTCAAGGCTAAGGGAGCTAAGGATCCTAAGTCAGTCACCCCATGGTCACGGTGGGCATCAGGCCACTGGGGCATAGTTACAGAAAGAACGGTAAAGGGAGGAAGGCAGGCTGTCCTGAGGTTGGTGCTTTAACACTTCTGGTCTTCCTTTCTCAAGGGCCCTTTCCACTCTTTTCTTTCTTTTGCTTTTTGGAGGGAGGAGGGCAGGGCAATTGGGGTTAAGTGACTTGCCCAAGGTCACATAGCTAGTAAGTGTTAAGTATCTGAGGCTGGATTTGAACTCAGGTCCTCCTGACTCCAGGCCAGTGCTCTATTCACTGCACCACCTGGCCGCCCCAGCCCTTTTCACTCTCACTAAAGCAGAACCAGAATCTTGGTATCTGGCTGAAAAGCACATGCCTCACTCACTCCTAGAACTGGGAGAGGAGGGAGGATGGAAGACGCAGTGATTTACTGCTACCAGGGGTGAAGAGGAAAGTCACACAGACCTGCCTAAAAAAGTACCTCTTCTAAGAGAAACCTGATATGGAATGCAGCAGGAGTGTGACTGGCCTCCCAAAGTCCATACATGGAGGCCAATGCCCCAAAAGGCATCTGGGAAAAACATGACGAGAAGCAGGACACAGGATCCAAGCCCACAAGCTGACCTGTAAATCTTGTTTAAAAAGCAGCCCACAGAGCTGAGACGGACACACCTGGGAAGGCCATGACCTCACCGGGTCACATGGGTGGCAGGCCCTGGGACTGCTCTCAGCTTTCATGTTTCCCCTTCAAAGGAGAAAGGCGGTGGGAGCTGCCGTGTCCACCCCCTCCTCCCCAAGAACCCTGATGGTCGTGGGACACTGTGACTCAGACTCCCTGCCAAGGCCTCCCTGCCCCCTCCCATCTGGCTACATGAGGAGGCCATGTCACTGGACATGACACGAGATGTGAGGTCAGTGGCGTTTCTGCTGGGCCGTGACTTACTGGAGCAGTGCAGCTTAACTGGAGGCAGGCACAGCTCCTTGGCAATATCAGTATTCTTGATGGTTAAGGCCTCTTCCACCTGAGCGTTGTAAATGAAAAGACACGAGCATCAGACTTGGCCAAGGACTCCTCTTTTCTTATAGGCCACATGAGACATGGGGAGGAAGACCAGGCCTCTACACAGGATTCACTGATGAAGGGATACAATTTGTCTTCATTTCTACACCTTGCCCCCCCAGCATTATTCTTTATAACAAAGTCATGAGTTTTTGCTTAGCACCAACCAAACAGACAAACCAGGCCAGTCCTGAAGCCTACACAGGCCTAGGTACAAGTTAGAAGGGCTATGTGCTCCTACTCTATCCCTTTCATACTCTTTGGTGGGGATTTTGAATAAACAAAGGCTCTTTTTCATCAGCAATTCCAAGTACAGGGGAAGGAAATTCGATGACTATAGCTGGACAACATGTGGGGAATGTCTTACTGGTCTCTTTAAATTTAGAATTTTATAGAGAGCCAAAGAAATGAGAACTGGGAGCACTCTGAGATCTGTGGTTGTCGGTCAGTCATTTCACTGTGTCTAAGCCAGTGTGGCCCCTTTGGGGTTTTCTTGGCAGAGGTACTGGAGTGGTTGCCATTTCCCTCTCCAGCTCACTTTACAGAAGAGGAAACTGAGGCAAGCAGGTAAAGTGACTTGTCCAGGGCCACATAGCTGGGAAGGGTCTGAACTCTGGAGGAGTCTTGCTGACTCCATGCTCAGCGCTGCTGCGCGCTGAGGCGCCACTTCCTCTTAGAGATTGGCTTTTAATTAAATGAATTAATAATTTAATTTTAATTTTACATAAGAGAAACTGAGACCCAGAGAGGGAGTATGATGACAGAGGTCTCAGCCAGACTCCGCCACAAGGCTTCTGGTGAATTCCCCACTCTACTGTGCTGCCCCTCACATGGAGCAAGTCAGGCTAACAGCATTTACTAAGCACCTACTAAGTGCCGGGCACTGTGACCCTACCCAGAATTAGATGCCAGAATGTGCTGTTGTATGCATGTGCGCGCGCGCACACACACACACACACACACGTGTGCAATTGGGAGTTTGAGAAAAACCAGGGTTAGGAATCGGCACCAAGATTTCCAACCTAATTTGAGCAGAGCACAGGGCCTCCTAATTCTTCAGGGGGAACTGTCACATTCTCCAACCAGAATGCCTGCCATTCTCCCATTACACACCCCTCGAGGTGGAGTCCCAAATCAGACTCAGGCTGGTCAGGTGCTGCAGGCTGAGTGAGGCCTTGGCCACAGCTGGGACATCTCTGATTCAGGATCCAAGAGCTTCCAAAGGCAGTGACTATGGCTTCTGCCTGAGACTGGTGGCAGGCCACAGTGCACGTGCCAAGGCCTGGGACCAGCTCCTGATTATTCAGAAGAGATGCCAGACTGCTGGCTACTATGGCAAGTATGTTAAATAGATGTGAAACAAGAAAAATGTCAAAGGCCAAATGGAATAGTGCCCCCCAAAAAGCAAATTCAATCTTCTGACAAAAACTCCAAGCCAGAGCAGAGCCCATCACCAGCCTTACCGTTTTTCCTTTAACCCACTCAGTGGCCAAGGAGCTTGAAGCAATGGCAGAGCCACAGCCAAACGTCTTGAATCGGGCATCCACAATCTTCCCTTTTTCATCCACTTGGATCTAGAAAAATAAAACCAGTCTGGGCTACCTGCACCACAGCTCAGGGTCTGTGTCCCTGGGGTGACTGGGGTTCCTGGGGTCCATGTGGGCACACTCATCTGCCTTCTACTCCATGTAGGCATTTAATGACAGTGAGAATGCATTGGCCAACACAGACAGGCCTGCCTGAGAAGGCTCTGTGGGGACCATTTCTGTTCCACTCTCTAACCCCTCAATGCTGGAGGCTGCGATGCTTAGCTGTGGTTCGTTTGGGGCTATGGCTTTTTCTTGGGTCCTGAGGCCTGTTCAAAGGTCCTCTGCCAATTTGTTTCTGTACTCCAAGATAAGACTGCAAACCTCTGGCAGGAAGACAAGCAGCCTCCCTCCCCACCATATGAGGCAATTGTTAACCAAGCTGAACTCAAAAACAACCAAGTGAGACAGGGTTCTCCAAGGTCAATCCTGCCCCTTGACTGCTCAGAGCCCTGGGCTGGGGTCACCAGCCACAAGGGGAAGTCACAACTCTGAAGATGTCATCCTGACCCAAGGTGGCTAAGTTAGGATTAATTTATTCCAACAAAAATATTGTTCAACACCAACTATGTAACGTACCTAATAATTAATATTAGGCTCACAGGATCCTAGCCCTAGGGGTGATCTTGTTCAACGCCTCCCTCCCCAATTTGGGTCACACCTTAGTCTCTGTGCTAATGAACTTAAGAGTTCATGAATTCAGTGGAAGCAGAATCCTAGCTAATAAGAGGGAGGAGGAATGGTGTCATGACACCGGGACTTTTTTTCAGAGAGGACAAAACCCACTCTTACCTGTAATTTCATGACATCTCCACAAGCGGGTGCCCCCACCAACCCAGTTCCTACATTTTTGGACTTCTTGTCAAGGGACCCTACATTTCTGGGATTCTCGTAATGGTCAACCACCTAAAATGAAAGAATTGTAAAATGAACATAAATATCCTAGCTATAAAGAAGAATTTCCTTCCATTATGGGGAGGAGAGGAGACTAAGGCCTCCAGGAAATGCTGCTGCTTCTGACTTGTCGCCAAACCATGAAGCCAACTCTCCATGAAGCAGCCCCTGCCCCCCTGCCAATGAGCAGCAATTTTTCAGTCTCCATTTCATCAGGACTGAGGTGGTTCAGTCCATCTAGCCGGTTACTGGCTTACTTGGGGCACAAAGACCCACGTGACTCCCAGCACCTTCTGACACCCTCACAGCCCAAGACAGGGACAGGAAATTCAACTTCACTGGCCTAGGGAACTCCCTCTACCAATGCTGGCTGACACCTTCTCAGTCACACACTAAGGCAGAGGAGTCAAACTTAAACGGCAATAGCCCTGGGCCACAAAATGCCTTCACTGTAAAATGGGCCCATCTGATACCCTGGCCTGAGGCACTGAGAGGGCAGCCATCCCACCCCCCAGGGCTCCCAGTAAACTGGACAGAGTGAATGGCCAATGGCTCCAGAAGCTGGGAGGCTGGTGGGCACAATGAACAGAGCCCACAGGGAGTCAGGAGGAGCTGATGACATCGTGGGTCCCCTGAGGGAGAAGGAGGAATTATCATCTTGGGTGCTTCTGACCAGAAGCAGGAAGGTGGCCCAGGCCATTTCCAGCGCACTTTAGAGGCGCGTGCACATGCAGGGATTCACAGAGGAGGCACCAGCCCCATTCTCTACACTGGCCCTGCCAGGCGCATCTACACAACACTGTAACTGAAACCCCCCAAACGAGTGCATGGCCCTGTAGCTGGGCCCCGAGCCTGCTGGCCACTGAGGCTGGGACAATCTCCTGTAAAGAATTATGGGATTTTATTGAGGAAGTTGCAGGCTTGCCCTGCCCTGCCCACCCTGGGGCCGGTCAGTGAGTACTAGGGGGTGGTGACTTGCCCCCCTGTTCTCCTGATTTCTCACCTGGAGGTTTCCCCAGCCCCCCAGCACCAACATGCCAGAGACTGGTGGGCCTGTAATGGAAGGATGAGGTGGGGAGTGAGGAGATTCGGGCTTGACAGCAAGTCCCCTTCCCAATGTGAGTCTTGGCTTCCTGGCACAGTCTGACTTCCCCAGCGACTACAGACTGATTCAGGAGCACTCATCCCCAGCTGTTGTAGAGCTTTCCGCTTTAAGGCCAAACCGGTCTGCTGGGAGGCTGTGCTGGCTTGTCTAGACCAGCAAGGAACTTAGAGACAGTCTGCTCAGAATCCTGCCTGCTGGTACAGTAGGAAGGAGTCCTGGATTTGGGATGGAGAAGCCTGGGTCAAATCCCAGCTCTGAGCCCGGGGCCCTCCATCAACTTCCACCCAAAGCCAAGTCCTGCTTCTAGATATCAGGTTTCTCATCTGTAAAACGGGGATAATAATTCTGCTACTGCTAGCCGCACAGCAAAGTGATTTATAAAGCGGAACTATAATAATTCCTCTAGGTAACTCCTTTTCATGGCCCAGGAGTGACCCTGGGCCCTTGATGGTTCTGCCAGCAGGTTCTGCCACAGTGGAAAGGCTTGGAGGAGCCTTTTGTCTGAGAGTCACCCCATGTTAAGGGCAAGTCAACATTTATTAAGCGCCAACTGTGTGCCAGGCATTGGGCACACAGACTCACTACTGGTGGGGACAAACGTTGCCATGACCTTTACCTGTCAAAAACTGCTTATTAAGGCACGAAGGGATTGTCCTATGCCCTGGGAAAAGGAATACTTGTGATGGTATTGTTACTATTTTCTCTTGCAGGTGTATAAATCCAGACCCTCAAATAAAACACTAAGGCTTTTCTGATTTAACTGGAGGGGAGGGGTGTTTGACAGTCCCCTCTTTGGCCTCAGCCTCCTCTTTTGTGAAATGAGGGGATGGGCTCCATGGTCTGGATGTCAGCTATCCCAAGGGCAGGCAGTTGGTGTAATGCGATCCAGGGTCAGGAAGCCCCCGAGTTCACGCTGCACTCCTCACACTGACTAGCGGGGAGGTGAAGGCGCCGGCATCAATGGTGGTCTAGCTCTCCACTGTAAAGTGTGGGGGCTGATCGAGGACCCCCCCAGTCCCAAAGTCCCTTCTCTCGGAGTCTGTCCGGGCACCACTGCCCCGGTGCTGTACCACACCACAACCACTCATCTCCAGGTCGGGTTTTCTCGGTCCACTCCAGCACTCCGAGAGGCTCCGGAGGCAGACCTGGATCAAACCGCACCAAGGCCACTTTTCTGCCTCATTCCTTTGTCTTGGGACGGTCACATTTCCTTCATTTAAAGAAATGAGCTCGTTACTGTTAAATAAGCCGCGATGCTTAAGAGCATATGAGGAGGGGGGCCCGGCCTGAGCCCCTCCAACGGTCCTGCCAAAAGCCCTTCGATTCTCTGAACCTGGGAGGGAGCGTCCGGACAAAGCTGCCGACCCCGGGCGGCCTTCCGGACTGGGGGGCCCCGGCACGTGACCAAGCCCCCAGCTGCGCTCCCCATCCCTTTTTCCCGACCTCAGGCCCAAATATGCCCCTCGCCCAGTGCCTGGCACACTTGCTGCCTCGACTTGCCTCGGCTGCGCCTTTGGCAGACGCCCCCTCCTAGGACTGGGGGGGGGGGGAAGCTCAGCCGGACGCGCACGCGTACGCAGAAGGGGGAGGGGCGCAGGCGCAGGCGCAGGCGCAGGAGGGGTGGCCGTTTCTTTCTAACGGCGTCACCCAAGGTCTCCAACGTCCCCGCCTCCCCCGCCCAGGCGCTCCGCGGCCCCTACCTTCTTGTGGTACAGCCGGGCCGGAGCCGAGAGCTCCCTGAGGGGCGGCCGCCGAGCGCCCAGGCACATCACCGAGGCCGCCCGCCTCAATCCTGCCAGTCCGGCCTTCGCCGCCGCCGCTGCCATGTTGTGTCGGAAGGCAGAACCGCTGAGGGGGCGGGACCTCTGCCGACGACCTGGGGGGCGGAGCTCAGACCGAGGGGGCGAGACCGAGTGGGCGGGGCCCAGGCCGGGCGGGTGGGACTGAAGGCGAAGAGGTGGGGAGATGGAAGGGGCGGGACGCAGGATGACTGGTCTCGGTAGAGAGTGAGGGGGCGGGGCTGAGCACACGGGGGTGGAGCCGATCTGGGGCGGAGCAAGGCCGAGGGGAAGTAGAGGGAACGCGGAGCGGAGAGGAGGAGGGGGAGGGGAAGGAAGAAGGGAGGGCTCCGAGGCGGCTCTAGAGCCGAGCTCGAGCTCGGGCGGAGGTGGGCGGGGCCTCGGAGGCGGGGCAAAGTCGTGGGAGGGATGGAGGAAGGGGGGAGGGGGAAATGGAAGGAGAGGGGCGGGGAAATCGGGAGGGGAGCACCTGCGGCCTCGCCCCGCCCAGCGCTCTTCACGTGACTGTGCCCAGGCTGCGGGCGTACCGGGTTTTGTCCCTCTCCCGGCCACACCCCCTGGTCTCCCGGCAGCGCCTTGGGGAAAGTCGTGGGGGGTCGGGGCCGGGTAAGAGTGCTTGGGCTGCAGGGGCGGAGAAAAGCGCCCAGTCCTGGGCGATGACCCATTCTAGGGATGGGGAGACTGAGGGCCAGAGCCCTGCGGGTCACATGACCCCTTCATTCTGTCCCATATCAGTAATGGATACAGTAACCATCATCCGGTGCGCCAGAAACATTCACGGGACACGTAGGTGCTGTGTGACCCTGGGCAAGTCACCTGACCTCTCTGTGCCTTTCCTCATTCGTGAAATGTGGATAACGTCAGCGCCCTCTTCACAGGGTGGTCGTGAGGGTGCTAAGTGAACAAACTGAGAAGTGCTTATAATTTGTAATGTATAATATTGTATATTACAAATTAATACAAATCAATTAATATATAATATATATTAATTATAATAGTTGTAATAAGCCAGAACGAGCCTGGCTTATTGTCTCTGACTTCCAAGAAAGGTAGCATTGCTTTCAGTTGTGGAGCGGGCAGCCTGGCCTGAGAGCCATCTGTGGGCTTTGCAGATTGCCAGAGGGGTTCTGAAGACCGAAGGACCTCTGATCTGTGCCTGTTAATAAATCTGTAAACATTTGATGCCTATGCTGTGCAGGCACTGTGGGAAAAAAGGCAACGTGCCTTTTATCTGGGGGAACACCAAGGAGTATCAGTTAGCTAGAACACTAACAGTCCTATTTATGGATTCTAACCCAGGTCCTCAAAGCCTGAGGTCTTGGAGAGGCAAATGAGGCCCCAGAAGCCAGATGCTCCTCAGGGTGGGGAGGTAACCTTGGCTTCTCTTAGGAATTCCTGCTCTTTGCAGGCCCCTCAAGGCCTTGGCCTTGGCTAAAGGCAGCCCAGTGACACCAGTCTGTCTGTGCTGTCACAAGGGCCATACTGCCTGTCACCACAAGTCCTCCCACCAGGCAAGCACCTTTTTATTTTTTGGCTACAGTAAATTACAAAGAAGCTCTGTTAGATTTAGAGGGGGTGTGGAGTATAATAGTGGTGATAGCTTCGATGTCTACAGGAGTCCAAGGTTTGCAGACTGCTTACCTCTGCTCATCTGGTGACTCTGGGAGAGAGGTCATTTGTCACCTTGGGTCATTGTGGTGAAGACCCTCTGGGCCTGCCCTGCCATAGCATATCCATCACTTGGCCTTTTCAGGGCTTGTGCTCTCCTGCTACAGCCCAGGCCACAGTAGGTGTCTGTGGAGGCCCAGCACAGCAGCCTCAGAAATCAGGACTGTGACCCCTCCATTAGAGGGCTTCTCTTTCTGGATTTTACATTTCCTTCATTAGGAGCAAAACTGTGACTGGAAAGCAAAAAGGTCTTGGTGTCAGTGTTTGCAGCCCAAGGACGCCGGTCCTGGCCATTGGCGTGCATTGGGCTCTCCCATGTGTGGGCTCCTTTCGTGGTAAACATTCAGGGATCAGCACGGTGCTTGGGCACGTGAGATGTGCCTCATAAAGCTTTTTCATTCATTCACATGACCTGATTTTAAATTCCCTTTGCAGTGAATGAACATGGATGGATTTTACTGACATGTATTCTTAATGACTTGTCCATTGTCCCTTTGTGTAGGACGAGCCTGTGACGGAGGGTGGAGAGGAGAGCGCTGGATGAGGCTCCCTCCATGGGAGTGTAAGCGCTTGGAGGGCAGGTAGTCTAGCTTGTGTTTCCATTCCCAGCCTTAGCACAAAGCCTGGCGTGGTACATCCTTCAAATGCTCTGCCTCATCTTGCCATCTCTCTGTCTACCTGTCTCATCCATCTGGCTCTCATGCACTATCTGTATCTCACCTCTGTCTCTTTACCCATCAATCAGCCAGGGGTGGGAAACTTGCAGCCTTCAGGCAGGTTCCCCACCCCTCAGTCTAATCTGTCCTCTAACCTATATCTATCTACCTGTCCAGATCTATCTTCCTATCTTTTATTCTTCCGTCCATTTATCTCATCTATAATTTCACCTATCTCTATCTCTTAGTATCTCATGTATCCATCTCTTTCTCAGTCTGTCTCCCTTTCTCTTTCCTCTAAGTATTTCATGTATCCATCTCTCTCTTTCCCTTTCCCTCTTTCCCCTCCCCCTCTGTCCCTCCTTTTCTCTTTCTCCTTCTCTCCTAAGTATTTCATGTATCCATCTCTCTCTTTTTCTGTTTCTCTCTCTCCCTGTCTCTCCCCTCTAAGTATTTCATGTATCCATCTCTCCTCTCTCTCTCTCTCTCCTTTTCTCTCTCTCCCTCTCCCTGCCCCCCGTCCCTCCCTTTCTATTTCTCTTCCTGTCTCTCTCTCCCCCATCCCTTTCTCTTCCTTTACATGGCCACCACCTTAATTGAAGCTCTCATCATCTTTGGTCTGGATGACAATTGTGATGGCAGCCAGGGTGTGACATCGGGGGCCTCGTGGGCGTAAGTGCTGGGATCCAGTCCTGCCTCAGATGCCGTGTGACTCCAGAGCAGTTATTTAGTCTGGGATCCTCCATGTCCTATCTATACACCAAAGTGATCCCAGCAGAGGCATTTCCCTCCCAGGACTGTTGGGAAGAATGAAGGAGCTCGTGCCTATTAAGCGCCATCTAAAGGCGCTTTTATAGCTACATGTTTAACAGTGAATCTCACTAAGGTCTCTGGCTTTGCTTTCTGCGGTGATCCTGGCCCTGCCTCACCTCCTCACTCCCCAGACCAGCTTTCCCTGGTGGCAGCTCCCCCAGCACCTACCCTGACTGTGGCTTGTTCTTCTGAAAAGCTGCTTTCCCCAGACCTTCCATGGTCCTGTTGCCATATTCCTTGGCCTGCCATCCAGGCCTCCAGCTTCATTCCCAACTCCTCCTTGTCCTGAGCTTTTTATCCCTCATACTCACACAAGCAGTTCCCGGTCTGGGATGTTCTTTTTGCCTCTTAAACATCTCTTCTTCCTTCGAGGCTCAGCACTGACGTCGCCTCTTCAGAGAAGCCCCCTGCTTTGCTCGTGCCCTGCTCTCTCACTGAATCTCCTGACTCCTTGCCTAGATGGATTTCCTTTTCTTTATTTTGGGAAGTTGTAACAAATGAATCTATAACTCTCTCTTTGTCCTTCCCCTCCCCTCTGTTTCTATTCTGTCTCTCTGTCTCCATCTCCATTCTGCTTTCTCCTCCTGCTCCTCCTTTCTTTCTCTCTCCCCACCCCCAGCAAGGGACACTGCTTTCCCAAACGCCAGTTTTTAAACCTCCTCCCAACTGCATTCCCAGTAAATATACTCCCATGAGCAGCACCTGTGTTTAACACTTTATTTCAAATGCTTTAGGGAAAGAAAGCATAGTGCTTTCCCCTCTGAAACTCTGTCCACTTTGCCTGTTGTGGTGCATATTTGTGATTTTCATGCTGTCTCCCCCATTAGACTGTGAGCTCCTTGAGGGCAGGAACCCTGTTGTGTCTTTCTGTGCTTAACCCTGTGCCTGGCATGGAGTAAAGACTTAATAAAAGCTTGTTGCTGTGATGTTCAGGGGGAACAGCCTTCCTTGGGTGTGGAGGGAAGACCTTTGGGTTTCCATGAGGGAATCACAGTAATTTTCTTTTACCTTCACATATCACAATTTGTTTAGTCGAAGTGTGACCAATTTTGATAAACTGGACTCTTCTCAGCAACTCAAGGTAATAAGACAACTCTAAAAGACTCAGGATGGAAGGAGATGTCTACATGCAGAGAAAGATCTAGAAAGAATGGAGTTTAAATGCAGACTGAAGCAAACTACATGCTCTTTCTTTTTCATGTCTGGTTTTGCTTCCTCTTTCCCATTGTTCATTCCAACAGTTACAGCCCTACTATACAACCAGACTAATGTCCAACGTGAAAGTATTTGCAGATCTTATACCTGATTGCATGCTGCCATGGGGGGGAGGGAAGGGAGAAAATTTGAAACTCAAGGGATTGTGGAACTGAATCTTGTAAACTAGAAGTAAACAAATAAATAAAAAATTTATTTAAAAAATACTAAGTCACTTCCATTTTGAATTTGTGAAATGTTATGTTGTTCTAAGTTTATGCCCAACAGTTTTTGTCAAATAGGGAGTTTTTTTTCCTAAGTAGTTGATATTTTCCAGTTTACTGAACCCTGGGTTCCTGAGTTCTGTTGTTTCTTATTTCTCCTCTGTCTAGGAGACTGTTCCATTGATCTCTCTATTTTCTCATCAATACCAGATGGTTTTGATGACTGTTGCTTTATAGTCTGGCTCTTCATCTTTAACTTTTTATTTCCCTTGATATAACAGATCTTTTATTTTTCGAAATGAATTATTTTTTTTTATCAGATTCTGTAAAGTGTCCTTTTGCTAATTTGAGTAACATTAAAAGCATAAATTAATTTTGGTAGAATTGTCATTTTTATCATATTGACATGGTCTAGCCATGAACACTGAATATTTTTCTAGCTATTTAAATTTTTATTTCTTTACGGAGTACTTCGTAATTGAAGCTACCTATACCAAGTCTTTTGTGTGCTTTGGTAAAGTGATGCCTAAATATTCTGTGCATTTTGTAGCTTTCTATGGCTGTCATGGAACTGGAGTTCCTCTTCCATTGAGAGACAGGCCTTGTGGATTCTTTCTTTCTAGGGTTATGGAGGGCTTGGTCTAGCTCCTTAGGTCAATGCCAAGCCTCCTTTCCAATTCAGCCAGGGACACTTTTTCACCCTTCATAAAGTGGTAACGGATCAGTGGATCCGCTTTATCCATCTGGTTTAAATTAACACCTCTTTACCTCAGTTACCTGCCCTTGACTTTCTTTGACTAAACATCACCTGAGTTCAGGGAAGGGAAACTGCCCAGAATTGTCCTGCCCAATCCCCCTTACACATGTGCATGTCTACGTATATATAAAACATATATTACACATAATAATTATGTGTATGTATTGAGCTAAATAGTGCAGTGGATAAAGCATCAGCCCTGAAATCAGGAGGTCCTGAGTTCAAATGTAGCCTCAGATACTTGACACTTAACTAGCTGTGTGACTCTGGGCAAGTCACTTAACCCTGACTGCCTCCCCCTCTCCCCCCAAAAGAAAAGAATAAGGCTGGCTGATAAACTGCTAAGGTCTGTTTGGTGGCCTTTCTGGCCTTGGTCTTCACCTGTTTTTCAGCACAGGGAGGGTCCTTCACCTGGCCTGTGTGTCGCTTTGAAGGGGCTGGCCTTGGGCGGGGTCACGACCCCCGGCCCGGCAGGCGCTGTTTTTGTAGGTTAGTGATGACACATACCGGGTATCAAACGGGACAGAAAATACAACCTTCCAAACCAGAAGAGCCGCCGTCACTTGGACCCGACAAAACAGAATAAAAGTGACGGGCACGCGGCACCTGCACTAAAGGAAGAAGTCGGACCAGGCGCCGAGGAAAGCCCGTGCAAAGGCACGGAGATGGGAGACCTTCGTCCCGCGGAAAGACCCCTTCCAGCTCTGAACCCCGTGATTACGGATTCGGGCGGCGGGGAGGCTCCTATAAGTCACTTCTATGAATGAGGGTGAGAGCAAAGGCGAGGCAGCGGCAGCCCCAAAACCAGGGCTGCTTCTCCAGCACCTGCTTCGGTCAGCACTCGTAGCACAGGTTAGCCCCGGGAAGGCTGGGGGGGGGGGGCGGGGGAGTGAGACTCACAGAAGGGAACAAGGAAGGTCTGGCCTCAAGCAGGTCGGACAATCTAAGGCAGCTGGTTGCGTTTAAGCGAGGCTGCGCCACGGCACGCACATGCGTCAGAGGAGTGGCCGGGGCACGGGCGCTAGGGCGCACCTGCCGCAGCACGCGCCCTGCGCACACAGGGACCAGTAAGTGAATCGCCCTTGTCCTTCCCAAGATGGCTCCAGATCCTGTACGGCCCGCCCCCTACGGTGCCTTGACCTCCCCTATGGCCCCCGCTTCCCGTCCAAAGGACCCGGAAGCCTGCTCCTCGTCACGCCTAGACGGACGCGGCGAGCAGGGCTCCCTTCTCGGCCGAGAGGAGGCAGCCCGAGGGGAGAGCCTCCCGAGGCCGCATGGCGCCTCCGCCGCCGGCCTGCCGTCAAAGCGCCGCCGGCAGCTTCACAGCCCCGCGCGGCAGGACCGCGATCCGGCGCGTCCCGGGCAGCCTCAGCATAAGCGCTGACGTCACAGCAGCGTCGGCGTCGGGCTCGCGGGGGAGAGACGCGGGCGGCGCAAGATGGCGGCAGCAGCAGCAGCGGCGGCCGCTTCTGGGCCCCGGGCGAAGGCCCCGGCGGCGGGGGCGGGGGCCGTGGCGGCGGAAGAGGCGGAGGACGAGGAGACGGCACCGGCCCTGGCTGTGACGGCGGCGCGCGGGCGCCCCGAGCACGAGGTGCAGTCGGAGGACTCGGGCGGGGGCGGCGACGGCGGCGACGAGGACGAGGACGAAGACGAGGACCTCGGCTGCTCCTCGGCTGAGGAGGAGGACGACGACGACGACGAGGAGAAGGAGAACGAGGCGGAGATCCAGCGGCTGGAGGAGCAGGTGTGCACGGGGGAGGGGTGAGGGCAGGGGAGGGGGTGGCGCGGCGGCCGTTGCTGGGACTGTTGTCTCGGAGCCTCGCGCACGCGCAGTGAGCTCCGCGCGGCCCCGCGCTGTAGACCCACGTGCGACCGGGCCCGCGGCGCGAAGGACGTGAGGAGGGGCGGGCAGAAACGGGGGCTCCGCCCTCGACGAGCTCTCTCTCCCATGGCGGGGCACTAAGGGGACACGCTTGGGATCAGTGGGACGTGAGCGCCGCGGGGAAGGCGCTGGCACAGAGACTAAATAGGAGAAGGTCGGGAGGCCTCGGGGAGGGCAGGCCTGGCAGGGGGCACGGCCAGAGAAAACGCCCGGAGTCGGGAGATGGAGGGATTTGTTCGAGGATGGAGCAGCGTAAGAAGGGTGTGAGAAGACTGGGAAGGTAGGAAGGGGCCAGGTTTACCAGCACGGGGTCAGTGGAGTCCGAGGGACAAGTCCTGCCAGCCACCCTCCCAGGCTGGCTTCTATCCCTTAAAGCCTCTGCTGTGGGGAAAGCAGGTGTTGTGTGGGGGGAGGAGTGCAGAATTTGGGGTCGGGAAGGACTTGGTTTCTGTATCACTGTCTTAGCCAGGGGGTCATGGGTTCAGATCCTGCCTCCCATGGTGAGTCCCTGCTGTGCAAGACTGGAGGCCGCCCCTGGCATCCTCTCTGTTCACAGCCGCCATCTGCAGGGGGCACGAGCCCCTGGCAGGGGCAGGGAGGCTCCCCCAGCCCCGTGTGCGCCTCCCCCAGCTGGTGTTGGGAGAGTCAGGGAGGGCTCCTCCTAGGAAAGGGCACCTGAGCAGGGGGGGTGGGAGTCAGATCAGGGAAGCTCTGTGGCCGGGCTGTTCAGATGGAAGGATTGCAGATCGGAGCTGTGTGTTGTGAGTTGGTGTGCTGGTGGCTTCTCCCGCCCCACTGGGAGGCTTGCTCTTCCTGTGCCCTTCCTTGGGGTCTTTTAAATTGTGTCCCCCTTGTCTCTGAACGTCTCCCTCTCTTCCCTCAGGGAGCTGCTCCTCCTAATGCAGACTGAAAAGTGAGGAGGGAAGAAGGCGCTTTGGTCAAACCCGGCCGGGCTCTGGCAGGGTCTGATGGCACCTCACCAAGGGAGGGCCTGGCCGGTGTCACTGTAGTCACTTACCACCCCAGGATTACTGGTGTCGGAGGGGTAGATGGAAGAGACAGATTTATTGGTTTGGATTGAGGTGATTTAAGTTGGATCAGTACCTGGCCCTTCATGGGAACTAGGTCACTTCTGAAGTCTTGGCCCCGGGTATGGGGGGGGTGGGGTGCTGGGTCTGACTTGGGGCTCTGCTTCCCCTCAGGGGAAGGCGGTCCTTTATCGTTCCCTTCTCCTCTGGTTTTTCCAGAGATGATATGTTTGCTTTTTCCCATAAACAGTGGGCTGTGATCAGGAGCTTCAGAGAGGCTTTCTGACAGACTGATGGCACTAGATTTTCAAGTTGCAGCTCTTTTTGCAGAATATCTGTGATGAGACCTCATAATTCATCTCTGTTCTCATTTGTTACATAGTGCAGAAGGAAAGACAGTGTTGTATTGGAACACATTTGTATTTGTGGAGAGTAATTAATGTAGCATCCCAGAGAACCTTGCAGTATTCCGGAGGTCAGTTAGCATCTGCATTTCTTTTCTTTTGGCTGTTAGGCCTCCCCACCCTTTGGATGAGGCGATTGGGCCAGTGAAAGGTTTACTTTCTAGTGTGCCAGGCTATGCCCCTCTCGTCTCAGGCTCCAGGTAAATTGTGCCACAGTTTTGGGGTTGAGCAGGAGCTAGCTCGGTCAGAATTCTCTCAGTTGTGAATTTAATGGGTCTGGCTAATCTTACCTTCCTGTGGAACGTTAGTTTGGCTGCTGACATGGCACAAGGAGGTCCAGGGAGAGCGTACATGCACTTCCTGGTTAGGTACTGATGTGTGCCTGGTGATAATAGGACCTTGTTTTAATGAATCTCAAGATGGGAATCTCTCATCCTCACACACACCGCACAGCATCCCAGAGGTAGAACTGGAGGGAACTCCTGGGGGATGTGGTCTAACCAACCATCTTATTTTACAGATGAAGGAGCAGGTCCAGGAGAGGAGATCACTGGGAGAAAGGAGCAGAGCAGGGTGTGGTCATCGAACCACTCTGTTCCTTGTCATGTCCATCTATACATAGATAACTTCCTTATTCTGAAATAACCACAGATCTTGTAATTTAAAGAGACCTGCAATTTTAGGGATGAATATGGATTGGTGATTTTTCCAAGGCTGTATGGATGTACCTACATGCATACGGAACAGGGTGGTGGTAGATCCAGGGAGTTCCCCAGTACACAGGAGGGCACCTTATACAACACCTCCCCATCCCCATATATAGTGAAATGACAATGAGTGTGGACTGAGATTGAATTCTGGCTTGGCACTGAGCTGGTGAGGCTCCTCTCTGCAGTGCTCTGTGCTGGAGTTTGCTTTGATGCATAGTAGACACTGCAGAAGCTCAGGATTTTTGAGCCTGAACATCAGGGTTCAGATCCCAGCTCTGCTCTGAGTATCTGTGCAGCCTTGGCTAAGGCGCTTAACTGTTCTGGGCTGCAGCTTTCTCTGCAAAATGAGAAGAGGGCACTGAATGACTTCCAAAGGACTCTGATTGGAACTGGCTCTGAAGTGTTCTTATTTTAGGCTTTATTTCTAAGTTTTTATGTATCACACCAGGAGAAAATTAAGTAGAGGCATCATGAAAAATTATTGCTTTATAAAAACACATAATTTTTTCCTTATGAACCATGCCTTTGTTGCTATATTGTTCACTTTATATTTATATAGTACTTTTAAAAACCTGTCATAGTTTTGTCCCTCTGGAATTGAGGAGTCTTAAGCACTAAGAGGTTCCGTAATCTGCCCAGTAGCACAGTCAGGCCAAGATGGTCTTTCTTAACCCTCCTGCTGTGGCCTCCCAAACAGCCAGGCTGCTTTTTTAGGTTCAACAACCTCAGGCTGGGTGGGGCTTGTTCTTCACTGATATCATCATGTGGTCATTATCATGAATACCATGATATGTTGATTTTTCCCCTTGGCTGCAAAGTGCTTTTTTATTATAATGATAACAGTATGATTCTTTACTTGAATTTGAAAGTTCTTGCCCAAGTTGTTGTCCCTGATGTTTGTTACTCTGAAAACCTCTACTTTTATCCTTTGTCAGGGAGCTCTGGTTAGTTCCAGGCCAATTGTTTTCTACTCCAGGGTCTTTTGTTTTTATGTTTTATTAAGTAGAACTTGTACTGTCACTTGTGAATGGAAATTGCTTGTTGAAATGGATTGGTAGATAGTAGAGGCCTCGACGACCTGGGCTTGGGTCAGTGACCTTGTGAGATAGGTATGGTCAGTCTTCTTGGTTTGTTGATAACTCCTTCCCTTGACGGTCTTACGTGATTTGCTTGTCTTAGGTAAGGGGCAGCAGTTTGAACAGGTACTAACATTTTGTGTTTATACAAGATATTTCCCCTTGATTCCTTTTCATCATGTGCTTTCCTTTTCCCTGAGGGGACAGTGTTTAAAATGTTGGATTGTTTTTCAGTGATTTTTTTTTCCTCACTTTTAAAATATTCTGTTGATGCTTTTTATTTTTTTAACATCACTGTTATTTTCCAATACACCTGCTACCCAGCAGAACTGTCCCTCGTAACAGATTAGTGCAGTTCAGTAAAGCCTTAGCATCCTGGCCATGTGGGCAGTGTAAGTCCTCAGAAGAGGTCACCACAGTGGTCAGAGGATGGAGGTTGTTCAAGGTTTCTTTCCTTTGCATTATTGTGCTTAGACATTGTTCTCTTGGTTATGCTTTAGGCAAATATTATTTATTTTGCTTGTACATAAAGAGGAACGCTTTAAAATACAATGGTGAAGTTGGTTTTCTGACTTTTTTTTTCCAGATTACATTTAAATTAACTTTAAAAATATCTTCCTGTTAAAGCTTTCCATCAATGCCTTTGACTACAATTGCCACGTGGATCTGATAAAGCTGCTTCGGCAAGAAGGGGAACTTATCAAGCTGAGACGGGCTCGCCAGAAAATGAGTGAACTTTTTCCTCTCACTGAAGGTAAAATTGGTACCATTTCTGCTGACACCTGTTCCTTTCAGAATTTAGACTTGGGAATGTGTTTTAGGCATCCACAGCCCTTTTTAACTTTCTGGGCAGATCAGCCAGAAAGTTTAGGAAGCCCTCAGTTCTTGTTCCAAGGGAACAGGTGCTGTGAGTGGTCTGTTAAGTGCTCTATTCTGTTAAGTGCTATTTCTAGTTTGGGGAGGTTCTCATTTGCAGAAGCCCTGGTCATCCTCTTCTCTTTTTTTCTTTTTTCTTTCTTTGATTTTTACATCAATCTGTATAACTAATGGATCACTTTTCTCTTAAATTTTCCAGTTTATATTCGTAATTAAGAATTTGTCCACTATCAAAGTTTAGCGGTTAGATTTTTCAGCTTGTGGGTTGTGTCCTTTGAAAGCAGATGTCCCCTGAATGGAGGGCCTTCCTTCTGCCGATTTTCTGCAGGCAGTATTTTTTTCACCCCAGCTTGTTTGCTTTGCACATCTCCCTCATTAGATGGGAGCTTCATGAGAGCCAGGGCTTGTCTTTGCTTTTCTTTATATCCCAGAGCTTGCCCTTAACAAGTGCTAGCTAACTGGCAGTAGTAGTCATAGTATTAATGATAATGCCTCACTGATAAGACACACATTTAAACACTAATTCCATTAGGGGAAAAACAAGAACCTCTTAATGTCTGTGCATGCTACAGTGATCACTCTCAGCCTCATTGTTCTATGCAGAAGACGTTAATGTTAGCATGACCTTCTTGTTGGAAATGGAAGCTTTTGCCAGCCATCAGAAATTGTGTAATGGTCCAGCTGCTGGTCTGTGAGCTTCGGAATTGTCTGGAACTACTCTGATGTCCATGGAATTCAGTAAAAAATACACATCGTTCCCTGGAATCGCTTTAATTACATTTCCCATCTGTGTGAGGGATTATCCCATGGATTTCAGTGACCCTTCGGAGGCTGCGGACGGCGGTTTGGGGAGGTTCTCATTTGTAGAAGTACTGCTGGTCCTCTTCTCTTTTTTTCTTTCTTTGATTTTTACATCAGTCTGTATAACTAATGGATCACTTTTCTGTTAAATTTTCCAGTTTATATTTTTAAGCATCCTGGGTATGGTCATTTTTCTTTGTGTCTCCTCCCGCCCCCTTTCTAGTCCCTGCCTCCTATTCTGTTTGCTGCTTAAGCTGCTTTACCACTTTGATGAACTTCTGAATAGTAGGTTGAAAATTATGAATTATTCTTATTTGAGCATTTTAGAGCATTTCAGGGCTGGGAGGGGGTAGTAGTAGCCTGTGGACTCTGTAACATGATGGTAAGTTGCAGGTTTGCCTTTGATCATTAGTTTTGAATGTTGCTTACACTTTGAAAAGAGGGAGCAATGGTTTACGTATCAAGAAACCTGAACTAGACCCCACCCATCTTCACTCTAGCAACTGGGCTGTGGGGCGTAGGACAAAGCAACTGGACCTCTCTAATCCATTATTTAAAAAAAATTTTTTCTACAAAAATTCTGAGAATTAAACACTAAAAAAAGGCATTTCTATATAGGTAGCAGAACAGAAAAAGAGGATTATATATGAAATTTCCTGCCTACTTTAAAAATAAACATACAAAATACTCTTTAAAAGGAAACATATAAAATATTCTAAGTGTTTGTTTTAAAACTCTCTGACTTGTTTGTGTTTCCTTCTGAATGACCTTATATGTATTTTCTGTGCATTTAAGAAAATATTACAGTGGTTCTCTCTTTTTGGGCATCACTATTTGCTAAAAGCCCCAATCCAAATTAAAAACTTGAGAGAAAGAAATACCCCTCCTCCCATCACACAGACCAATGTAAGAGTAGTCCAAGATGTCCACACACTGTTAAAAAAATGTATTTTTCTTTCTGCACCTTGTGCCCATCGCCTCTCTGTGAGAAGGTATGCAGATATGCTTCATCCTAGTTTCTCTGGAGACAGGGTTGATCATTGCATTGATTGGAGCTAAGCCTTTCTTTATTCTTCATCATTAAATGGAAAATTCTGATGGCTAGTCTACCGTGTTAGGATTAAGAGAAATGGATGCTAAAGTATTTTGCAAAAGATAAAAGTGCTTTACATATATGAAGCATTATTATTTTTAAATGGTTTGTTTTTCAGATGTATAAAGTATAAGTGGCTTTAACTTAATAAGTTAAAAAATTTACTGTTTTAAATCCTATCAGATTGTTATAGGTCAGAGGTATTTTATACAAGTCCCATAGCAAAATTTTAGTCTTACAGTGTTTGTTCCGCACCTTTATCTTTTATCTTTGGTAGTGATTTCCCCGTCCTGAAAAAACCCTCACTTGCTCTTTCCATCCCAGCTAACCATCATCCTGTGTCTGTTCTGGGCAGTGAGGTGCGCATTTGCACAGTGGATGGAGCACTGGGCACGGAAGACTCATCTTCATGAGTTCAGATCCAGCCTTGGAAACCTAGTAGCTGTGGGACCCTGGACAGGTCTCTTCACCCTGTTTGCCTGACTTTCCTCATCAGTAAAATGAACCGGAGAAGGAAATGGCAAACCCCTCTAGTATCCTTGCCAAGAAAACCCCAAATGGGATCACAGAGAGTTGGATAGGACCGAAACAGCTCAGCAGCACAATATCTCTTCTGCCCGTTATGGTTAATTTCTTTGAAAAACTGTCTGTAGTAGGTGCCTCCGTCTTCTCTCGCTCTCCTCATCCCTTATGGTCTGACTTCTGACCTTATTTCACTGAAGTTGCTCTCTTCAGAGTGACCAGTATCTTTTAATTGCCAAGTCCAGCGGCCTTTTCTTGCTCCTTATTCTCCTTGACCTCTCTGCATCTTTTGACACTGTCGATCACTTCCTCTTCCTTGACAGCGTCTTCTCTAGGTTTTCTTGATGACTCCCTCCCCCCATCCCCCTCCCTCCCGCTTTCTCGGTGTCTTTCTTCTCTCTCTCCCTCTGGTCTCCTCTTCTCTATCTGACCCTTCCTTCTCTTTGTCTCCTTTGTCAGATCCTTGTCCAGGTCATGCTCTTTAACCCTCAGGGTTCTGCCCTTTGCCCTGTTCTCTTCACTGCTTCACTTGGCGATTGCATCTGCTCCCATGGATTTAATCGCCATCTTCTGTGCAGATGATTCTCCGTTCCACCTGCCCTGCTCTAACCGCTTGGCTGACTCTCAGGCTTGCATCTCCAATTGCCTTTCAAACGTCTTGAATTTGATGTCTAGTAGACGTATTAAACTCATGTCCCAAAAGGAAGCTCGTTCTTTTCTCCTAACTCCCCCCCCCTTCCAGATCTCCCTGTTCCATTCGAGGGCATCCCCACCCTCCCAGTTCAGGCTGGACCCTTCACTGTCTCTCATTTCCCTCATCCAGTCTTCTGCCCAGGCCTTCAGCCTCATCTCCGCAGCCTCTTCTGGATGCATCCCCTTTTCTCCTCTCTCCCCACCTCACCCCTGGCCTGTTGCAGTAGCTACTAATGGAGCTGCCTGCCCAGGTCTTCCTTGCTCCAGTCCATCCTTGATGCAGCCACTAAAGTGCTGCTTGTTAAAGCCAAGCTCTGATCGTGTCACGTACCCCCCACCCCCGCCATTGCCTCCAGGACCCAGTGCACACTTACTGCTTGGGCTTCACAAGCCCTTCACAGCCCCTGCTGCCTTTGCAGTCTTTTCATACATCACTCCCCACCACATGCTGCACCATCTCCTCACTTGAGGTGCTCTCCAGCAGGCCCCACACCTGGAATGGTCTTTGTGTCTCCTGACTTTCCTGGCTCCTGTAGCCCATCTTCATTCTGGCATCTGGTGCCTTCCCTCTCTTAATTAGTTCCTATTCTTCCTGTATATAGCTTGTTTGTATCTATTCATTTACTTGTCTCTCTCATTAGATGATGAACTCCTTCCTCGAAGGCAGGAATTGACTTTTTTTATCCCCAGAGTTTAGCATAATGCCTGGTATATAGTAGGTACTTAATAAGTGTTTGTTGATTGAAGATAATCCAAAGAGGGACTTTTCTTTCAGAAATCTGGCTGGATTGGTTGAAGGATGAGATCAAGATTGCATCAGATGGCTCAGATCGGGAGAAAGTATATGAACTCTTTGAGCGAGCTGTAAAAGACTATATTTGTAAGTTTCTAAACCTTCTTTCTGTATACATTTAAAAATCCTTGTAAGACAATATAGTAAAATACTGTCTCCTTTCTTGGATATTACCCTTTGAATCCTATGAAACAGTTATTGTAATTCAGATGCCGTATTAATAGTGTTAGACTTGAATTTAGTATCTGGGTTTATTGTCTTGGTTTTGTGAGAAGGAATTTTAAAATTAAAAAAGAAGCAGTTTTTGTAGAGAGGAAGCTAATATAATGTGACTTAAAATTTTGTGTATTGATCTACATGTCATTTTTCAAGGAGTGAATTTTCCAGGTAATTAAGGCACATTTAAATGCCAACATTTTTAAAAAGTTGCTTTACATGAGAAACTTAAAATGTACTCTTTTGTTTTCTGTGTACTGAGTTGATCAGTAACTTTATGATTCTGGCTCATCCTTTTGAGTAACCAGGCTTCCCCTCATGTTCTTTGCTCTCCCCTGTGGTGGCCTGGCAGTGGCCTCTGCTTGCTGAGCTAGGGAGCCTTCCAGGATGGGCTAGACAACAGATTGTTCCCCTTCTGAGGACCAGCCCAGCTCAGTTTGGAGAGGCAGAGAGCAGCAGTGAAGAATTGGCATTGATGGAGAACTCTTGGCACTCTGGCATTACTTAATACACTTACTCTTGCTCTCAGTGGGGCTGTTGGGGGTGTGAGAGGAGTGTAAGGCAGCTCTTTGCCCCCGTTTCAGTCCCCAGACTGAGGAGCTTCTCCACAACACTGGATTGTTGATCGGCACAGCTTTCTTTGGTCATTGTGCGTGTTCTTTTTTTTTTTTAATTTGTTGTGTATACTCTGCTGTTTGCTGGGAGAGTAGGGAGCTGAGTTGATAAGTAAGCATGTTTAGATGAAGGCCTGTCTTGTGACATCTCTTCTGACTGTTCTTTTACCGAATCCTTTTCTAGAATCTGATTGTGGAAGAGAAGCAATCCTGGGGCCTTGAAGGCTGTTCCAGGGTAGAACTTCTTTACCTTTATGGTCTCATGGACTCTTTGTTAATCTAGTGTAACCTATGGAGACCCTGATTAGAATAATGCTTTTAAATACCTAAAAAAAAATACCTAGAATTACAAGGGAACTTATTTTATTGGAGTAATTATTTAAAATACTTTAAAAAGCCAAGTTTATGGACCCCAGGTGAAGAGAGTCTGTTCCAGGGGAATCTAAGCTTTAGCAGGTCCATTAAGCTGGAAAAGTTCCAAGAATGGGCCTGTGTGCCTCTCATTTGAGGACTTCTCACTTGGGGAGAGCCAGCCTCCATGCCACTCTTGCCAAATAGACCAGGTGGCAGCTATTGATTTGTGGATGGAGTAGCAGCTACTGAATGATTTGGGCCAGGTGCCCTGAAATGTATTTCCCAATTAAAACTTTGTTCCTTAAAATGTCTTTTCTTTTGTATGTACTAAGCTCTAGAAACCCTGCATATCTTGTACTTGGAATCATTGAAGTTGCGCAGAAGCATGATGGGAGTGCTCATAGTAAGAAAGATGTACATACTTTTTTAAATCAAATAAGGACTTTTTTTTTGGAGTGGGAAAGGCAGGGCAATTGAGGTTAAGTGACTTGCCCAAGGTCACACAGCTAGTAAGTGTTAAGTGTCTGAGGCTGCATTTGAACTCAGGTCCTCCTGACTCCAGGGCTGTTGCTCTATTCACTGTACCACTTAGCTGCCCCACGTCTTTTCTTTTTTCGAGGTTTAGTTCCTAAGTTTTAGAAATTATTTTCTGTGACTGTAGGTAGAGAAAAGGAGGAGAGCAGGCCCAATAGAGCAGAAGCGGAAATAGCCTTGCTGACCATTCTGAGGCAGTGAACACTTGTGTGGACTAGGAAGGAAGGGAATAGTGTTTTATCAGGACTTTCATCTCTTAAAATTGCTACTATGGAAGCAAAGATAAAACAGATTTCACAGGAAAGGCAGGGAGAAAGACATCCCAAGGAAAAAACATTTAAGAAGGACAGTGATTCTAAATTTTCAGATAAGGTTCTGAGGAAGGGTGATGAAGGAAGTGACCCTAAATTCAGCTCCAAGAAGTTTGAGAAAAGTAACACAAGGCCTGGGAAAACTGGCCTGAAACAGTTCAAGAATAAAGAAGAGAATGTGTTGGATGGAGATGGAAAGAAAGTTCCAACCTGACAGCAGCTGAGAAACCCAGCAGGGGGTCTTGAAAAAGAGAGTGCTAAGGCAGAGGAGACGACTGGTTGATAAAGCAAGGATGATGTGTTTTCAAGGCAAGAGTAAGTTTGGGAAGACTTAACAAGAAGAATTGTGACCAAAAAAAGAACATAATCTGAGTGAAGTCCAGATATTGGTTCAAGACAAGATTAGTTGCATTTGCACATGATTCAGCCTGTATTACCAAGGTTCCATTCGGTGTGGTAATGAAGAACAAGGAAAAAGGCATTTAAAGAATTAAAAGAGAAATGGATTTTTGAATTGAATGTTCAATTTCTCATGTACAGCAAATAAATCATGAATTGCAGAAATACAAAAAAGTTTAAAAGCCAGATGTGGAAGATGTTTTGCCACGTGGAAGCATTCACAGTGGTCTGCTTACAGGTGACAAGTGATTTTGGAGCAGCAGAACGTGCTGGTAGAATTGCTTAGTGGGAATAAATTCCAGCTTTCTAAGCCGCAGTTCACTCAGCTCTGGGAGCAGTGTCTAAGCGAGAAGTAATTATGGATGAAGTGAAGCAGATTGTTTACGCCAGCGGCTCAAGAAGAAACTAGAATTAAGCATTCCGTGGTATGGGAAATCTTGGACTTGTTCACTTCTGTGCCCCAAGAACTAAGATCAGAAATGATCGAAGCAATCAGAGAAGCTGTAACGTACCTGCCAATACACATGGCATAAGGAAGGGTGGAAATGTTATGATTAAAACAATGAAGACAACCTTAAAAAAGTAGGTATTGGTGAATATTCTCATTTCATTTTGCTGGCAGCATTTGATTGTATTGAAGATTGTTGTCCTTTCGTTTCAAAGAGGACCAGTGACTTCACGGGCCAGTGTCTTGACTTGTGGCTGAGTTGGATTTACATCAGGCCGAGTTGGTCAAAGTCATCAGCCTCCGTCTCTGTTCCAGAGTCATCAGTCCACTGTGTTAATGATACTAACCTTGTGAAGCAGATACTCGTATTGGGGATCATCAGTTCCCTACACCGATAGTAGTGAACGAGAAATATCGAGGTAAAGTTTTTGTTGGATTTACTAAGCTCTAGAAACCCTGCATATCTTGTACTTGGAATCATTGAAGTTGCGCAGAAGCATGATGGGAGTGCTCATAGTAAGAAAGATGTAGAGTCCACCATAAGGAGCTCTGGGGAGTCTTTGGTAAGTCATATGCAGGAGTGGGTCCAGAAATTGGGGACAGACAAATCGAAACAGGTATTTGTGGGCGGTGTTGCCCCTCTGCCCTGGTGGCAGGGGTGGAGAGCTCCACGTGGCAGAGCATAGAGCTGGACATCTCATTCTGAAATCTTGAGTTAGCACTTTCTTCCTTTTTTGGTCTTTTTTTGGAGGTGGGGAGGCAGGGCAGTTGGGTAAAGTGACTTGTCCAAGGTCACATAGCTAGTAAATGTTGTTAAGTGTCTGAGGCCAAATTTGAACTCAGGTCCTCCTGACTCGAGGACTGGTGCTCCATTCACTGTGCCACCTAGCTGCCCTGAGTTAGCCCTTTCAAAGGATGAAAATTCCCAGACTTCTCTCATTTATTGGTACATTTTTTTTTAAAAGTTGAACTTGAGTGTTTTATCTGTTGACTTTGAAATTTTTCAGGCCTAGTGACCGTTAGTCTCAAATGAGATCGTGTGTGTGAAAGTGTTTTGAAAGCCATAGATGTTGCATTCATGGTAATCAGATCAGTCTCACGTGTTAATAGCACTTGGAGGAGTTGTCAGAAGACCCAGGTTTTTGTCCTCTCTTGTCATTGCAGTCTGTCTGTGTGACTTTGGTCAGAAATCTCCCCATCAGGGTGCTGGTTAGAATAGTTGTACTTATGTACTGCTTCATGGGTATGAGAACACTTTCAGATGTATCATCTCAATCCTTTGAGCAGATCTGTGAGTGCCGGTCACCTGCTGTCTGAAGATCCTTTTAGAGTCAGTACGAATCTGTGTTTAAACACTACGCATCTGTGTTCTTTTGTTCTGTAGTCCTAATACGTCTTATGCGCCAAGAATATTAACTGATGGAAATTTTGTAATATTTCTTTAAAAGGTGCACTTTCTAGATTGGGCTGTTATGAAATGATTGACTGAGTCTTAGGAATGGATGAGTATGTTCCGAATTTTTTCTCAAGAACCAGTCTTGCTGATGTTGCTTAAGTTGTTACCTATCTTGTGAATTAGGTGTTTTGTAGGGGGAAGGAAGAAGTGAATTGTTTTTTTGACTGGGAATTAACATCATTTTTTAACTTCACTTTGAGTACTTTTTGTTTAGAACTAAGTAAAATTTTCTTTATTTTAGGTCCTGAAATTTGGCTGGAGTATGCTCAGTATTCAATTGGTGGGATTGGTCAGGAAGGTGGTATCGAAAAAGTTCGTTCCATATTTGAAAGAGCCCTTACTGCTGTTGGCTTACATGTGACCAAAGGCGCTGCCATGTGGGAGGCATATCGGGAGTTTGAAAACGCGATTCTGAAGACAGCTCAGGTGAGCACTGGTGTCCTCCAGCTTTTCCCGGCTCCCTTCAGGGCTAGGTGGTCTTTTGGTTTTTCTTTAGGACAAATGGCTTTAGCTTGGTCTTGTTGACCACACAGGTCATAATGTTATATTTGCCCCCATGCAGCCTAGGGAGATGCAGGGTCAGGGCAAAGGTCTTGGAGTTGGGGCTTTGGTTTGGATCTTGAGCCTCCCTGTTGTTATTCCCTGGGCAGGCAGCCATGGGCCCCACAAGCACTAAACTGTTCAGAGCCGTGGTTTCCTCACTTTAGGTGAGTAGTTTGAACTGGATCACCTTTCTGCTCTTAAGTGTGTGAGTCTGTCATCCAGCATCTTTGTCTGCCTGAGAAAGGTGCTTGGCTCTCTGCCTCCACACTATCTTCTCTAGGTTCCTTTAAAACAGTTTCCAAAGCTTGAGAGTAATGCTATTTTGGTAAGGTTTTTTTTTCAAATTATACATATCATAGTAAGCCTTAGAGAAGGAAATCAATTCATCACCATTTCCTTGTATCTTTACATGTTCCTTACGTTGTGTTATGTTATATGTTATTGTATTATAGTCTATATATTCCTTGCCGTTAAAGAGTGTATGACTTGTGGCTTTTGTGACAAAAGAGGATGCATTGACGTTAGAGCTGGCAAAAATGGTTAATATTTATATAGCTGCTTAAGATTTATACGATATTTATGTCCATTATCTCACTGGAGCCTTACAATAGTCTTTTCCCTCATTTTGCAGCTGAGAAAATTGAGGCTTTGAGGGGGGAGCTGATGTGTTTGAGGTTGCCTTGCTCGTGAGGGGCAGGACTGGAAGTGTCCTTGGATTTCTGCCTGTAAATCCAATGCCTTCTCCACCCTCTGGGTGCTTAGGGTGGAGCTTGGTTTTCAGCATTTCTTTTCTTGGGTTGGTGGGAGGAGATAAAATTTGTGTGGAATTAGGTTGAGATGACCTCTGTGTTTGTGGGTGAAAACAGGAATCTCTCAGGGAAATAATAAGAAGAATTAATGTGTGTTGGTCCTGCTCTGCTCTTGCAGCCCGCCCCTGGCAGCGTCCCAGTGCCGGAACAGCAGCAGGCCCTGGCTCTGCAGCTCGAGAGAATCCACACGCTCTTCCGCCGCCAGCTGGGGGTCCCACTTCTAGGTAAGGTGTCTGGGATTAACATAGTACCCTCTGGCTTTCAAAAGGTCCTATGAGTCCTGTGTTTCTAGCAGGAAAGGCAGTTTTATTCCCATTTTAGAGATGAGGTACCTTACCCCACACAAGGTCTCATGACTAGTGAGTGTAAAAACTGAGTCTGGAATTCTACCTAGGGTTTCTGAACGCCTGATTCATAGAAGAAGGCCCAACCCGGAATGAGGGATGAGGTGAAAGGCAGGCATTAAATAAGTAGAGAAAAACCTGGAAGTTTGTGCTGTCATTGGGGGAGGGAGGAGAAAGAGATTGAGCAAGTTTGGGAGCATTAATACTCCAGACTTGGGCTTGGGGGGGGAGGGGTTGTTTTTTTTTCAATTTGCAAAGTTTTGGCAAGTAATAGGTTATATTGTGGTTTTGTGGCTATTTTTAATGGACAGAAGCAGTAGTGGTGAAGGGAATTCTTAAAGAAATGCTTCTTACTTGGGGAATTTTGACTTTATTCTTTCTGCTTTTTTTCTCCCATAGAATTTGAGATTAGTGCTTGAAAGGCCCTAGAGATCATCTAGTCATCTTCCATTTTATAAATGGGGAAACTGAGGCTTGGAGGCATGAGGTTCTTTGGACCGAGGCTCACGCTCTTCTCTGCCTCTGGTTCTTGTGCCTGGCCTTTGAAAAGACTTTCTAAGGGTCCACAGTTTGAGGTGGAGAGTGACCAGGAATGTTGAGAACAAGATGTGGTAGAAAGAACACCGGCCCTGGGTCTGAGAGGCTTCAGCTCCAGGCCTGGCTTTCCCACACCCTCCTCTGCCTTCATTCTTGGTACTGTTCTGCCTGAACTCTTAACTGGGCTTGTTTTCTTGTCCCAGATTGATTTCAGTGCCATATGTAGGCAGTGAGGTTCCATGGAAGGAGCTTGGGATTTGGGAGATGGGGATCCAGGTGTGAATTTTGGCCTCAACTGCTTTTTCTCGTGTAACTTTAGATAAGTCATCTTCACTCTCTGATGCCTCAGTTTCTTCATCTGTAAAATGAGGGAGTTTGGATGGCCTGTCGATCCTTCTAACTCCAAGGCTCTGATCTTTGTGACTCACTTTTTAGTTGCAGATAAGCAGTTAAGGATGATGAGTTCAGTTTTCATTGAGGTTGAAAGTGTAAGTAGAGTTTTGAGCAGGTTGGAAACTAGCAGCCAGAGTCATGGAACTGAATTTATCCATTTCTAGATATGGAAGCCACCTATGCTGAATATGAGGAGTGGTCAGATGACCCAATACCGGAGGCCGTCACGCAGAGCTATAAGAAAGCGTTACAGCAGGTGGAAAAGTGTAAACCCTACGAGGAGGCCCTGGTGAGTGCTTATCTTCTCTTGTCCGCAGAGGGGAAGGACGTCTTGGAAGTTTTGTCCTCTCCCTTCCCCGTAACCACTCCGGGAGGTTGGTGTTGCAAGTATGATCCTGTTCTACAGCAGATGAAATTGAATGTCAGAGGTCAAGAGGCTTGTCCCCACTTCCACAGTTGGGATGTAAGGTTGTGGCATGGTTGGACAGAGAATGAAAAGTATTAGAAAATGGGAAGGAAAGGCAGATGAACAATGGGGTCCTTGGAATATATTGAAAACCCTGCATGATCAAAAAAGATGTATTTGTCCCAAAAAAGATGCATTAGTACAGAAAAAGAGGCTCACATGCTTCAGATTTTCAATAAAGATAAAATTTGAAAGGTTTTATGTGTAATTTCGACTTAACAAGAAAATTAAGCTAAACAAGACATTCTGGTCATTCACATACTTAAATTAAAAATTATTCTAAACTTAGTAACCATTAACAAAAACATTCTAATTCACACAGCCAAAAATGATCTTTTGAAAAACTAAAATCCTACTTTTTTGAAGCTTATTTATAGTGTTTTAAAAATGTATATATTCGTTTTAACAAAATAAAACAAAAGCTTCTTGTTGGGTGCCATGTCCCCTTTTGGTCTCTCTTCCTTTGATATTGTTGATTCGCAAAATCATCTGATTGAGAAAAATCCTAAAATCGTAGA
Source organism: Pseudochirops corinnae (assembly GCA_028646515.1). Lineage (NCBI taxonomy): Eukaryota > Metazoa > Chordata > Mammalia > Diprotodontia > Pseudocheiridae > Pseudochirops > Pseudochirops corinnae. The sequence goes on along the minus strand of CM053587.1, from coordinate 339,427,331 downwards.
AGTTTTGAGCCCCAAGAAATCCAGAATGAGAGCCCAGCTTCACTCTCCCCCCTCCCCCCCACTCCTGGAAGAGGCGAGGGCAGGAACATGCAGACAAATCACTGTAGCACACATTTCAGATTCCTTTTGTTGGCTTGTGGACTTTTTCCTCTTGATCAGATTTTAGCTTTGATGTCCTCAAGCTTCATTTTCCTGGTAAAGGTGGTCACCAACTATTGCAGGCTGTCAGTTTTGATCCAGGAATCAGAGTCTGTTCTTGGTCATCTCGGGCAGTGAGGCCTGTGGCAATGTCAGACTCAGTGTTTCTGTCTGCCAGGCACGCAGCCGGTGCCGCTTGTGTTCCCAGACAGCTGCGCTTCATGATCAGTGTGCGCACACTCGGCACAGGCCTGGCTGACAGTCACCTGTGGGCCTGACCGTCAGGCCACTGTTGGGCTTGAAGTTCCTCGACTGTATTGAGGAACCTGTTTTAACGTTTGTTCTAAATGTTTCTTTTGTTAGTTGGTAGCAGAGACACCGAAGCTGGCCGAGTATCAAGCATATATTGACTTTGAGTTGAAAGCTGGAGATCCTGCTCGAGTTCAGTTAGTCTTTGAGCGCGCCCTGGCTGAGAACTGCCTAGTCCCAGACTTGTGGGCCCGTTATAATCAGTATCTGGTAAGTATGGCAACATGGCATCACTTCCTTTTACTTTTTTATTTTTTGCTTTTTTGGAGGGGGGAGGCAGGGCAATTTGGGGTTAAGTGACTTGCCCGAGGTCACACGGCTAGTAAGTGTTAAGTGTCTGATGTCAGATTTGAACTCAGGTCCTCCCGACTCCAGGGCTGGTGCTCTGTTCACTGCACCACCTAGCCGCCTCTCCTTTTACTTTTTAATTATAACAGTTGATTGAAAGAAAATACTGACAAATTGCTGCATTCTTTTTTCCTCTGCTCATCCTTTCTCTTTCTTCCTTTTGTCTGGCCCAGTCCCTAAATTCTAAATACGTTTCTGAAGATACTCAATTGGTCAGTTTTTTCCTAGACTGACTTTGGAAGCGAAACCTGTATTCACAGCTGCTTGAAATGCATCAATATGGGTGATGATTTCAGACTGCTTTAGTAGTGCTAGACGTTTATAAAGGAACTTAGTGAGGTGATTGGCCATCCTTGCAAGAAATTATTTGGTAGTAATTAAGCACTGGCAGCATTTTATATATTTATGTATACACATATAGAATACCCAGTTGGACACTGTTCCATCCCACCACGGAATTACTTGTTTTAGGATCGGCAGCTGAAAATGAAGGATCTGGTGCTGTCTGCCCACGATCGTGCTGTTAGAAACTGTCCCTGGACAGTTGGACTGTGGAACCGGTACCTCTTAGCCATGGAAAGACATGGGGTTGATCATCAGATAGTTGCTGGTAAGGTTGTTTTTGTGTCATTAATACTTCCACGGTTCTTCCCTCCAGCTAGCCTTTGAATGCTTGAAGGGCGTGCAGCCTAGAGAAATGCTGAAGATGGTCATTTCAGGGAGTTCATGAAAAAATTGTTTTTATTGATGTGCTTTCTTTTTACATCATCTTCATTTCTCAAAAGATCCTTCCCTCTCTCGGAGCGCCGTTCCTTTTAACTAAGAGTAAAAGGAAGGGGAAAACGATTCAGCAAAACTGGACATGGCAGGTCCACACCCACGTTCCCTGATGGGGGCTGCGTTTTCCCGTCGCTTCCCAAAGTCTAAGCCTGGTTATTTATTATCTCACAGCATTTAGTTGTGATTTTTTTGGGGGGCTCCCTTGTCCTTCCAATGGGTTGTCCTTTTTCTGCTTACTTCCCTTTGTGTGAGTTACACAAGTCTTCCCATTCTTGGGCTCCACCATTTGTGCAGCCGTCCTCGGTCTTGAGCCTCTGCCTCCTTTCCAGGTCTTTGCTGCCTCTGAAGCGGCTTCTGTCGATGTCCTGGTGTGGCAGCGCTTTGTTCTTGCCTTTGGTTTCCTCAGAGAATGGTCCAAGCTGTGGGGTCTGTGGGGCACAAGGCGTGGGTATCCTCATCCGGCTTCGCTGAGGGTCAGCAGAGCGGGCAGATCTGTTTGCGGCTTTCAGGGGCTGTTTCTGTTTATTTGAGTGGCACTGTTTGTGCTCTTCTTGTTTTCTGAGCAGGTTGTATCTAGCGGAGGTTAGAGATGTTGCAGCCAGTTATTTAATTATTTAAAAGTGAAAACTTACTTTGCTTTTTTATTCTGACCACAGACAACTTTGAGAAAGCATTGAATGCTGGCTTTATTCAGGCCACAGATTATGTGGAGATTTGGCAGGCATACCTTGATTACCTGAGGAGAAGAGTGGATTTTAAACAAGGTATTGTGTACTTCACATATATTCATCTCACCAAACATTAACTAAATGCCTGTGGTGTACAAAACATTGGTTAGGTCACTCGGACGGAGCTAAGATAATAAAACGGGTCTCTTCCCTCAAGGAAGTGACCATTGGGTAGAATGATGGAGGTAGCTCAGGTATCTTTATGTTACATAAAGTCTTTATTGGGCATCTTTGTGGTGTGGTGTGGTGTGGTGTGTGTGTGTGTGTGTGTGGTCCCCCTCTCTCCCCATCCCATGGTGCTGATAGTGACAAAGGCACGCATCATCCCTGTCCTCCAGGGGTTTACATTCTAGTGGTGGACACTTGGAAGGAACTAAGCACCTCTGAGAGAAATGTTGGGCAGACAGGAGGGCAACTCAAAGGGGAAGGTGCTCCGGGCTGAGAGTATTGGAAAGGCCTTCTGTAGAAGGTGAGGCCTGAGCTGAGTTTTGGAGGAAGCCAGGGTGGGCAGGCAGAACCTTCTAGGCATGGGGAGCAACCTGGGCATTGGCCCAGAATTTCAAACAAAGTAAGTAGAAATACAACACAACATAGATAATTTCAGTTTGTGGTTTTCAGGATGCAGCCTGAAGTAGGGGATTCTAGCTGAGTTTGACACCTCTGGTCCCACTCTTGTGAAAGTCTGGTGTACTCCTCTGTCTTTTTGTGACAGGAAATGGGACAGCAGCAGGAGTGGGAGGCCTAAGGGAAGTTTGCTTCAGTTTGGGCCAAAGGGTTAGGTTGGAAGCAGGGGGTGGAGATTACCTTGTGCTAGTATTTCTCTAGGGAGAATATTTCAAAGCTCTTGTATGATGGCCAGCTTCCTTTGCATCAGGGTCTAAGACAGCGGTTCTCAACCTGTGGGGTGCGATCCCTTTGGGGGTCGAATCACCCAGTCCCAGGGGTTGCCTAAGACCGTTGGAAAACACTATCCGTCTCCAGGCGGGTCCGCCCACATGCCGATACGAGTATTAAAGGGTCTTGGCATTAGGAAGGTTGAGAACCACTGGTCTAAGAAAAATAAATTCTAGTTTCACAAAATAACTTAACTTGGACATTCTTTTGGAGCTCCTTGTTGTCCTGTTCACCCAGTGATCTACTCTGCGGTAGAGTTTCCTGCTTCCAGAGTGAGTTCTGTGGGCGTTGGGTGATTGACCAGACATGAATGATAGTTGAAGAGGAGGAAACATTTCAAATTGTCCCTCCTTCCCAGAATGTCTTCTCATTTTTCCCACCTTGTCTTCCAGATTCAAGCAAAGAGCTAGAGGAGCTGAGAGCTGCCTTTGCTCGGGCGCTGGAGTATTTGAAACAAGAAGTGGAGGAGCGTAAGACACTTCCTGCCTTAGCCATTTGGGGTTGGCGCGTTTTCTCTTGGAAGCATTTCGTTCATTTTTCCAATTGTTTTCTTCTAAGGTTTCAGTGAGAGTGGAGATCCGTCCTGTACCATAATGCAGAATTGGGCAAGAGTGGAGGTACCTTTTTGTTTAAAGTTTTGCGATTTTATCCATTCGTTTGGGATTTTGGTCTGATTAGTAGCACCTGGAATAATTGAGTCTTAAGTTAAGATCCAGACTCTTCTGAGTAATTGGATTATCTAATATGATAGTGCATTAATTTTTTTCATTTACAAAAAATGAAATGGGAGCTGCCAGATAGACGTGTGAATGAGCCTTCATTAGTTACAGGATAGGACCCAAAAGTCTTATGTCTTAAATTAGAAACTTGCATATGGAAGCATATAGTGAAAATGAAAGCAAAATTTCATCACTGATGATAAATAAAGCCTTTGAGATTCTTGGATTCAGAATACTCAGATTTCCTGTGCTTGTGTAGAATTGGCATGAGTGTTGGCACTCGCATTTGTTGGAGTGTTAGCCAGGTAACATCTGTTGGGTCTCATTGGTTGGACCAGAACTGTTTGTGAACTTCCCTGCCCTTGGTGGGATTGTTTACTGAGCACATTCAGATCACGGAACTCTGACGTTGTAATCGCTCTCCTCTCTGTTTCCTAGGCACGCCTTTGTAACAATATGCAGAAAGCTCGCGAACTCTGGGATAGCATCATGACAAAAGGAAATGCCAAATATGCCAACATGTGGCTGGAGTACTACAACCTGGAGCGGTAACTGAACGGACCGTGGGCCCTGCCGGGCTTCTAGAGTGACTGACATAGGAGAACTAAAGCTCAGACCCTATCACCAGGGCCCTGGAAGGCAGGAAAGCATTCTCTGAAACTTGCAAATAGACACACCATAACTGTACAGTAGTTATTAGACAGACAGAATCAGTTAACCAGCCGACTTATGTGCCTGCCCCTGCACTACGTGCTATGGACACAAAGGGAAAAACCAAATAGACCTGAGCTGACACTCTAATATGGGGGGGGAACATTTTGTGCGTCAGAATATACAAGGTGAATACAGACTGTCCAGGAGGTCATCTTACGGGGGTGGTGCTCACAGCTGGCAGGACCAGACAGCCTCCCGAAGCAGGCAGTGCTTGAGTTGAGGCTTAAAAAAGCTCCAGGTATTCTGAGAGTTGGAGGCTGGGAGAGAGAGTGTATGGGGTGCTGGATGATCCCCGGGTGGAGCGGAGCAGAGTGTAGGCCTAGTGGAAAGGACCTTGGCTGCCAGAGCAAGGGCTTGATGGGTGATCCGGGGAGGAATAGGGAGTTTCTTGGACACAGGAGTGACATGATTGGACGGTGCTTTGGCAGCTGATTGGAGGATGGGTATTTGATAAGGGTGAGAACCAGGGCTGCTCCCTTGGATTGGCTTCTTGTAGGGCGGGCATCTCTCTGAGGCCAGGGCGCCGTGTAGTCTGGATCTCCCTTACAATGCCTTGGGCATGGTGCACCAGCCCCTGGGGAGACACAGAGAGAAGGCCCTGGGACCTTTCCTCAGGAGGGCACAGCCCACCTCACGACTCTGGGGCTGAGACTCGTTCTGGAAAGTCAGGGTTTTGCCTCCACACAGTGTCCCAGGAGTAAGGACAGTGGAGCTGTTAGAGTTGTTTCTGCTGGAGCTGGGGTCTCGTCTGCCCCGACGTAGCTCGGGACGTCTCTGTGGAAGATGGTCTTTGAGGTCGTGACCAAGAGAGAGCATTAGCAGCAGAGCCTTCCTGAATTCAATCTAGACTGGCTAAAGTCAGGGGAGGCTGAGGGAGGTAGGGGACAGAGTGCAGGGTCTGGAGTCAAGATTGAATCGGGTCCCAGACACTTGCTAGCTGTGTGACCCTAGACAAGTCACCTAACTTCTTTGTGCCTTCGTTTCCTTGCCTGGAGTAAAATGGGAGTAATAATAGCACCTACCTCCTAGGGTTGTTGTGAAGGCCAATTAGATTATAATTGTGAAGCTCATAGGACAGCGACGTTCATAAATCCTGCTCTCATCACCGTCAGCAGCAGCAGACTGGTAAAAACTGACCTGCCTGCAGCCCATCCCTGGGAACTCTCCTGTCAGGTGTTGGGTCACTGGATACCAAGCATGCAGCAAACCAAGGAGGCTGACCAAGCTTGGGTCATCAGCCCATGCAGGCTCCTCTCCCGCTGACCTCCAGACTTAATCGAGAATGCATCTTCTCCGTGCATCTGGGCAGCGTGTGGGACTCGTAGTCAGCGTCAGGCCCTCTCGGGGAAGACGGATTGTTAGGACTTTAGGAGGCACCGACTGGGGCTGGTGACTGGGGCTGGCGTGTTTGCTTTTGTGTGTTTTCTGCTTTGTTTTCTGGAGGCACCAGCTCTTTGTTATTGTGCTCTAGGGCACACGGGGATACCCAGCACTGTCGGAAGGCTCTGCATCGGGCCGTTCAGTGCACCAGTGATTACCCAGAGCATGTCTGTGAAGTGCTGCTGACACTGGAGAGGATCGAAGGTGAGCACACGCGGCCCTTGGTGCACGCTGACCTCGTGGTTGCTCAGTCCCAAAGATGGACAAAAATCGGCTGCAGCTCCGAATGCTGGATTGTTGTTTTTTGCATGTATTAGTTTGTTTTGTAACCTTTTTCAGGTCTGACTTTGAAAGTTGTGAATCATTCTCATGGCCTGTCCACCCATTAGAATCTGGCCCATTCATGATTCCAGCTTGTCAGTGAAGGAAGGAAATTATTTGAGACACTGAGATCCAGAGATGTGAATTGACTTGAGCTAGTCTGCCATTGAGATGACAGAACAAATGCCAGAGGGTTCGTCCTACCAAGCTGGGTTATAGTCATTAGTCTTCAGTAGTAATTAACTGTAACTACATACAATTGAGGACTATGGAAGATAAGACGCTGTCTTATCACTGTGGTAAGGTGGTGTGATAAGGCACGTTTCTGTAGAGCTTTGCCTTCTCCAGAATGCTTTGAGATACGTAGAGGTAGTAAAAGTCTGGGGGAGGGAGATAGCCCTTTCACAGCTTAAGAGAAAGACTGTTGTAGGAAAAACTTCTCAGGTGCAGTGGGCATTCCCAGCTAAGTGCTGTGTTTGGTCTTTCTCTAATCTGTATTTTGGCTTGTCTTGGCCCCTGAAGGACAGACAGACTGTCAGTAGGAGGTCTTTGTCTCTGCTCCCTAGAAAGCCAGCAGATCATCGTTGGGACCAGTGGTCAGCCTGCCCTGTGTGACTGATTTCTGGGCCTCACTGACTGCAGGAGACACTTCTCTTTGTACCAACTGTTGTGTTCTGTGTAGGCTTGTTTCAGATGCAGGGAAGAAAGAAAACCTTTTACCAACATAGTCAGAACTGCAGTGAAGGTGTTTTCTTGCTACAAAAAGTGTTTTCCATAGTTTATAGATATGGAACTGAGGTTCTTAGGGCTTGTGACTTGGCCATAGTAACTTCGTGCAGACAGTGAAAATCTGATTTAGCCACTGCCTTTATCTACTGAAAGAGTTTGGATTATTGAACTCCTTAGGAAGTGTTTTTAAAAAATGTTGACAATATAATTTTTAAAGTTAAATTATGAAAGTGTAACTTGATGAGAGACATTTTCTGTCCTTTGAGTTGTGAGGCCAACTCCCATATCTTTCAAAAAAGTTTATTTCTATCTTTTTATATTACCTTTTGTTCCAAATGTATCTTCCCCTTCCTAGTATACCATCCCTTGCTTTTAAATTTTCATCATATAAAAAAGGTAAAGTCATCTCTTAGACAAAATCTTCTTGTGACCTGTAACATTCCCCTCTCTGTTTTTCAGGATAAATTATAGAGATAAAATATACAATCCATCTGTTGCAAGAAAAGAATAAATGAATTAAAAAACACTTCAGCACAGCCAACAAATATATCAGCTAAGTCTGATGGCAGACGTTTCATATGCAGCATTTCAGACCATGGTCTTCTTCCTCTGCAAAGAACTCCTTTATGCAGTAGAAAAGAATGGAAGCATTTTTCCCCTTGAACCCTTGATTCCCACTATGTTAATTACACATATCCTGTGACTTGCTGTTAATAGCACTTACTTTTTGCCGGTCTTGGAGATTGGAGCCATATGTGTTCATTCTGGCATTTCAAGTATGGGTTATGCCAGTTTTCCAGTGGGGAGATTTTCAACTACTATTCGTGATTCCACCTTAAAGCTTAAACTGGTTGTGTCTCTTGAAGTGTTTAAATATAGAAGAGATCAGAGATTCTTTAGGACTTAACCTGATTCCAACCCCTTCTTTTGTAGCTGAAGATAGTTAGACTCAGATTGGTTAAGAGATTTGCCCACAGCCTCACAGGCAATATGCTGAAGACCTGTGGACTTGGGGCTTACTTTTTTTTTTTAATGATGGGGGGAGATCTGTTTCAGGAAACATTTCCTAATAATCAGGTATCAAAAATTGGTTGCTTCAGTGTCTGTGATGGGCTTCTTCCCAAACACAAGCTTTGCTTGTTGGACTGTTGGATGGATTAATGGTTGAGGTGGGTGTTCAGTTAGAGTGTCTCTGATGCTTATGCTGTGTGATTGCTTCCCACAGGGAGTGTGGAGGGTAGCTGAGATTTAATTTCTTCTGTTAAGTTTTCAGAAATCCCAGGATGTCAAAGCTTGTTTACTGTTTTTCTCATTTAGGTACTCTGGAAGATTGGGATTCAGCAGTTCAGAAGACTGAAAATCGATTAGCTCGAGTTAATGAGCAGAGAGTCAAGGTAGTGATATTTTGTGCATTGCAGAGGAATTGATGATAATGGCCCTTCTCTAAGCAAGATATTTTACGTGAACGTTCATCAGCATCTCCAGAGGATCTCTTTTGAAATGTACTTCTCAGGGAGGAAAAAATGTGCTAATTTTGATGTTAAAAAAGTTGAGACGTGAAACATTCAGTTTCTCTGTTGTAACATTCTGACAGATGCTTTTGGAGATCGAGGTCTGGCTGTAAGGAATTGTAAAAATAATTGAGTGTCTTTTTAGTGGGTGATTTTTGGTAGTAATGTTTATTGGGACAGACCTTGCTGCTGTGCACAAGGATCGCCTGGAGCGCCCATGCCAAGTGCCTCAGGTCCTTGGGGGGTGTGTGTTGGGGAATAAACTACTCAGTACGCTGGAGTCTTAGGGTGCTTTAAAGTGGGAACTTTGGATTTGTGCCAGCAGTTGTGAATCGGGTTTTGTCAACACCCTTTTAAGATAGTACTGCTAGGAGAGCATGCTGTCTGTTAAACGTGGGTAGTTGAGACTCGGCCCCTTTTCTCCTCTCTGAAGCTGAAAGCCAAAGCTGTGGATTTCACAGCCTTCCCAGTAACTCATCTCCACATTTGCAGGCCGCTGAGAAGGAAGCTGCCCTTGCCCAGCAAGAAGAAGAAAAGACCGAGCAGCGGAAGAGGGCCCGGGCTGAGAAGAGAGCCTTTAAGAAGATGAAGAAAACCAAGGCGGGGGACAAGCGGAAGGCAGATGAAGATGATGATGATGAGTGGGGGGACGAAGAAGAAGGTAGAGCTGGTTACACTTGTTAGCTTGGGCAGGGAGCAAAGGCACCTGCATCGCATGGCATTTCTTAGTGCAGATTTGTCAGCAGAAAGAAGACAGGAGTGAATTGTTTGCTAATTAGTACAATGTTCTTTCAACCAGTGAGTCAGAGTCGCAGCCAGTATTGACATGGCAGGTGTAAGGTAGACCTGGGCAGGATGTTTTGAGAGCTGCAGGAGTGCAGACCAGGAGGACACGGGCTGTGGCTGAGGAGTGCCTTCATCAGAACCTTCTGTAGTGGGCACGGGCAGGGCTGGGGGACACATGGGCACTGCCCCACATGCAGCTGCTGTGGCTGTGATGGCAGGGGTGGGGCTGGCTCCTGTGGAGGAATGGCAGGCACTTTACAGCTGGCACCTTCTTGTCTTGGACTTTTGTAGAGCAGCCTAGCAAGCGGCCGCGAGCTGGGAGCAGCCTCCCTTTGGCTGGAGAGGAAGAATACATGGGCATGGAGCTGGGGCTCTTTGGGAGGAGTGCCCCGACAGAAGACCCTCCTTCCAAACAGAAGGAGAAAGCAGCTGCCATCAAGAAGGAGATGCCCAAAGTGTTTCACGATAGCAATAAAGACAACATCACTGTGTTTGTCAGCAACCTGCCCTACAGCCTGGCGGAACCTGACCTGAAGCTCAGGCCTCTCTTTGAGGCCTGCGGGGAGGTCGCGGAGATCCGCCCCATATTCAGCAACCGTGGGGACTTCCGGGGCTACTGCTATGTTGAGTTTAAAGAGGAGAAGGCGGCCCTGCAGGCCCTGAGGTTGGACCGGAAGACTGTGGATGGAAGGCCCATGTTTGTTTCGCCTTGTGTGGACAAGAACAAGAATCCAGACTTTAAGGTGCTTTTTTGGGAAGTGTGTGTGGCGGGGTGATTGAAGGAGAGCTGGTCCCTCACCTCCCTCTGGAGGAGGTCAGTCTGGGCATCAGGAAGCTGTTCAGGCAACTCTGACCCAGAATGAGCCCCCTGCCATGTCTCCAGGCTGGGCACCCCACCTCAGCCCCTCTTGTCTTTCTTCCTCCACAGGTGTTCAGGTATAGCACAGCCCTGGAAAAACACAAGCTGTTCATCTCTGGTTTGCCTTTCTCCTGCACGAAGGAAGAGTTAGAAGACATCTGCAAAGTGCATGGAAGTGTGAAGGACCTCCGGCTTGTCACCAACCGTGCTGGGAAACCCAAGGTATGCGGCAGAGGGTTCTCAGGCGGGCAAGAGTGGCTTCTGTCGCCAGTGCCTTGTGCTCTGCAGCCTTAGGGGTAAGGGTGGGGGTAGGTGAGGGCTCCCCAGAGGGCACTGTGACTGACCTTCCATGGCTCTGTTCACGTGAGGCTCACCTGCCCTTCAAGCCTTTACTAACAGTTCAGGTTCTTTGACACCAGGGAGAGAGAGCAAGAGTTTTGGATGTGCCTCAGAAGGCTGGGGTCTGAACCCCAGGCCTGCCAAAGTTACATCCCCCTTCTGGGGCTCAGTTTATTCCTTCGTGAGATAAGGGCATTGGACTTGGGGATTTCTCAGTTCCCTTTCAGTGCCAACCTTCTGTAATCCTGTGAAATTAGTCCTTGCAACAGGATCAAAGCAGAATGGGAAGACAAAAAAATGTGGCTGAAAGAGAGAGGGAAAAAATAACAGAAGCCTTTTGAGGTGTTTCTGTGGAGGAGGTTTTCATTAAGTGTCTCTTGGGTGCTCTCTTGAGTCTTCCAGAGTGTTCTGTTTTGGTTCTTGTCAGTTCAGACAAGTCTTGCCATGTGTCTTTGAGATTGTCTCCTCCATTATCTCAGAGCACAGTTGGATTCCATTCCACTTCCCAGTAGTTGGGCTCTCCTAGCTTCTCAGTTGTAGTGTTGGTGTCCATATTTTTGTGTTTCTTTTTCTTTGGGATCTGATACAGGTCACACAGGCTTAGTGATTCTGGGGACGTGGTTCTGAGTGGCCAGCACCGCAGACAGCGTGCTGATGGACAGTGCCGCTTGTTCTCCTTTGTCCACTTGCCAGTTTGACGAATGTGAAATGCGACCTCTGTATTGCTTTAATGTGCATTCCTCTCTTCTGACGATCTGGAGCATTCTCTCTTAGGCTTTTGGTAGCTTGGATGTGAGAATTGTCCACTTGTATTCTTTGACTCTTTGTCAATTGGGGAAGGAATGGTTCTTGTTCTTACATATTTGAATCAGTTTCCTCTGTTTAATGGAAATGAGAGACCTTTACTGGAGAATCTTGTTGCAGAGGTGTTTTCCCCAGTTACCCAATTTCTCTTTCAATATTAGCTGCCTGGGGGTGTTTGTACAAAAATTTTTAATTTTGTACAACCAAAATTGTCCATTTTATCTTCTGTGGTCTTCTTTTACTTGGTTGTGAACACTTCCCTATCTGTAGATCTCAGAGTCAGTTCTCCCTTCGTTTATCTGTTTAGCCTCTGTCTGACATCTAAATTATGTACCCACTTGGAGCTTCTCTTGGATGAGGCCGAGATAGCCGTCTCAGGTTGGTTTCTGTCAGGCTGCTGACCAGGTATCCCAGCAGTTTTTGTCAATAGTGAATCCTTACTTCAGTAGCTGGGATCTTTGGGTTTATTAAATGAGGCTGCACATTTCATTTTTTAGGTGTGTTATGTACTTAATTTATTCCACAGATCTCTTTTTTTCTAACAGTACCAAATTATTTTGGTGATGCTGTTGTGTAGTATAGGTTGAGGTCTGGTACTACTGCTTGGTGCCTCTTCCCACTTTTTTTCATTATTTCCCTTGAGATTTGTTGACACTTTATTCTTCCAGATGAATTGTTATTTTTTCTCGTCCTATAAAGCAATCCTTTGGTAGTTTGGCCTGGCACCATATAAGTAAATTAGTCGAATTTGAGTCACCATTTTTATTACATTGTGATTGTGCTTTCCTTAGGGCCTTGCCTATGTAGAATATGAGAATGAAGCTCAGGCTTCTCAGGCTGTATTGAAGATGGACGGTATGACAATTAAAGAAAACGTCATTAAAGTAGCCATCAGCAACCCTCCTCAAAGGAAGCTTCCCGACAGGCCCGAGGCAGGGAGAGCGGCGGGGGCCCTGGTGCCGCGGCAGGTGTACGGCGCGTAAGTGCTCATGTCTGAGTGGAGTGTGGGCACGAGGGGGTCGGTCCCTGAGGGGACAGCTCCCCCAGGGAAGAGTCAGGACGAGCCAAACTAGGTTGACAGGTAGAGGGGGAGAAACCTGGGGCCGCTGAGCTCTGCTGCCACCCCGCAGGCCTTTGGACCTTGCTGAATTCACCTGCCAGAAATGTGTCCCTTGAGGTCAGGTGGGCTCCTTTTCATGGTTTTCCTTGGTGCATTCCTCATATATATAATTTGAGACCCTGAAGTTCTTTCCACTTTGATGACTACAGAAAGGGCTGAGTTATAGCTTTTAGTTTGTACATAAAGATGTTTCCTTTTCTAGGCGGGGTAAGGGGAGGACTCAGCTCTCGCTCTTGCCTCGAGCGTTGCAGCGCCCCGCCGTTACTGGCCCTAAGACTGAGAATGGGACACTCCAGACCCCACCTGGACCCTCTTCAACACCCACAGAGGCGCCCAAGATGTCTAATGCCGACTTTGCCAAGATGCTCCTGAAAAAGTGAAGCAGACTCGATGGGAAATGTGAAAATGCCTTTTAGGAAGCCATTTTGTGTCCTTATTTCTGCTGGCAAGGGGAACCCCCTATCATCCTCTGTAAATACTCCTTTGTCCTGTTAGGTCCATCCCAGTACAGGTTGGGGCTGTGCCGAGCCAGAGGGTTCTTTTGTTCTGAGACAGAGAAGGCTGGTGTGGGTTAAATGATCCCTCATATTGAGGGTAGGCAGCATGAGGGAAGGGCCCTGGGTGGCATGTCAGGGCGGTGCCACCCTGCAGAGTTCTGCTCCCCCTCTGCCATTGACGGGATTCTCCTTTGGCACCGGTGGAGCAGACGGCCCATCGTTCCTGGCAAAGACAGAATGGCAGATGCTCGGAATTCACCACAATGGCCTATTTTAGTAGGGGGAGGGGAAGGGAAGTTAGAGAGAAGGGGATCGGTTTGATGTCCTGTTCAGAGTGGTCTCTGTTTTTATATTGTGTATTTGTAAATGACATGTCAAACCCTTGTTTTTAAGTTTCCTGAGGATGGGAGACTGGAGATGTTTGTTTTGTATTCAGAATTGTGTGTGCTACCACTGTGGGTCATGTCCACTTTGTTTGCCCAAGGAATCGTATTGCCCCTTGTCGAGACCCTCAGCTCCCTGGTTTTGTTTATATATGATGTCAAATGCAAACTCACGTTCTCCATTTAACTTCACTTATTAAACTGAAGTTATCTTTAAAAGGTTTTTTGCGCAATCTCCTCTCTTCTTTAGTCCAACACAGATGGTGCACTTTATTTATGTCCTAGCCCTGGCCTGGAGAGACATGTCCCAGGCCTCCAATCCCATTTTCCCTGACTTAGGTAACTTAAAAAAATGTCTCTTTAAAAACTGATCTTGAGTTGGTTCTTTTGCTTTGAGGATACCTTCTCCCTCCAACTTTGGTTGATCCTAAGTCAGTTCTCCAATTCACTTCTCCAATTCACTGTATGAAATTTAGTTGAGAACTCTGGGGCAAAGCAGAATTATCAGAATCATTCCCTAATTTATCTTTGATAAAATTGGATTTTTTAAAATGTAGTTAGTAATTGTGGCGCATCTGTGTTTCTGAATTAAATGAGTGGTTATCATGTAGACATCTCACAAAGTCAGTAAATTATAATGCTATTACATACAGACACACAAAACCACACAGGTATGAAATGCTTTGCTCCTTGTCAGGCGAGCAGGCAGGTTTTACGATCTCCCTCGTACAGATGAAGCCACGTAGGCCCGCAGATGTTCAGACCAGCCCTGGGTCCCAGAGGCCGGACTGGAGCCCCAGGGCGGGCTGACTCCAGTCCAGCATTTTGTCCACATACATATGTGAAAGAGCCTGGAGAGCCAGGCTGCACGGTGGGAGACACTGGACCAGAATTGAGGCTGTGGCTCTTCTTGGAGCTTCAGTGTTTTCATCTGTAAAAGTGGGGATAATGATGCTTTACACAGGCTTATTATCAGATCTCACAGACTTGCTATAAAAGTGTGAAATGACTACGTTGTAGGTTCTTAAAGCATCTCTTTTTTGGAGTTAGTGTGGAGTCTCAAGACTAGGTGGGTGAGCAGCAGGTTTTTTTGTTTTGGGCTCTCACATTGACCTGCTCTGCTTGTTTGAGGCTGCCTGATAATCTCCGGCCTCCAGTCGCTCTTCCCTCACATGGCTGCTCTTTAGCGGGGTTGTTGAGCACATGCCCCAAATTGGAACAGAACAATGTGGACATACTTGACTTTGCCACCTCAGGCAGGTTTCAACATATCCCCCCCCATTATAATTAGCATCATAGTGCCCCCACTATGCACCTGCTACCAGGTGTTGTGGTCCCTGTATACCGGATGTGGTTCTTTGACCTGGGGATTCCCAAGGAGCTCACTTTCCATTAGAGTCTAATTGAGGAGGCTTAGATCAGTTATTAATGATTAAAAAATGGCTCAAGGCCTACACTCGATTTCAAGTCATGTGTTCCACTATTCAAAAACTTGTTACTGGTTAAGCACCTTGCAGGCTTCCCTGTATTGTGTCTTAAACAGAAGTGCCTGTATGGAAATTTGAAAGTTGTAAATGAGCTAGGGCTGTGGGGAGATAATCTTTGAATCAAAGGATGGATTTGGAAAAAGTGACCAAAGGTTAAGACAGGCAACTAATGGAGATGTGGGCTGGCAAGCGCCCCATGAGAGAACGCCCCACCTCTTCAAGCCTTAGTTTTCTCTCCTGTGAAATGAGTGACCTGAACATCCCCATCTGTCAGGAAGGAGTGGCATCTTGTTTTGGAGAGGAGGCAGAAGACATGGCATCCAACTGAAGGCATGCTGTGGCTTCCTAGACCTGGGTGACCTTGCCCAAGGCCTCTCTGGGCTTTGAAATAAGGGGGTTTTAACAAACATCATGTTCCAACTTAACCTGCTTTATTAGGTCAACCATGCAATAGCACCTTTTCACATGATGAGGCTCACTCTGTATTTAATAAAATACTTTATTAGAGTAAGTAGTTTGTTAGAGTAACATCTTTCACATGGAGCTAAAGTGCAAATTCATTCGTTTGGTAGTATAAAAACAAGTGCTTTTGTCTAGTGGTTCAGGCCAACCTTGGGGTCTGTTCACAAGAACCAAATCCACTGTATAGTTACGGTTTAAGGAATTCCACAATTTATGGCAGTGTCTTTAGGAAATCTTAGGGTTGTGAACCTCTGGATTTCATGTGCTGGGGCCAAGCTGGCCTTTCAGAAGGGATGCGTTAAGTGCTGGCTTCCAGCATCTGTTTGTGCCAGTGCTTATGTGGTTCAAAAGGGAGAAGCTTGAGTTAGGTTCCCAAGCTGCTAAGGTGGAGTGACAGCAACAAAGCAGAAGGGTCACTGAGGGGATGGATGTCAACAGGCTGAAAGGACTCTTATTTTCTGGCCAACAAAAAGGCCCTGCTACCACTGCAGAAGCTTGGAAGGCCTCGGCCCAACCACAGGGCCCACTGCCTGCACTGAGCCTGAGGTATCTGAAAATGAATGAATGGGGGCACTTGCGGGGTGGTGTGCTCATGAGTAGTAATGATGGAAAGGGCTTGGGAGAACAGTGCACAGAAAAGCTAAGATACTGGCCAAGGTGAGCAAGGTTCCATCGAGGACCGCAAGCCAGCTGATTGCATCCTGTGCATCTCTTGTGTCAGAGATCCATGGTGTTCTTGTTCTTTCTCTGCATCATGTCTATGGAAAATCTTTTTGCAGAGAATGTGTTTAGGAGTGATCTGTCAGGGAAGACATTCTTAAGACTGATGGCCCTCGATTCACAGCTTGATGGAGTGGTGTGGTATCCAAACAACTTCTGCCCTAACATGTTTTCTTCCCAAAAAGGGGGACTGGGAAGAACGGAGGGAGCCAGACTGATGTTCTGTTAGTTAATTACAAAAATAACCCACTGTAGAAAAACACTTGCTCTCTGGCACCAAAATTGAGAAGGGGCTTGAAAAAGAGCCGGTTGAGGTGTATACAGCCCCACTGTTAAAACTGACCCTAATTTAATACCTCAGTAGTTTGCTTTCTTGATTATCAAGTCGGTCTGGGCAGATATACCTGTGCCTTCCAAAAGAAAGCTGCCTGTTGTCTGAAAAATAACCCCCTGAGTTGTGCCCTCAGAAGTCACCAAACTCTCGGACGGCTTCCCTGCATCCTGACCTGTAGCCCCCTGTGACCTGGAAGAATGGTCCCCTTTCCTTCCAGATACATTTGGTACATAATTTGTCCCAGAGACTTAGCTGCTTACCCCAGAGGGAATTTATAGGGACCTGTAGGACACATGGCCTACAATGCAGTTTCCCTGTACATCCAGGAAAAAGCCTCGAGGCTCTTAATGCCAGTCCAGAACATGGCTACAATATCTTGCATTTTTTAGCCTGTTTTAAAACAAACACAAAACAAATAATTTGGCCTAGCTTATAAATTATCATCATAGAGACAAAGCTTAATTTAACTTATTTTCTTAAGGAAAAAACCCCCCAAAACTAAAACCGGAAACATTCTGAGGTCAAGAACACTTAGCTCTGTAGCCTTCTGTGCAAGAAGACATGTTTCCCAGGAGGAATGCTCAAGGCTTCTATGTGATTTCTCCAAAATAATCCTGCTGCATTTTTCAAGACAAACATTTAGGTTTTTACAGGAATAGTTTGTTTGCATCCAGAATGGTTGGGATTTGCTTCTGGCAAACCCACAGCATGGTCCGTGGTTGCAATTAGCAGCATGTCTAAGGTGGTCTCGGTGCACTTGGCAATGAAACGGATGAAGGGTCTCACGTCCCCTTCATTGGCAACTTCCAACACGTGGTAATACTCTGACCTCTGCTCCTTGCGGATTGTAATGGGCGGGTAGCCTGCCTGCATCAGAATGAGGTTCATCAGCAGGCGGGAGGTCCGGCCGTTGCCATCGATAAAGGGGTGGATGTAGACCAGTTTGTAGTGCGCCAGAGCAGCAAATTCCACAGGGTGTAGATTCATGGCGTCCTCCGAGTTCAGCCACTGGATGAACTCTTCCATCTGTTTCTCCACATCTTGAGGATGGGGAGGAATGTGATGACCCACAAACACCTGTGTAGTCCTAAATCTCCCGGCTTCCACGGGATCCACGTAGCCCAGCACCCGCCGGTGAATCTCCAGCATGTCGCTGATGGTGACGGAGCCGATCCTGGAGACAAGCGTGGTGTTGACGTATTTCATGGCCGCGTGCATGCCGATGACCTCGTTCTGCTCCTCCAGGCTTTTCCCTGGCACGGCGTAGCGGGTCTCAATGATGTGCCTTATTTCAGAGAGGGTGAGGGTGTTGCCTTCGATAGCGACAGTGTGGTAAATGTGATGGTAGTAAGACTCCTCCATGACCCGCCGCATGGCTGAGCTGCCCTTGGGAATGGCCATCACCTTTTTTACTTTGCTGTCAATGATGCTAAAGTACCTCTGGTCAATCTCTTCCACCAGAGGCAATGTCCGGTCCCTATTGATCAGAGCTTTCTCGTTGTAGGGGGAGATGGTCAGTGCTTTGGTGTATAAGTAATCAGCCTGCAGAATGTCTTTCTCTTCTTCCGAGAAGATGCCCAACTCATTGAGTGCATCCACATAATCGGGGTCCATCTTGAGGGCGTGCAGGAAGAGTCTGTGGGCCTTTTCCCGCTTCCCCTGCCGCTTCATTTCCAGGGCCTGGTTCAAGGCGGCTCGGGCTTCTAGCTTAACATCTAGGAGACACCAAGAGTAGGATCGTCAAAGGAGGACACGGACATTCCCTGGGAACAAAGCTTCATGTGGGGAATGGACGGGGGAGGACAGGGAGGTCTGAGGTCACCTTGTCCAAACCACACCCCACCAAGTGGCCCTCCCTGGCTCCCCTCCCTTTGTGCCCTCAGGAACAGAGATCCACCATTCTCCAGAGCAGTCATTCCCCTTTCCCTAGCTCTCACATCAGGCCCAAGTCAGCCTTTCTGAACCGTCGGTCGGGTGCCTCCAGTTCTGCCCTCTGGGCCCAGGCAGAAGCACTGGCCTTTTGCTGCTTCACATGCTCCACATCCAGCCCTCAAGTCTTCTCCCGATGCCTGGCATGGGCTGGTGCTCTCTGCACCCTTCCTCACTGCCCCCCCCAGGGCAAAGACTGCCCTGCCCCCTGTACACAATGGGAGGGCAGGGAAAAGTGTTTGGAGAATCACGGTGGGGCCAAATGGGGGGGGGGGTGGCCTCCAGGCCTCCTGCCCAGCTGGTTCTCATCCTTCCTAAAATGCAACCCCAGGCCTGAGCACCGGTGCCCCAGGGCAGAGGGGAGTGGGCAACGTGGCCGCCACGCTGGACAGCTCCTCCTCCCTCACCTGCAGATGCCTTGGGTTTGACCAGCAGCAGACTGATCCCCCCGGCTGTGACGCTGAGCCCCGTGCTCGGGGCGCTCACGCCCCGACGTCTCCCCTCCAGCTTGCTCCTCAGCAGGGAGAGTCCCTTCCACAGCGTGGAGCCCGGCTCCTCCACGGTCCCCAGCGGGAGCAGGAGTGCCAGCAGGGCCCCCAGCAGCATGGCCAGCAGGGCGAGCACCCACGGCCAGCGTCCCCATGCCCATGAGGCCCATCTTGGCTCTGTCACCGCCACCACCGTGGCCATCGATGTGAAGGTCATCTGGTCTGGGGAGTCACCCTGTGAGCATGGCCAGCAACGGCGGGGGAGTGGAGCGTCTGCAAGGAGAAATGAGAGGTCAGAGTGTGCCCAGAGGGCCCTGGCACTCCGACCCGCCCCTTCCCTCTCTTGTGAGAGGCAGAGCAAGAGCTGAGTTCAAATCCAGCCCCAGGCATTTGCTGGCAGAGGCCCCTAGCCAGTCACTTCCCCTCTGAGGCCTGCCTCAGTTTCCTCATCTGTAAAATGGGGATCCTCACAGCACTGGCCTCCCAGGGCTGTGATGAGCAGCATTGAGCAGTGTCCGGCACACTGGGTGCTGTGTCCGTGTGAGCTCGGTAGCCCCCGGTGCAGGAGCTGAGGGCCTAGAGCCGAGAACGGGAGAGAGTGGCCCCAGTCAGATGGGGGCCCTGGAGCACTGAATGTCACATCCAGGGGGACCCTCAGAGCACTGAACGTCACAGCCAGGGGGACCCTCAGAGCACTGAACGTCCCAGCCAGGGGGACCCTCAGAGCACTGAAAGTCACATCTAGGGGGGCCTCTGGAGCACTGAATGTCACAGCCAGGGGGACCCTCAGAGCA
>CM053587.1:339384620-339407658 GCA_028646515.1 Pseudochirops corinnae | reverse complement strand
AGGGGGATCCTCAGAGCACTGAACGTCCCAGCCAGGGGGACCCTCAGAGTACTGAGTGTCACATCTAGGGGGACCCTCAGAGCACTGCATGTCACATCTAGGGGGGCCTCTGGAGCATTGAATGTCACAGCCAGGGGGATCCTCAGAGCACAGAATGTCACAGCCAGGGGGACCCTCAGAGCACTGAACGTCACATCTAGGGGGGCCTCTGGAGCACTGAACGTCACAGCCAGGGGGACCCTCAGAGCACTGAATGTCACAGCCAGGGGGACCCTCAGAGCACTGAATGTTACAGCCAGGGAGACCCTCAGAGCACTGAACGTCACATCTAGCGGGGCCTCTGGAGCACTGAACGTCACAGCCAGGGGGACCCTCAGAGCACTGAACGTCATAGGGGGGCCTCTGGAGCACTGAACGTCACAGCCAGGGGGACCCTCAGAGTACTGAGTGTCAGCCAGGGGGACCCTCAGAGCACTGAATGTCACATCTAGCGGGGCCTCTGGAGCACTGAACGTCACAGCCAGGGGGACCCTCAGAGCACTGAACGTCATAGGGGGGCCTCTGGAGCACTGAACGTCACAGCCAGGGGGACCCTCAGAGTACTGAGTGTCAGCCAGGGGGACCCTCAGAGCACTGAATGTCACAGCCAGGGGGACCCTCAGAGCACTGAATGTTACAGCCAGGGGGACCCTCAGAGCACTGAACGTCACATCTAGGGGGGCCTCTGGAGCACTGAACGTCACAGCCAGGGGGACCCTCAGAGCACTGAATGTCACAGCCAGGGGGATCCTCAGAGCACTGAATGTCACAGCCAGGGGACCCTCAGAGCACTGAATGCCACATCTAAGGGGGGGCCTCTGGAGCATTCCATGTCACATCTAGGGGGGCCTCTGGAGCACTGAACATCACACCCAGGTCCCCGGGCGCAGTCTCCCGCTCCCCATCCCCTGGTCAGTCCCGCCCGTCCCTCTCCCGGCCGCGGCCTCCGCTCTTCCCCGGCCCCCTCACCTGTGGCTCCCGCAGCTCCCGCAGCCCCGGCTCGGCTCCGCTCCTCGGAGTCGCAGCTACCTCTACCGGTTTTGGCCCTGTAGCCCGAGTCAGGAACCCGAGTCAGCCCCGTTCTGGTCCCGCCCCCCAGGCTCCGTCCCCGCTTCTGGTTGGCCGCCTCCACCCGACCGGCGCTTCCACTTCCGGTTTCACTCTCCCGGCTCCGCTTCCCCGGGAGAAACTCTCCGTGGGGCGCTTCTATTGGCTGCTTCCTTAGTCCATCTTCCTTCATCAGCAACTAATGATAAACAGCGAAGGCGGGTGCTCTGTTAGGGCCCGAAGACTGTCAGAGGAGAAAGGCGGGACTTCGAAGGGGGCGTGGTTCTCTCACCCTCCTATTGGTTAAAGAGCTGGAGGCGTCGGGGGCGGGGCTAAGGCCACAGCCGACCGCGGCCCGGGTGCTTGGGCAGAGATGTGCCTTTGGCCTCCTACCCGGCGTTCATCCTGGACTGAGCCCAGGGCTGGGCTCCTGCTGGCCGAGGGCCTTCCATCCACCAACCCCCTGGCCCTCCCACCTGCCCACCAATCCATCATTCAATAAACTGGAATCTAGCAAGTGTCTGCTGTGCGCCCCGCGCTTCCCGAGATCCGGGGAAATGCTCTCGGGGCTCTCTTTTCTTGGGTGAACCGAGAAACACGTGCAGCTCCTCGCCGGGCACACAGTAGGCGTTTAATAAATATGCACGGGCTCTCTCCCCTTCGCTGTTTCTGCCTCTCTCTTCCTCTCATCATCCTTCCATCCATCCATCATCCATCCATTTATCTCTCTTCCTCATTTATCCTGTCTATGTCTATCCGTCTGTCTGTCCATCTATCTATCTGTCTATCTATCTATCTATCTATCATCTATCTATCTATCTATCTATCTATCTATCATCTATCTATCTATCTATCTATCTATCATCTATCTATCTATCTATCTATCTGTCTATCATCTATCTATCTATCTATCTGTCTATCTATCTATCTATCATCTATCTATCTATCTATCTGTCTATCATCTATCTATCTATCTATCTGTCTATCATCTATCTATCTATCTATCTATCTATCTATCATCTATCTGTCTATCTATCTATCTATTTACTTTTCTGTGTTTCTTCCTGAGTGTATACAAAATAGATCATTTTTGAGGAGGAACCAAGTACCTACTATGTGGTTGGCATTGTGCTCCTTGTTGGGATATACAGACACCAAAAAGTCCATGCACACTCTACTGGGCAACAGGGAAAAAACCCCAACATTTTAAGAGATAAATAAAAAAATGATTTATCCAAACAAATCAGGAGAGACACCTAGGTGGTGCAATAGATAGAGTCCTGGACCGGGGAGTCAGGAAGGGTTCAAATCTGGTCTTGGATGTTTGTTAGCTGTGTGACCCTGGGCAAGTCACTTAACCTCTGCCTCAGACTTCTCATTTGTGAGATGGAGGTAATGATAGCATCTCCCTCCCAGGGTTGCTGTGAGGATAAAATGAGATCATATTTGTGAAGCTCTTTGCAAACCTTAGAGTGCCACTTGAGTGACAGTTGTTATTACTGTTGGTTTTTGTTTTAAATTAACAATGAGAACACTGGTTCTAGAGTCCAAGAACATGGCAGAGGGAAGGGCACAAGGCATTGCCTTCAGGCATGGTGTGGTCTCTTGACTATGATGGTTATGGGTTGTTGAGCCATGAATCCAGTCTTTCTTTAACTCCTGATGATGCAGGAAATGCCAGGGGGCACAGCCAATGGGAAGACGGGGAGGTTTGACATCCTCTGGATCCTTCCAAGCTGGTGAAGTCCTTCTCTGGTCACAGAGGAGTGGAGAGGTCTGGACAAGACCAAGGACAAGGCCTCTGTTACACTCCCCCCCCACCCCCCGCCAAGTGCTTCTCCCCAACTCCACATGTTTCCAGTGTCTGGAATCCATCCCCCCTTCCCACCTCATTTGCTCATTTACTGGAGATTCCTAGGCTGTGACCAAGCTTCTTGCTCCCCTCTTCTTAGAAAGGTCCCTCCCAGATTAGTCTAAAGGCTTCTGATGGATTGACTGAGGCTTGTTCTCACCTAGTTGAGGTATCCTGAGCTAAAATTCAGTATGGTGGTTTCAGTTCTCTAGTAGGACTGAAAGAAGGATGGTAGAATGGATGGTGGTCTGGACTCTGAGTCGTTAAGGCCTAGGTTCAAATCTCACCTCACATGCTTACCATCTGTGTGACCCTTCACCTTTCTTAAACTCAAGTTTCCTCATTTGTGTGAGAGGGTTGGACCCTTTAGGCAGCCTCTGAAGTCTCTTGTAGTCCCAAATCCAGGATCCTAGGATCTTAGCTTACCACAATCACTCATTTTCAGGAACATGTAGGAGGCAAAATCCACAGGAAAACTCTTTTCAAGAATAATTCTATGGACCCAGAAAAAAGCAATGATTCACACACACAGAGGTGAGTTTGCATAGGGGCAAAATGAGATTCATGGAGAGCAACACTTTGGGGTCCATGTAAGGCCAGAATTTGGGGTTCTGGGTCATGGGTCATATGATGATCCAAGGGAAAATGGGATAAGTACACTGGAAAGGAGGGGCAAAACATGAATGACATTTAAGGAGGGAGGGAGCACTTTCACGTGTGAATTGGGGGCCCTGTTGGCAGGGCTGTTAGACACCGAGGTCCTTGGGAACAGGGACTGGTTTTTGCCTTTCTTGACATCTTTAGCCCGTGTAAATGTTTAATAAAGGCTTGTTGGCTCTACTGTGAGCTGTCCTTGTGTGTCCTTCATTCTCGAGGAGGACCATGACATCAGGGAGGCGATGCTGTAATGTGCAAGTGAGCTCGACCTTGAAGGGAGGAAAGGACTTCGGTAGACAGATATGGGTATGTTAGGCATAGAGGATGGTGGGAGCCATGGTGTGGAGCTGATAGTTTAGTTTGGATAGAATGTAGAATACGGGAATACCACCCACAGCTAGGTGGCGCAGTGGATAGAGCACCAGGTCTGGAGTCAGGAAGACCTGAGTTCAAATCTAGCTTCAGACACTTAGTAGTGGTGTGAGCTTAATCTTGTTTGCCTCAGTTTCTTCATCTGTAAAATGAGTTGGAGAAGGAAACGGTAAACTACTCCAGTATCTCTGCCAAGAAAAATCCAAATGGAGTCATGAAGAGTCAGACACGACTGAAAATGAGGACTACTTAATTCTTTAAAATATTTTCCAGATTTACCTTAGTGGTTAAGATAATAATTGAATTAACTTTGAGGCTGATCAGTCTTGTGCTTCTTTCCTCTTCTTATTATCTTTGCAAATGTTCTTGGAATAATTCTGCCTTGTGAACCAGCAATGCCAACAAGCACCACTCTTTTATTGAGCTTATCATGACAGAATGTCAGGTCTCTCGGCCAGAATTTGTTGGTCTGCTATTGAGGCTCATTCCCGATACATCTGCCAGTGGCTCTTCTCCAGCTTGTTCTTGGCTTCCTGCTTAGAGTGCAATGTCCCTTGTTTCATGCAATAGCTGTGTTTTTGGAAAGTTTTACGTGAATTTAGGGTTTGTGATTGAATTCTTAATTTTTTTCATGGAAATATAGCATCCTCTTTTTGGTGCTCTCGCAGCTCCCATTCCAACTAATAATTTGAATATTCAAAGGACAACTAACTACTCTCAGTTCTAGGGGGAATCTTGACATAATTCTAACACTGTAGCTTCTGAGTCCCCACCAATGCGCTTCTCATTAACAATCAATAAGTCAGTATATTTCAGTAAAGCGTTTACCAAGATAGTATGATAAGAATATTTGATGTAAAATATTACTCCCAAATCTAGGGATGTATCTCCCAGAAATAAACAAAGGTCCACGGGAAGAGTGGGCTCAAAATGAGAGTGCATTGGTAATGAGGAACACTCGTAGTGTGAGTTGCCACACATTATGGCAGTACTAGTACTAGTACTTTCTCGCTTCATATAACCCTTACATAAATACCCTTAGGTGTAGCTCTCCACTGGGTAAGCCACTCAGCTGAGCTCCAAGGACCAGTGGATTTCATTAATCTAGCTGACACCTTCTCTTCTCCAAAGTGTTATATTGGGTGATTGACTCTATCCACATCTATCTGTCCTTGGTTCACCTCTCCATTCTTGATGCAGACCATTTCTTCTGCCACTAACCATCAGTCTGATATATTGTATTTTACTGGTCCAGTCTCTCTGATGGTATGGTCAATGGAGAAGGAGAAGAAATCCCTTTTAGGGGCCTCTTTTTTCTCTTTCACTTCTGGTTCCAACTCCCAGACTAGTACTCTTCTACATGTGTCCTTCACTACTGCTGCACTGGAAATTTGAGCCTAGTCTTCTCATGGACCTTTGTGTATTTCTGGGAGATGCATTCCTTTATATAGAGGCAATATTTTATACTAACTGTTTTTACTATACTACTTGGGCAAATGCCTTTGCTAAAATGACTGGCTACTGACTGATTGTTAATGAGAAGCATGTTGGTGGGGGCTCAGAAGCTACAGTGTTAGAAGTATTACAAGATTCCCCTTTTACTTTCAGTTCATTCAGCTGCCCTCTGAATATTCAAATTATCAGTTGGAATGGGGGTTGTGAGAGCACCATGAAGAGGGTGCTATAATTCCATGGAAGAAATGAAAAAGTAAATAACAAATCCTGGATTCATATAAAACTTCCACTGGCTCACTGACTTGCTGTTTATATACATAGGCCTGAATGCATGTCTGATTTAGGCAATCACAAAATGTTTCCTGTGTCTTTTATCCAGTGACAAAAGCACTGTAATCCTCTGGAGTTGAGTCTCCTCTGGAGACTCATTCACACATTGTGTGGTTGTGGAGAAATTTCTTAACACTTACCACTCTGTTGGTTGATTAACGAATTCATTTCTTATGCCTGGACCTTCTGTCATTGCATTAATTGAGATGGGAATGACACACCACCCTTTCTATTCCATAGGTCCTCCCTTTTTAGCCTTTATAGCATGGAGGAGATCCTGGGTTTTATAAAGCTACATTATCAAGCAGAGGATCAGGTAGGTCCAGCTATATTGGAAGGGCTCTGAGAACAGGCTGGGTATGGGCTATGTGCCCACTGTCCATAGACAGGTTCAACCAACTTTAAAGAAGAACATTGTGGGACACTAATATACTATTAGTGGAACTGTGCTGTATAGAGTAAGAAGCATGAAGAGTGTTGGTGGTCTAGCCATTTTGGAGGGCAACTTGGAATTATGCCCAAAGAGTTATAAAACGGTGTATAACCTTTGATCTAGCAACACCACTATTAGGTGATCAGAGATCACACGGTGATCTAAATATTTAAAGCAGCTCTCTTTGTGGTGGCAAAGAGCTGGAAATTGAGGGGATGCCCTTCAATTGGGGGATGGCTGAACAAATCGTGATAAATGATTGTGATGGATTGTCATTGTGCTATAAGAAATGATGAGCTGGTTGATTTTAGAAAAAAACATGGAAAGACTTGAATGAAATAATGAAGAGTGAGATGAGCAGAACCAAGAGAACACTGTATACAAATAACAGTGATGTTGTTCAGAGAATGACTGTGAACAACTAAGTTATTCCAAGTATTATACATACCCAAATCAACTACCAGAGACTATGAAGGAAGATGCCATCCACCTCCAGAGGAAGAGCTGATAAATAGAAATGTGAATAGTATTGTTATACACACATATAGTGTGTATGTGTGTATGTGTGTATGTGTGTGTGTGTGTATGTGTGTGTGTGTGTGTGTATGTGTGTGTGAAACACTGGCCTTTTCTAGTGTGGGGAGGGTTGAGAGACAGTTTGGAACTTAAAATGTAACAAAAAAAGGGCATCATCTGTTCTGAAGGGGCATCTAGGGAGCCCAGTGCTGCATAGAGCACCAGACCTGCACCCAGGAAGACTTATCTCCCTGAGTTCAAATCTGGCCTTAGACACTTAATAGCTGTGTGACCCTGGACAAGTCACTCAATCAAGTTTGCCTCGGTTTCCACATCTGTAAAATGAACTGGAGAAGGAAATGGCAAACTACTGTAGCATCTTTGTCAAGAAAATCCTCCTCACGAAGAGTCGGTTCTACTGAAAATTACTGAAGGACGAGCAGTGGCCCAGGTGGACACTTGCATGCTGCAGACACTAGATGGCAGCCTTTGCCAGGGTTTTGCTCCCCTCCACCTCCCTGCCCTCTGCCACAAATCAATCACCTTCTAACTTTCCTCCCTGACTTCATCTGCATCTTTAGGTGTGGGAGGTGGAAGAGAAGACCCGGGAGCAACATTGAAAAGCTGCCTTTGTCCCCAGCTTCCCTGGATTGGCGAGGAATTGCCTCCCTGGGGTCTTTGGAGGAGGGATTTACCAAAGTTTCCTTTGATGACACCAAGAAATGTGCCCATTACTGGTACGCACCTGGAGCATCTTTAAGGGTCTCTCCTATCCCCAACCTTCTCCCGAGCAGAGCTGACTTACTCTTCTTGCCCTATATAGCCTGACTTGTCCCCACTGCCTCGTCGAGTCTCTAGGGGTTGGTGAGAATCCCTTTTTAAAACAAACTAAATCCTTTCCCTGTACTCTCTGGCAATCACAGCAAACCTCAGAGACCAGCCAGTCCAACTATCTCATTTTTATAGGTGCAGGAAACTGAGCCACAAAGAGTGACTTTCCCCAGGTCACCCAGGCTAAGTGGCAAAGTTGGGATTCAACCCCCAGACTTCTGACTCCCAAATCCAGCTCATTTCTTCTTCTTTTTCTTTTTGGAGGGAGGAAAGCAGGGCAATTGGGGTTAAGTGACTTGCCCACGGTCACACAGCTAGTGTCAAGTGTCTGAGGCTGAATTTGAACTCAGGTCCTCCTGACTCCAGGGGCAGTACTCTGTTCACTGCACCACCTAGCTGCCTCTAGCTCATTTCTTCTGTCTCATGCTGCCTCTTCTTGGAGGGAGGTAGCAAAGTACAGTGGGAGTCAGGCAGACTTGAATTCGAATCTTGAATCAGATGCGCTTACATCTCTGTTTCAGGAGTCAGGGAGGAAAATGAGGCAAAGGCAAAAGGACGTAGCACTGGAAAACTGGTCTTCTTGCTGTTCTTTATACACATTCCTCCATCTTTCCACCTCCCATTTCCCATCTCCATGCCTTTGCATATATTGTCTCCCATGCCTGGAATGCTCTCCTTCGTCTTCTTCACTTAGATGGAATCAATCTTTTCCTTTCAAAGTTCACCTCAAATACCCCGTCCTTCAGAAAGCCTTTTCTGATTCTCCCCCTCCCCCCACCTTTTGGTGCTTTCCTCCAAATGACCTTATATTAATTGTATATTTACATATGTAGATATTGTCTCCCCTAATAGAATGTAAGCACCTTGAGGGCAGGTTTCTCTTTTGCCTTTTTATCTCCATTGCCTAGTTGACATCTAGAAGTTTAAGAAATGCTGGTTGTACTTCTAGGTCTATATCCCAAAGAAATCATAAAAATGGGAAAAGGACATGTACAAAAATGTTCATAGCAGCTCTCTTAGTGTTGACCAAGAATTGGAAACTGAGGGGATGGCCATCAATTGGGGAATGGCTGAACAAGTTGTAGTATATGAATGTAATGGAATACTATTGTTTCATAAGAAATTGAGAAGCAGGAGGACTTCAGAAAAACCTGGAAAGACTTACATGAACTGATGCTGAGTGAAGTGAGCAGAACCAAGAGAACATTGTATACAGTAACAAGCTCGTCTCAGCAATGCAGGGATCTAAGACAACTCCAAAAGATTCGTGATGGAAAATCATATCTACATCCTGTCTGAATGCAGATTGAAGCATGCTATTTTCACTTTATTATTATTTTTTATTTTTTTCCCTCCTTGTGCTGTTTCTTCTTTCACTACATGAGTAATATGGAAATGTGTTTTACATCTCTCTCTCTATATCATCCATCCATCTATCTATCTATCTATCTATCTATCTATCTATCTGTCTGTGTGTCTGTCTATCTATCATCTATCTGTCTATCTATCTGTCTGTCTGTCTGTCTATCATCTGTCTATCTATATCTATCTATCTATCTATCTATCTATCTATCTATCTATCTATCTATCTATCTATCTATCTAATTTCCCATGTCAAATTGCTTATCATCTTGGGGGGAAGGAAAGGAGGGAGAAAATTTGGAACTCAAAATTTTATTAAAAATGAATGTCAAAAATTGTCTTTACATGTAATTGGGAAAAACAAAATACTATTAGAAATGCAAAAATAAATTTTAAGAAAGAAATATTGGCTGCTTGATAATTAACTGCCCGACACTGGGCAAATTGCTTTGGCCTCAGCTTCCTTATATATAAGGCAGGTGATAATACCCATATTACGCTAGCTACAGGTCTGATATGAGGCTCAGTTGAGATGGGCTAAATGTGATACACTTAAATGCGATACAGAAAAAGGGGTTTTGTGGAACAGCAGAAAGAGCTGGCCCTGGAGTCCAGTCGAAGCTCAGCTCTGCTGGTTATTAGCTGCTACTTTGGACAAGTCTATTGATTTCCCTAGGCCTCAGTTTCCCCTTTTGTAAAATGAGGGACTTGGGCTGGGTGGCTCATGAGTTCCTCTCCTGATTACCTGAGCTCTAATCCCAGCCCTAGCGCATAAGACCACCTGTGTGACCTTACGCAAGTTACTTTGTCCCTCTGGGTATCATTTTCCTCACCTTTAAAAGGTAGAGCTGGGTTCAATAATTTCTACCTTCGGGCCGTTAGGTGGTGCAGTAAATAGAGCACCAGCCCTGGAGTCAGGAGGACCTGAGTTCAAATCCAGCCTCAGACACGTGACACTTAACTAGCTGTGTGACCTTGGGCAAGTCACTTAACCCCAATTGCCTTCCGTCCAAAAAAAAAAAAAGAATCAAAAAAAATAATTTCTACCTTCCAACTGTAAGTCTGTGATCCTGGAGACCTCCCTTCTCCCCCTTTTGTTCTCGTATCCACTGATGGGACTAAGAGGGTTTTGCAGATGAATCAGTCACCTTTCAAGGCTTAAAGCAAATGGCCCTTTCTGGTCTTTAAGGAAATGTCATGTGACTTAATTAGAGACACCCAAAAGAAGGGTTGTATAGAAACACAGTGATTCCCTTTCAGTGGGACAAGGACATTTCGCCCAAACTAGAGAAGTCCACTAGTGAATCAGTAAACAAGCATTTATTAAACACCTACTGTGTGCCGGGCAATGAGCCAAGCCCTGGGGAACAAAGAAAGGCCAGAGGCAGTCCCTGCCCTCAGGGAGCTTGCAGTCAAATGGGAAAAACATCAGGTAAATAACTGTACGAATGAGATGTAGGCAGGAAAATTTGAATATAATGCCAGAGAGAAGACTCCATGATTGAGAAGGACTGGGAAAGATTTCTTGCAGAAGGAGGGAGGCCCTCACAGGGCAGACCAGGGCTGACACCTCCAAACAGGACTGGAAAAAGGCGGAGCATGGATGCCACCCTGGATCACAGCATTACGGACAAACAGCTGCATGGCATCTCATTTGTCTGTCAGTCATTTCACTAGTGACCCCATTTGGGGTTTTCTTGGCAGAGATGCTGGAGTGGTTTGCCATTTCCTTCTCCAGCTCATTTTACAGATGAGGAAATTGACAAACAGGGTGAAGTGACTTGCCCAGGGTCACACAGCTAGGAAGTGTCTGAGGCTGGATTTGAACTCAGTTCTTCTTGACTCTGGGTCCAACTATGCCATAGACTGGACATAGATTCAAGGCTCTATAAAAACTCGGAAGAAAAAAACTACATCATCTCCAAGGGAAACATGATTTTTTTCTTTTAAATTAAATTCTTTTGGTTAATTAATAAGTTTTTTTTTCTTCCTCCCACCACCAAGTCCCCTTGCTGCAAGAAGGTAAAACCCCCTTCTAACAAGCAAGGCCAGTTAAGTAAAACAAATCCTCACCTTGGTCGTGTCTCCCATACCCTGGGTCTGTTGCCTCTCCTTCGGGAGCCAGGCGTCCATCTCGTCTTTGCTGGACGGGATTTTAAAAAATCAGCCACAAATTGTTCAGAATCAATTCTGGACGAGAAGGCGGGTGGGGGTCCAGCTGGGGAGCCCCAATCTTGGTGAAAATTACAAGTAATGAGATTGAGTTCTGTGAAGGGTCTCACAGGATGGGAAGTCTGAGTTTTTCAAAATGTTCTCGTTCATCCCCATCTGCTATGTCACAGCAAATCCCTCTGAGCTCCCTTCTGATCTGCTTAGCCGCAGTGCCTGGTATACAGTAGGCACTGATTAAATGTTTGGTGATCAACTGATTGATCATGTCATACCCTCACTCTATAAATGTTCATGGGTTCCTATTACCTTGAGGACTAAATATAGAAGTTTTTGTTTGCCATTTATAACCTTTCTGAATCCAGTTCCAGTTTCCCTTTCTAGGCTGATTACACATTAATCTTTCACTCATACTACAGTGAGGCCAAACTGCCTTTCTTGCTGTTCCTTACCCCCAGCTCATCTCCCATCTCCACACTTGTGCCTAGGCAGTCTCCTATGTTAGGAAGGAACGCTCCCATCATTTCTGCCTTTTAGAGTTCATTGTTTCCTTCTAGGCATAATTCAAATGCCATCTGCTCTTCCTGGGTGACCCTTCCTCCCTACTTGCTGATACATGTTACTCCCCCAAATTATATTATATATATATATATATATATATATATATATATATATATATATGTATTATATCTATCTACCTATCTACCTACCTACCTACTTACCTACCTACCTATCTGTCTGTCTGTCTATCTATTTATCTGTATCTGTCTGTCTATCCTGTCTATCTATCCTCTACCTGTCTGTCTCTCTGTCTCTCTCTGTCTCTCTGTCTCTCTGTCTCTCTCCATCTATCTATCTATCTATCTATCTATCTATCTATCTATCTATCTATCTATCCATCCATCCATCCATCTATCCATCCATCTATCTATCTATGTCTCTATTGCCTTCTATAGACTATAAGCTTCTTGAGGGCAGGTATGATAACATTTTTGTCATTATATTCCCAGTGCCTAGTATAGTGCCTGGTACATGATAAGAACTTAGTGAATTCTTGATTGATTTCTTGGGTTAAGCCCTTTTTTTTTACAGATGAGGAAACTGAGGCTCAGACAGCTTAAGACCAAAGGCAAGTTTGTGGCAGAACTGAGACTAATGCACAAATCTCCACATCTGTGTTTCTTTATGTGAACATGCTTTTGGATGAAGGAACAGCCTGTAGGGATTGTCTCTCTCTCCTTTTTTTTTTTTAATCTCAGAGAAATGCTGGTTTCTAGTTCTGAATCTTTCCCTCTGGTATTTCCATGTCTCACATTATTAGACCGTCCCAAGAACTGGATCAATTTTCATCTGAGAACCAGTGGAACGTCTGCCCGCTCCTTGAGGGAGGGGATAACGGCGGCTCGCATCCTGGGCACCTTGGTCAGAAGGCTGGGCATCACTGGGCAGCTGGTCCAACCCTGTCTTCATCTTGCTGGCTTTTCAGAGAGATCTCACTGGAGCAGGAGGCTTTAGGAGGTGTTTCCGGGTCTCCCTAGCTGTACGACTGCTCTGATTGGCTGTGTCATTGATCCGGGAGGATTGATCCTCAGATGGCTGAACAATGGGGATTGGGAGACTCAGAGAAACATGGAGCTGATGGGAACCTTTTAGATCTTCAAGGGGAACTGTCTCCTTTTATAGAGGAGGCCCCTGAGGCCTGAGAGGAATCCCAGGAGGGTAGAATCTAGAACCAGAAGGAAGATAGCAGGTCAGAGCTGGGGGAAGGGAGAGGCCTGAGAACAGGGAATGGCAGGGCTGGGAGGGGCCTTAGAACAGGGGATGGCAGGGCTGGGAGGGGCCTTAGAACAGGAGATGGCAGGGCTGGGAGGGGCCTTAGAACAGAGAATGTCAGGGCTGGGAGGGGCCTTAGAACAGGGGGTCTCAGACCTGGGAGGGGCCTTAGAACAGGGGATGTCAGAGCTGAAAGGGGCCTTAGAACAGGGAGTGTCAGGGGTGGGAGGGGCCTTAGAGATTGTTTTACAGATAAGGGAACTGAGAAGCAAAGAGATTTGGGCCTTTAGCCAAGGTCATGGAGCTAATAGGCACCAGAACTGGGATGGGGTTCACTTCCGGTCTCTGATTTTTGTTCAAATCAATTGAACTCAATCCAATCTTTATTAAATTCTTACCTCGTTCCATCCCCTACAACAGGGGCTGGGAATACAAAACAGATCCAAATAACCGGGCTTCCTGGAGAATTTACCAGCATCAGTAGATGAGAAGGAAGCGTGATTGGCCCTCCCTGAGGGCTGCCTGTGTAGCTGGGCACCAGGAGTGTGGACAAAGTCAGAAATGAGAATGCATGCCCTGAAGGAGCTTGCAATAATGGCAACCCACCAGCTAATCAACAATTATTAAGTGCCTACTATATGCCAACTACTCTGCTGGGCACTGGGGATATAAAGAGAACAGGAGTGACTCAGACCCTCTGAGAACACTTAGCCAACCCTGTGTCCCCCCAGGTGCAGCCCTGGATTCCTCTCAGCTTCGTCCCTTTCTCCCCCCTCCTTTGCTCTAATCTGAGAGGAAGGCCAGATCTTCTCCTTGGCTAAGGTCAAGCCTTGGGCCATTGGGCCTTGCATCCCCTCCCATCTCCTCTAGGAAGATCCCTCTGGACCACCCTTCTTCATTCTAATCTTCCATCCCTTCTTACCCGTTGGCTCCCTCCCTGGTGCCTACAAACACGCCAGGCTCCTTCATCCTTAAAAAAATGAAATCCTCACTTAACCCTGGCATCTCCTCAAGCAACATCCTCCCTTCCACAGCCTTGGAAGAGCTGTCTATACACATCGCCTTCATTCTGCACATCCCCCTCATTCCTAACTTCTTGCCTCTGATGACCTCTCTTCCCTGAATCTGCTCTCTCCAAAGTTACCAATGTTCTTTTAAAAAAAAAATCATGTGTCTTGTTTTGATATCACATGTATTTCCACACACATATATGTATATATAGACTCATACATCAACATGCCATCCTCTATAACAAAGAATAAGAAAGAGAAAAAAACCCCCATAAAACCCAATCACTATATTAACACAGTAAAGGCAAAGTTCCATAAACCTAGAACCCACAAGTGATCTCTTAACAGATAAACTCAACAGGATTTTCTCAGATTTCAGCCTTCTCCATCTCTCTGCGTGCATCCTTTCATACCGTTGATTATGATCTTGTCCTGGATTCTCTCTTTCCTTGGTTTTTGGTATAACTCTCTCCTGGTTTTCCTCCTACCTGTCTGACCTCTCCTTCTCTGTCTCCTTTGCTGAATCATTGGCGATGTCCCACCTCTCTGTGGGTGCTCTCCAGGACTCTGATCTGGATTCCCCCCCTTCTCTCTCTATGCTTTGTCTCTATTTCTCTGTTTCTGTTTCTCTCCTCTCTCTCTGTCTCTCTGTCTCTCTATCTCTGTCTCTCTATCTCTCTCTGTCCCTCTCTCTTCTCTCTCTGTCTCAGTTTCTCTCCATCTCTCCCTTTCTCTATGTCTTTGGGTCTCTGTTTCTCTCTCTGTCTTTCCATCTTTCTCTTTGTCTCTGTCTATGTCTCTGTTTCTCTCTGTCTATCTGTGTGTCTCTCTGTTTCTTTCTCTATCTTTCTCTGTCTCTGTCTCTGTTGGTCTGCCTTTGCATTTCTCTCTCTATTCCCCTTTCAACCTGTCTCTCTTCCTCTGTCTGTGTCTTTCTTTCTGTGTCTCTCTCTGTCTCTTTTATCACATCAGTTCCCATGGGTTCAGTTATTTTCTATGCAGAAGACTCCCTACTATACCCAACCAGCCCTCATCTCAAGGTGCAGAGGAAAGAAAGTACACCAAATTTGAAATCAGAGAACTTGGGTTCAAATCCTGGCTTTGCCACTAACCACCTCCATCACCTTGGGTAAATCATGTAACCTCCTTTGGCTTTAGTTTTCCTATAATCTGAGAGGGCTGGATAAATCAATCTTCAAGGCCCCTTCCGGATGTAGACCTCTAACCCCATGATTCCTGTTCTCCACTTCTACTGTGTATTTCCACCTGGAAGTCCCACTGATGTTACAAACTCAGATGTTGAAAACAGAGATTATCTTGAGTCTCTAGACCCAATTCTCCTGCAAACTTCCCTCCTTCTGCCCAGGATATCCCCACACTTCCACTCATCCAAGTTTGTACCTTGTTCTTCATTCTTGACTCTTTCCTCTTCCTCATTACCCACATCCAATCCATTGCTAAAGTCCTGTCCATTCTTCTCTTTGAGCATGTCTTGCTTTCCATCTCCTTCCCTCACACAGCTCTACTTGCCTCTTGCCTGGATGACTGCAACAACCACCTATCCCCTATTTCTAGCTTCTCATTTCCTTTCTAATTCATCTTCTGCTTAGCTGATAAAATCATGTTACTACAGTGGCCAGGTCATTCCTCTTAGAAAAAAATCTTCAGTGGCTCCCTATGGCCTAGGATGAAATAGAAACTTTGTCATTCATAGCTTCTTGCAAGCTGGCTCCAACCTAAGTGTGTAGACTGATTTCACATTGATTCTTCTCCTGTACTCTGGTGTCCAGCTAAGTGGGCTTAACCTGCTGTCTGCTGGACATGCCATTCCACCTGCTTAGATGAAGCACAGCAAGTCACTTCACACTCAATTATAAAATGATGATAATAATAGCATGTGTCTCCCAGTGTTGTTGTGAGGATCAGATGAGATATTTGTAGTGCTTAGCAAAGTGTCTGGCATACGTTTAAATGTTAGTTCTTCTTCTGATTAGTAGTAGTTAGGGGGTGCAGTGCACAGAGTGCTGGTCCTGGAGCCAGGAAGACCCAGTCCTTCAAATCCAACCCTCCTAGCTGTGTGAATCTGGGCAAGTCTCTTAACTACTCCCTGCCTCAGTTTCCTCAGCTGTGAAATGGGCACCTTCCAGGGTGGTTGTAAGGATCAAAAGAGCCAATCACTGTCAAGCACTTGGTGCAGTGCCCAGCACACAATCGATGCCTAGTAAATGCTTCCCTCCTTCCCTTTCCCCATCATTGTCTCCATTCCCGGAATGCGTTCTCCACCTTCACCTCTCACAATCTCTCCAGCTTCCTCCAAGGCTCAGCCCCTCTGGGAAGCCTTTCCTGGGCCCTCAGTTGTTGTCACTCTCTGTCTCTCCCCCTTGAATTGTTTTATGTTGATTTTCTACACATTTACTTAGCTACATACAGGTTGTTTCATCCTGTATGAATGCAAGCTCTTTGAGGGCAGGGATTGTTTCCTTCTTGACTTTAGTATCCTCAGTCCCAGGCACAAGATAGATGCTTGAGGTTGCCTGGAGTAATGAATAGAGCGCTGGTCTTGGGCTCAGAAAGACCTGGGTTTCAAGGCTACCTTTGACACTGACTAGCTTTATGACCCTGGACAAGTCACTTTGACTGATATGTGCCACAGTCTCCTAAACTGTAAAAGGAGGGACAGGGTTGGAATTCATGAGTCATAAGTCTAATATGCTATGAATTTCCTTAAGGAGCTTAGGCTCAGGGGTAGGGAGTAGTACAGAAAGGTAAAAAAAAGAGGGGAACAGTAAAAGAACTAATTTGGAGTAGGAGAGAGTGTTAACCACTGGGGTGATGAAGTCATGTTTTATGGAAAAAGCAATAACTGCACTCTTGGTGTCTGGAAGGAAAGATACAGATTCTGAGAGGCAGGAATGAAGAGCCATGTATAACACTGTGCACTAGGCAGGGGGGAGAGCTTGTGGCAGTGCTTGGAGGCAGGAGATGGCGTATGCAGTTTCCAATGTGGCTGGAACTTGTAACCAGGGAGGAGAAGGGTTGTGAAAGGAGACAGGCGAGGTGGCCCTGGGTCTATCGCCTGATAATACTGCTGGGAAAGGGGGTTTATACGGTCACCTTGGATTAGTGTATTTACCCAGTGACCATCCTGGTTGTGTCTGGTCCACACCTGTGGGTCAGCCAGCTCAGACTCTGACCTGGGGCCATAGAGGCTTCTGGGAATTGGAAAGAGGTGGGTGGAGGTAGAGATCAGAGTTGGGGCTAGATTTTAAAATGCATTTATAGCCTTAAAAAATGTGTTAGTCGAAGTGCTCTGTCACCATGGTAACGCAGAGAGATGGAAAGGAATCTGAGTGTTGAGAAGCAAGGAGAACAGAGCTCTCCATAACCATCCCTTTATTTAAATGGGCAAAATCCCCAAGTGGCTTTGGACAGACATCAGAGGCTGTGTCTCAGATACTCAGGAAGTGCTTAAAACAAAACTCAAACCTAAACCCAATAACGACTGACATTTATAGAGAACTTCAATGTTTATAAGTTGGGTCAATAGGAATTTTTAGCACCCACTATGTGCCAGGAATTGTACTAAACGCTGGGAATAAAAAAGGAGCAAAATATGATCCCTTTCCTCAAGTCTAACAGGGAAGACAACAGACAGACAATAGTTAAAGGTGCATAAGTTGGGGGTAATCGACAGAGGGGAGCCATTAGAGTGAAGAAAGAATGATGTACATGCGTCATTTTGTTTGACCCTAGGAGATAGGGGCTGAGGGCGTAATGATCTATTTTACAAACAGGGAAACTGAGGCAGACAGTGGTTAAGTAACCTTCTCACTATCACACATAAATGTCTGAAGAAGGATCTAAGCCTAGATTTTCCTGGGTCCTAGTTCAGGACTATACCCATTCCGCCACCTCGAGAAGTTATAATCAAAGAGACGTTTTAGGGGTTTTGTGTGGCATTGAGACCAGCTCTCTCTCCCAGAGAAATGATCTTGGCAGTGAAACCAGTAGGGATTTCTGCTCCCTCTCCAATTTTATTGCTTTCTTGCTGGACTTTCCCCCAAAACCTCTGTCCCTTCCTCATTAGGACTTGCATGGACTGATAAATGTAACCGCCTAATGACAAAAGACAAAACAAAATAAAACCAAAAAATTTCCTCTTCCAACGACAGCGAGATTAGAGCTTTTTTTTTTGTGTGTGGGGGGGAGGGACAGAACCACCTTAATAATCACCAACATTTACACAGCCTTTGTATCTCAGTTAAACCTCAAAGCAACTCTGGGATGTAGGTAGGAATTATTCACCAGGCTTTTGTTGTGGTTGTTCAGTCATTGTTCAGTCGTGTCCCACTCTTCGTGACTCCATCTGGGGTTTTCTTGGCAGAGAACCTGGAGTGAGGTTTGCCATTTCCTTCTCCAGCTCATTTTACAGATGGGGAAACTGAAGCAAACAGGGTGAAGTGACTTGCCCAGGATCATACAAATAAAGAAACCAAGGCACCAAGAAATGATTTTATTGTGGATAGAATACTGGATTTGGAAGTAGAAAGACACAGATTCATAACCTCCCTCAGAAACGAACTGGAGTAGGAGAGGGGAATGAGCATTTATAGACCATTACTATGTGCTAGTCACTTTACAAATACTATCTCATTTGACCGGGATAACAACCCTATGAGGTAGGTATTGTTGGAAATTATTGCTGGAAAAACTGAGGCTGGTAGAGGTTAAGTGACTTGTCCAGTAAGGGTTTGAGGCACGATTTGAATTCAGATCTTCCTGACTCCAGATCCAGAAATCTATCCATTGTGTCACCTATGCTGGCTCATAGCTGCATGAATAAGTCACTTCAACTTTCTGAACCTCAGTTTCCCCATCTGTAAAATGCAGATAATAGCACCTACCTTGTAGGGTTGTTGTAAGTGATAACTTATGTTTGGTCCCCTTGGGCTACCCTCCCAACTTGTACTCACCAGGCTGATACCCCGTTTGATGCCTACCCCAGGTTCAGGGTATGCTGTGGGTCCATACTCCTATGATCAAAACTCATGAGTTCTCACTCACATATTCACCTTTCAGTGATTAGCCAGAGGGGGCGATTAGCTCAGATCACAGACATTTACTGGAATCATGTAATCACAGTGGCAGCAACAAAACCGTTCCTGTCAATCGAGGGCATATTCTCTTACTGATAGACATAGGTGGGTGGGAAGAATGGACGTCCGTAGAGTTTACAGACGGAGAGGAACATTTTTAAGGGCGATGTAGTCGAGGCAGGTTACATTTCCTGCACGGCCACACTCCCCGCATCCCCCACCCCACCTTGTTTCATAATGCCTCTTTGCTGGTCTTAACAGAGTGTGGTATCTCTGCGAGGCTGGTCACTCTGCTGAGCCCGTTTTGGGCTGTGCCTGGGCTGGGTTCCAGGCTCCGACGTGTGGCTGTGGTCTTAGCGGAAATCTATCTGGTCTCACTGTCTCAGACCTGGGTACGCTACTACCTCAGAGTTCTAGGAGTTCAGCGTGAACCTCCCTTCCATGGTGGTGTGGACTCCCCGCTGTTAGCCACCAGTGGCTAATGCTCTATTTCAATTTAACCAATTAACATCAGTTAGTTTTTATAGCAGGCAGCTAGACGGCATTGGACCCAGACACTTACTAGCTGAGTGACCCTGGGCAAGTCACTTCACTCTGTTTGCCTTAGTTTCCTCTCCTGTAAAATGAGTTGGAGAAGAAAATGACAAAACCATTCTAGTATCTTTGTGAAGAAAACCCCAAATGGGGTCACAGAGAATTAGACAACTGAACAACAAGCTTTTATAAAGGGGTGTTTAGTTAAAAGCCACAGCAAGAACAGAAGGACAATTATTTTTCCTCCACACCTTAAGGGCACACTCTCCCTTTTTCTACTTCAGTTTCAGGCGAGATTGGGTACAGACTTGGCGCAGTCTCTACAGATCATGGGTCCCACCAACTTCATGCCCAAAGCTGAATCCCAGAAGGTCACTTCTCCATCTTTAGGGCATAGGTGCCAGGCTGGCTGCAAACATGGATTATGGATTATGACCTTGGGACCTCTGGCGGCTCCATCTCCAACTTTTAACACACCCAAAGTTGTAACAAAGGACAAATAGAGGACAAAACCCAGGCCCATAATCACTGGGCTGCAGATGGGGAGAGGGCAGCCTTATTTCTCACCGTGTGCCATCTGCCAGCAAGAAATCAGCCAAAGAGATGAAGTCGAAACCCAGAGAGGGGAGGAGGCTGATAAGTGCCTTTTGAACGCTTTCCGTTTCCAACTACTTAGCTACAACCAATCAAAGGGGCCCCTATTTGCCATGTGCTTATCAGACTGGAACTAGCTCTGGATCTCTAGACATACTCCACAGTCTCTCGAAGCTCTTCCATTACACGCTATCATAAATCTCCTGGAAGCAGGCTCCCCAGACTCTTCCACACGAGGAATTGAATCCGTGGCGCTTTGTGCGTGCTCATAAGTACTGGTCTCAGTGGCCAGATGCCTGTTAAACTTGCTATGCTCTCTTGGAAAGAACAGGAATCTAGGACCAGCAGGAATACTGGTTCTGAGCCTGCCACTTACCCATCAAATCCTTCTCCACCCTCCTTGCTAACTGGTCTTGACCCATTCACTGAATTCTACTCCAGATTCCAAGTTCTCTTTTCTCAAACTTCTCTCTACTCAGGAAGTAATGTCTGTGAATTGTCCATTCAGGCTGTCCCTTCTGCTTCTGCTCCAAGTTGTTATTGTCGGTAGATCCGTCAATCAACAAATGTCCTTGTTGTTGTGGAGTCGTGACCCCATTTGGGGTTTTCTTGGCAAAGAAATGGGAGTGGTTTGCTATTTCCTCCTCCAGCTCATTTTACAGATGAGGAAACTGAGGCAACCTGGTCACAATGGTTTAAATGACTTGCCCAGGTCACAAGTGCGAGGAACTCAGGAAGATAAATCTTGTTGACTCCAGGCCTGTAGTCTATCCACTGCACCACATAGCTACAAACATTTATTAAGCACCCAGCATATTTCAGGCACAGTGCTAGACAGAGGATGGAGGGGAGAGAAAGCTCTTCTCCCATTGATCTCCCTTCCCTAAAAGCACTCCTAGGAGCAGCTTAATCATCTTGACTTGTTCCATCAGAGACTGATCTCTTGTTTCAAAATGACTCCTGCCAAAGGATGCATCAGATGCCATTGCCAATTCTCGGCTGTATTTCCTGAGCATCT
Organism: Pseudochirops corinnae; assembly: GCA_028646515.1. Classification (NCBI taxonomy): domain Eukaryota; kingdom Metazoa; phylum Chordata; class Mammalia; order Diprotodontia; family Pseudocheiridae; genus Pseudochirops; species Pseudochirops corinnae. Next base: position 339,386,570 of record CM053587.1, on the reverse strand, counting down.
CACATGCAGATGTACAGACTCAAAGACTGCTGCAAATGGACCACTCAGAATCCCAAGCTGGTCCTTCCTTTCTAGGATGCTGACCTGAATTTCTGCAGCAAGATGCTATTTCTGAGGGAGGGAGAGGAGTGGGATGGAGAGGGAGGAGAGTGAAAATCTCTCCTTGACCTAGCTTTGTACAAGGGAAGAGGCCAAGAGATCCATTTAAAAATTCTCACTGTACCCATCCCAGGGACGTGCCTATTGTCTCTCTCAAGCCATAGATGAATTTCCTTGCCCTTTCGTATGCAGATGGACATCCAAGTCTCAAACTCTTTATGCCAAGCAAATTTCCTCACTCAAGGAGGTACCCTTTTGTCTCCTGTTACCTTAGTCTTATATTTGGCAAATGGGGCCCCTGGTATTCACTGTAGTTTTATCATTCTAGGGTTCTTACTACACTTGTGAAATGCTTTTCAGACTTGAAAGCTCTTTAGAAATGTCAGTTATTATGATGTGACTTGCCCAGGACCACACAACCATTACATATCTGTGGCAGGATTAAAAGCATGCCTCTGAATTCTATCCACTATACTACATAGTTATAATAATAATAATAATAATAATAATAATAATGTTTATGTATTAAAATTCTATTATATGGCTTACTATATGCCAGATACTGCGATAAGTGCTTTACAATTATCTTATTTGATTCATGCAACAATAAATTTCAGAGCTGAAAGAGACCTTAGAAAATGCAATATCAGAACTGTCAGGTACCACAGAGAATAGGATGCCAGAACTGGAAGGAACTTAAAAGCCCTCTAGGCCAATTCCCTTTTTCCTTTAGAGGAGGAAACTGAAGCCTGAAGAGAAGGGAAGGGATTTGCTTAATGTTATGTGATAACATTATGTTAATGACTGAGCTAGAATACAAGTCTTGGTTCTTGTTATAGTGGTTTTCTAATATGCTCTACAGACTCTCCTTCAGATTCCTCATTTTCAAATGAAGAAACTGAGTGTCAGAGCAGAAGTGACTTGCCCAAGGTGATTGAGTTAATGGTGTAGTCAGGTCCAGAGTTTCAGGTAGGGACATTCTAGACTGTGTCAACACAGTCCCTCTTCTACCATTGGGAACATTGAAATAAGAGAACTGTCTCTTTGCATTAGATTATATTAGTGAGAGGCAAATATGATTCTGATATCTAAACCAGGAAGAGACAAAGCAGAGAAAGAACTTTAGACCTATCTCACTAATGAATACTGTGCAAAATTTTAGATAAAATTTAAAAGGAGACTATACATCCAGAAAATAATTCACTACGGATTCATAGTGGGATAAGAGAATGTCTCAATATTTGGGAAATATTATTTTAATTAATTGTATGAAAATTAAAATTAAATTATCATTTCAAAAGATGTACAAAAAGTATTTGACAGGGGCGGCTAGGTGGCACAGTGAATAGAACACCAGCCCTGGAGATAAGAGGACCTGAGTTCAAATCTGGCATCAGATGCTTGGCACACTTACTAGCTGTTGACTTTGGGCAAGTCACTTAACCCCAACTGTCCAGCAAAAAAAAAAAACATTTGACAAAATATGATATTTATTTGTGTTAAAATCTTTTAAAAAGCATAAGCATAGAGAAATCTTTTATTTAAAATGATCAAAAGCATTTATTTTAAACCAAGAGGTGGAATTGTTTGCATAATACATGCTCTGGGGCTCACTCTCCCAGCCCCTACTTGAATTGACTGGTTGGGTCCCTAGAGTTCAGCTACTAAATCCATCAGTATTTTATGGGTAGCCTGGAGGAATTGAGGCTGACTTTTTTTATTTTTATTTTATTTTATTTTTTATTTACTCATTTACTTTTAATTTACAAGATTCAGTTCCACAATCACTTGGGTTTCAGATTTTCTCCCCTCCCTTCCCCCTCCCCCCCATGGTGGCGTGCAATCATGTAT